>CM041778.1:202057499-202092925 GCA_023374045.1 Limonium bicolor
TTCTTGAAGAGGAACATATTTACACGATTGGAGTCCCACGTGCTATAATCAGTGACCAAGGATCCCACTTCTGCAATAAGCAGTTCACAGCCTTGATGACCAAATATGGAGTGAGACATAAGGTAGCCTTACCTTATCACCCTCAAACAAATGGCCAGGCTGAAGTCTCTAACCGAGAATTGAAGTGGATCCTACAAAAGACAGTTAATTCTTCAAGGAAAGATTGGTCCCTGAAGCTAGATGATGCACTCTGGGCGTATAGAACAGCTTACAAGACGCCCATCGGCATGTCCCCATATCGACTAGTCTTGGCAAAGCTTGTCATTTCCAGTCGAGCTGTGCACAAATCATTCTGGGCCGTGAAAGCCCTCAACTTTGATCTTCTGAGAGCAGGTGACAAAAGAAATTCCAGCTCACTGAATTAGAAGAATTTCGAGAGGATGCCTATGAAAATAACCGAATCTACAAAGAGAAAGCCAAGAAGTGGCATGACAAGATGATCCTTAAAAGGGAGTTCCATGAGGGAGATTTGGTTCTGTTGTACAATTCCAGGTTAAAGTTTCCTGGTAAACTCAAATCCTATTGGGCTGGACCATTTACTGTCTCCAAGGTCACCCCATATGGATCCGTTGAGTTGCTGGATTCGAAAAAACAAACTTTCATGGTCAATGGATCTAGACTAAAGCATTACCAGGGTGGTAATCTCGAGACAGTTGATGCTCGTACAATAAACCTACATGATCCTCAGATTTGAGTACGCTTCAAAGCGTCTAGCCAAAGACGTTAAAGAAGGGCAGCTTTCCGGGAGGCAACCCGGACGAACTTATCTTTTATATGCTTTTATGTTCTTTTAATTTTCAGGTTCCCTTTAAATTTTGTTTTTGCTAACTCTTAACCCCGTTTGTAGTTTGGTTGCTTCTAGTGTCTTATGCAGGTGCAATTTCATGTTACACCGCAACCAAGCTACGCTTCTTGAGGCTGAAGCTCAAGTGTGGGGGAACTCCTATAACGCTAGCAAAAATAATCTCAGGGGAGTACCAGTTTCTTTACTTATGCTTTTATTTAAATAAAATCTGCAGATGAGAGTTTATGTGCTTAAATGATTATACGTGAGCTTTGTGTTCTCTCTAATTTTACTTACCGAAAAGGTCTTCTGAAACTTTCCCTTGTTTTTCTGGTGAACAATGTGGACATTGTTCAATTAAGTGTGGGGGAGTGTGCCCTTTTCGGTGACATTTTGTGCTTAAATGCTTAATCTCTCTGCTTATCCTGCGTTTGTTCAAATTCAATATCATGAACCCTTTATGTGTGGGTTGTTCTCTTTAAGAATAAATATTGTTATGAATTGTAGGATAAATGGCATAAATGGTACAAATTCAAAAATTTTAAAATTTTGATTACTTTTGAGGAGCATTTTTATGCGGTGTGACCAAATGATCTGAAATGAATGGATTTTTATTACTCAGGGGTTCTTTCTGTCTTCTTTCTTAGGGATTGCTAAGGGGTGCTTCTCTGTCAAAAAGGAAAAAAAAAATAAATAAGGGACTTGTGAGACACCATTGGTAACCAACAAAGAGAGTTGAGTGTTCTTAAATACGAAGGCTTAATGCCTACATATTATCTTCTCTTCTCTTATGCAAAAGTGAAACAAATGCATAATTCTATTTCTCCTTTTGTTTTCTCCTCAAATGCCCATTCTTGAGAGAAGTTGGCCATGGTAAAAGTTCTCAAAGTCCCAAAAACAAAAGAAGCATTGAAGTACTCCGGATCATACCCCGAAACTCTAATTTTTATTTTTGCCCTGAGTACACCTATGCCACCATAGGTGATGGATCACACTCCTCTAAAAAGTTTAAGATCATGTACTATTGACTTCTTTATCCTACCCTTCATAATAGTATTTGTTAATATTGAGCATTCCCTACTTACTTGGGTACATGGTTTTGCTTGAGGACAAGCAAAAGGTAAGTGTGGGGGTGTGATAAGTGTCTAAATGAGCATGTTTTATGGGTGTATTTCATATTATATCAGCACTTTTCTACTCATTTCTCACTTATCATATGTTTTTCCTCTAGTTTATGTTTTATTGATTATCTCACAAATTTATTGGTTAAACATGAGGAAAACCAAGCTAGGAGCAAAGTACACAAAGAGACGAGCGCGTAGGCGAAAACGGGGATCAAATCGGAGCTCAAACGAAGATTTTAGAGGCAAAACAATTTTCGTCCGAACCACCGTCCGGACGTACTGATTCGGACGCGCGCTCCGCGCGCATCGACCTCGTCCGGACCAACTGGTCCGGACACTGCTATTTTGACAGCTAGAAAGGAGCCGTGTGAAGAGATAAAAGCCTTATCTCTTCACACGCAATTACCACCGCCTTACCACCTCTTTTACCCTATATTTCTCTATAAATACACCTCCAAACCTCCATTAAATCATATCTCATTCCACCTCAAACTCATGCCATTTTCTTTCCATAAAAATACCATAAAACTCTCCAAAAATCATACATCTCATCCACATATTATCCACATAAATTCCATACTACATCTCATCCCATAAATCATTCCACTTCATACCGTTATCCTGTCCAACCTCTGTCAAAAATATTAGCAGATAAGATAGCGGAGCGGAAATAAACATCTTTTCAGATGTATTCCTCTACTTCTTATTCTGTCTTAAATATGTCGGGCTAAGAGGATATACTCCGGGCGAGGGTTTAAATTATGGTTTGTTTAATTATGTAATCAATATTTCTACCGGTTAAAATAAATACAGTTTGTTACGCTTAAAGGTTTTCTCTCACCATTTTAATAAATTACATGAATTTATTAAAATGCTTTCCTAAGTCTATTTTGATCAGACCAGGTGATAAATAGACAGGTTAATTAAGCCGTAAATCTGGAGAAAACTTATTATGATTTAATAAGTTAGTATTTACAGATGCAATTATAATTCCTCGAATTTAACGTCCGTTTACATAGTATTGCTCGAACCTTGATTAGACCGAGCATTTTCTGGTAAACGAGTTCTTAAGGGTCTATGACTTAGTCCTTAGGATAATAACAGGAATTTTGCCAAACTAATAAATTAAACCGGTAGAGATAGCATAATTAATCAGATTATATAAAACCTGAACCCGGAGTTCCATTTAATTCATCTGCACTCAGTTTTCTAATCTGCTTAATATTTTCTCTAAAACAAATCAAGCTTGCCTCCGGCTAAACCCCCTTTTTACAGTTTTTTAATAACTACCTAAACTAGGATAATTGAACAATCTCCTTGTGGATACGACACTTGTTTTACTACTACGAATAGGTACACTTGCCTATTAGTTTGTTATAATTCTATATTAATTATAGTGTAGTTTTATCCCAACAACTAGCCTAAACCAACACTATACAAATCTGTTACATTATCACCCTTACTGTAATTTTTCTTCCTCTTTTACATTTCTACTTCTTCAAATAATGCTACAGACCTTCCTATTCTTCTTCCCACTAACTCAATGACTCTTACACTAGCCTAACTTAGTTTGACAACTCTCAATACACCATTTACAACTCCACTCAACTACACTCTTTCTCCCTGTTACAAACAAAGTGAAAAACCTCATTTTTCTTCTCTGCAACTCTCTTCTGTTTCTTTCTTTTCGAACATCAACCAAGTCTCTAAATCCCTAACCAAATTTTGACAGAGATTCCCCACATCTCTAAGTGTTCTCACCACACAATTTTGCACACTCAATAAATTCACCACCTGTTCAACATATATACTACTCACATCACATTCTAAACATCACTGCACACTTACTACTTACACTTAACCATATTATTTCCTTGTTTTCAAAAACTTCAAACTACAACTATCATTCACATTAATGTACCCATTGTTTTCATACGGTTACGGTGGGTTAGTTCATTGCTAAAGCAATATACCTACACATACACAAACATTAAAATTATACAGAGGCTTCTCATTACCTTTGGTTTTCTTGATTCTTTTCCTTTCTCTCCTTCTTCTCCTTTCTTGCTCCTCTTTCCTTTGTAACAAGGCACACACTTACACACCAAACTAATAAATTTTTCTACGTAGGTTTCAAACCCTAACTTATGAGAACTTATTTAAACTCTTAGGAACTCTTACCTTGAGCTTCTAATGTTGTTTTTGGGTAAACAAATGATAGTGCTTCAGCTCTCAAGAAGGAACACCAACCGGCTGGGTGAGGAATCACAATGGTGCTCACGTGAGTTTGGTTTTTTTGCAAGGAAAATGGAAAAGAGTGAAGCTTTGGTATTTTTCTTACCTTAGAACATGGAGAAGGTTGTAGAACTTGAAATGGTGCTCTTGAAGCTCTCAACCGATAATACCCTCAAAATTAAAGTTGGTGAGAATGATCTCCTTGACGATACGAATTCAACGGTATGTTTTTTGTAGCATTTGGTGGTGGTTTGAGGTTTCAAAAGTGAGGAAGAAGAGGCTCTGTATGTGGGTTCTTCAAATCGCCATCGAAGAGCAGAGAGGAAGAAGAGGGTGCTGGGCAGAGAAAGAAATCGTGAGAGAGAGTTGTGAGGGAGGAGAGAGATTACCTTTTTGCTTTTTATTTATTTTGTCCTTTTGCAAATAAGGAGGGAATTAAGAGAGGGGTATGGGCTAATAAGTCATCCGACTGCACACCCCCCTCACATGGGTTTTTAAAACATTAATTGCAATAGTGGACACACTAACTTATTTTAACTACACTCTCACCCCACAACTTCCCGTTTTTGACAGTTTTTACTATTTTCTCGTTTTATTGATTTTATTGGTTCTAAGGCTTCACTAATATATATTAATGACTATTTAGTTGCCTAAAATTGTTACGAGTCTATTTGACTTGCTTAAAGTCATGTTTTCCCGGTTTCCTCGAAAAACGCGCTTTAATGTTCTTTAGTGTTTTTAATCCATTTTAAGGATCCGTTTTCTTTGGGATTTGTTCCCTAATATTTATTTATACTTAATTAAGCTTCTAAAATATTTATTAGCCTAATTAATCACTATTTTTAATTACGGGGTATTTCAAATGGCTACTTCTATCCCTTGCTCTTTTATTTTCTCTCCTATGGCTGTGTAGAATCATTTGTAGCTAGGGATTGGGGATTTTGTCCCAAAATCCCTAAACTCCATTGTACATTCTTGAACTCATTTATGGTTTTATTTTGGTTCATGTGTTGAATACTGATAATTATTGGGTATTATGATTCTTAAACTTGTTGCTCATGATTTGAGGATTAGTTTAGGGTGTTACCCAAATTATCAATTATGTGTTAAATTGGTTGGTTTGGCCTACCTATTAGTTTAGCATTATTGTGGGATTCTATCAAAATGTTATTCAGAGATAGAAACCTAAACTGTTAGAGACTAAAATGGTGTACTCTGATTTCGATGATTTTGAGATTAGACTACATTGCAACTTTAGTGGAACTTGAGCTTAGTGCTATCGATTGACCCGGGGCTTAGCTGAATGAGAAGTCTCGATTAAATTGGTTAGGATTAGTAGGCCTAGATTAGGTTGCTAATTAATTAAGCGTTCCCGTGGTTTAGCTATGAGTTTGAGGTTCGACAATCGGTAGTAAGGGGAGGACGGGTGCAAATATCCATCCCGGGCTACACCTATCCTAGATAGTTAGTTTAGTGTTTATTGCTTTTCTTTATTTCTCCCATTACAACCCAAAAACCCAAAACCCATAATTTACATTTATGCACTTTTGTATATATCCTCTTGCACATTTACTAAGCTTATAATTAGCTATAGTTACGAAGTCCCTGTGGATACGACCTTGTTGTACTACAATGATTGGGTTCACTGCCCATAGTTAGCAAGATAGTTTCACATTATTTTGCCCAACAAGTTTTTGGCGCCGTTGCCGGGGACTTCGGTCCAACTATCTGGTTATTATCTGTTTAGTTTTTGTGCAGATTTTCATTTCATTTATTTGCCCATTTTGTGTATAAATTTTTGTTCCTTTTTTTAGGTACTTAATTCTGATGGATGGTCACTACGATCAAGCAGAGGTTGGTACGGTTACTCCTATGGCGCAGAGAACTACAATCAATGGGATGTATGTCAGAGGTGCGGAGAATATCACAAGCCCCCAATGTCCAACAACAATGGCAGAATTGAGAGCTCTTATGGAAAACTTCGAACCATCTGTCACTCCCCCAAGAAGGTTGGCATGGCGACTACACCGAGCAAAACACTGATTATTGGAGTGTATGCCAAAGGTGCGGAGAGTACCATGAGAGCCCCCAATGTCCAACAACAATGGCAGAATTGAGAGCTCTTATGGAGGACCTCAACTCATATGTCTACGGAGGCTTGTGTGCCAAGAGTGTGGAGGAGACCACGAGAGCGCTCACTGTCCTGTGATCACAGTAGAGGTTGATTCACCCAGTTTGGAGGAGCTCATGTCTGATCTTATCTCTTCTTGCAAGCCTAACTCGACTATGCAAGATACTTTTACCATGAAGCAAGATACCTTCAACATGAATGTTCAAGCTCAGATTGATCATTGTGCAACAACTTGAGAGCGAAACAGTTCATGATGTGGAACAGCCTGCTGAGGACTTGAGCTACTCTCCAACTCCTCCCCTGTGCGAATCTGAAAGCCCAGCACCACTCCACCCCCGGCTTGACTATGAAGACACTTCATCAGAAGAGAGTCTCCACTCTGACTTCAAGGAGCTTTCTCCCTCTAAGTCAGCTACCAATATTTCCCCCCGCCTTCTCCGTGCTCCATCAAGATCACGAGGATGCTCACATCCTCAACTTTGAGAAGGAGGAGACACTGTCTCCCTCTGACTCCTCAGAGAGAGTACCACCACCGACTTCAAGGAGCCATCCCCCTCTGAAGTTGATGTCCACCTCGGCTCTTCCTATGAGCCTCACCCCGAGGTCGAGGATGTCTACATCCTTGAATTTGAGGAGGAGGAGCCCACTAACTTTGATCTTCATTTGAAGGATCAAGGCCCCCACCCGTGCACTAATGAAGTTGGGTGGAAGCTCAACGTACACCCGCTAAGTGTGGAGGCCACCTCCCATTTGATCCGGGACAAAGATTGAAGACAAAGTCCGCTCCGGAGTTCTCCCTGCACCGCTCACTGAAGATAAGGATGTTTACATCCTTGAATTTGAAGAGGAGGCTCCACCACAGTTTGATCCTCGTACCAAGGATCACCCACCTCAACACTTCCACCTGATGAACGATCGGTGGAGTTTACACTTTCACATCCTAAGTGTTGAGGCCACATTTCCTTTTGATCCGGTCGTTCTTCATTGCTAGATGATGCCCGCCCAACCCACCCGTTGAAGCACTTCAACGTTCATATTCGATCCGGATGACTTCACGGTGGTATGGTCTAGCCAAAGACCTTAAAGAAGGGCCGCTTACCGGGAGGCAACCCGGATTTCATTTCGTGTCTTGTCTTTTAAATTCTGTTAGTTAATTTTGCATTGTTTTCAATAATGGGCTATTTTGGCATTCTTTGGACTTGCCCTTTTACGCCCAATTGGTGGCGTTTGTGTTGTGAATATTTTGGAAACAGGTAAGCCCCTCTGAAAAAGGGTTGGAATTAGGAACACTTACAAAGGAACCTCTGGAAATTTTCCAAGAGGACCTTCATCTCCAACGATTGAAGGTAGCACCTCAACGACCCTTCCCACTAGCAATTGTGCGGGCACCCTATCTTCCATCCGCATCTTATCGGGGAGTACTCGTTTCACCCTTTAATATTTTCCCACAACGACTCCACTATTTTTATTTCCTGTTTTTGCTTTCGTTCTCCTTTGGTTTTGTTTTTGCTAACCCTTAACTCCAGTTGTAGTTTGGTTGCTTCTAGTGTTTTATGCGGGTGCAACTTCCAGTCCACACCGCAATCAAGCTACGCTACTTGAGGCTGAAGCTCAAGTGTGGGGGAGTTCTACAAACTGATAGCAATAGCAATCTCAGGGGAGTACTAGTTCCTTTTAGTTTTCATTCTCTCTTCTCTAATTATGAATCTACATATCTGAGGATAGCTTCTGTGCTATACTGTTTGTTTGTGTCCCGTGTGATTTTCCTTTTGTCTGCTTCCCGCAAAGGTCTTCTAGAACCTTCCCCAGTTTTGATTGGTGAACAATGGGGACATTGTTTAATTTAAGTGTGGGGGAGTGACCTTTTCGGTAAATTGTGTGCTTAAATGCTTAATACTTCATGCTTATCTTGCGATTGTCAAAAATAAAAAACTTGGACCCTTGTGTTATGAGTTGTTCTCATTAAGAACAAATACTGTTATGAATTGTGGGATAAATGCTTAAATTTTTCATTTTGATTGCTTTTGAGGAGCATTTTACATGCGGTGTGGCCAAGTGATCTTATATGGTTGGATTTTTATTGCTTTGGGGTTCCTTCTGTCTTCTTTCTTAGGGATTGCTAAGGGGTGCTTCTTTGTGAAAATCCTTCAAGGGACTTGTGAGACGCCATTGTTAACCAACAATGAGAGTTGAGTGTTCTTAAATGCAAAGGCATGATGCCAAAATTTTATCTTCTCATCTCTTATGCAAAAGTGAAACAAATGCATAAATCTATTTTTCCTTTTGTTTTCTTCTCAATGCCCATTCTTGAGAGAAGTTGGACATGGTAAAAGCTCTCCAAGTCACCTAATCTTTAGAACTTTGAAGCACTTCGGATCATACCCCGAAACTCTAGATTTTGTTTTGCCCTAAGCACACCCATGCCACCACTAAGAGATGGTTCACACTCCTCAAAGGTTTTAATCACTTTTTGCTTCTTCTTTTATCCTACAATTCATGTTAGTGTTTGTTAGTCTTGAGCATTCCTTACTTGCATGGGTGCTTGGTTTTGCTTGAGGACAAGCAAAAAGGTAAGTGTGGGGGTGTGATGAGTGTCCAAATGAGCATGTTTTAGGGGTGTATTTCATATGTTTAATCAACACTTTTCATGCTCATTTCTCACTCTAGCTTGTTTTCCTCTAGTTTTGTGTTTCATTGGTGTTTTACACATTTATTGTTTAAACAGGAGAAGTAACATAGCTAGGAGTAAAGTAGACGAAGATAGGAACGCGTGGGCGCAAACGGATCCAAAATCGGAGTTAAAACGAAGAAGATACATCGTTTTGAAGTTAGCCTGACTCCAACCGACCTTAGGACCGACCTTGCAAGGTCGGTCGGGTCCAAATTTTGCCCAGATTTACATTTTTGCAAGCTACTGGAATCGACCGACCTTAGGACCGACCTTGCAAGGTCGGTCGAACTTAAAAACGCGCCCGAAAATTGCTACTGACTCCGACCGACCCTAGGACCGACCTTGCAAGGTCGGTCGGGTCGAAAATTAGCCCAGATTTGCGTTTTAAAACGGGGAATTTTGGGGAAAACTTCCCCATTCTTCATTCAGTCGAGTTCCGCCCCTAATGGAGAAAAGAAGAGGAGAAGAGAAGAAGAGAAGAGAGAAAGAAGAGAAGAGAAGCTTACCTCCTTCCAAGCTCCATTAATGGCTACTTCTATCCCTTGCTCTTTTATTTTCTCTCCTATGGCTGTGTAGAATCATTTGTAGCTAGGGATTGGTTTGTCCCAAAATCCCTAAACTCCATTGTAGATTCTTGAACTCATTTACGGTTTTATTTTGGTTCTTGTGCTGAATACTGATAATTATTGGGATTATGATTCTTAAACTTGATGCTCATGATTTGAGTATTAGTTTAGGGTTTTACCCAAATTATCAATTATGTGTTAAATTGGTTGGTTTGGCCTACCTATTAGTTTAGCATTATTGTGGGATTCTATCAAAATGTTATTCAGAGATAGAAACCTAAACTGTTAGAGACTAAAACGGTGTACTCTGATTTCGATGATTTTGAGATTAGACTACATTGCAACTTTAGTGGAACTTGAGCTTAGTGCTATCGATTGACCCGGGGCTTAGCTGAATGAGAAGTCTCGATTAAATTGGTTAGGATTAGTAGGCCTAGATTAGGTTGCTAATTAATTAAGCGTTCTCGTGGTTTAGCTATGAGTTTGAGGTTCGACAATCGGTAGTAAGGTGAGGACGGGTGCAAATATCCATCCCGGGCTACACCTATCCTAGATAGTTAGTTTAGTGTTTATTGTTTTTCTTTATTTCTCCAATTACAACCCAAAAACCCAAAACCCATAATTTACATTTATGCACTTTTGTATATATCCTCTTGCACATTTACTAAGCTTATAATTAGCTTGATAGTTACGAAGTCCCTGTGGATACGACCTTGTTGTACTACAATGATTGGGTTCACTGCCCATAGTTAGCAAGATAGTTTCAACATTATTTTGCCCAACAAGACACTGGAACATGTTTTATTTTCATGTATAAAAGTCACAGCGTTCTGGAAACAAGTGCTAGGCTGGTGGAATATCCCATTCACATTCAGGAATTCTGCTACAGACGTCTATCAAGACTGGTTTGAAGTCTCGCTCAAAGGTAAAGCGCGCAGGGTGTGGAGATCGACGTTGTGTTATGAAGTATACTCTATCTGGATGCAACGAAACAATATAGTATACAGAAGAGAATCGCTTGAGGTCTCCAGGGTGGTAATGCAAACTAAGTTAGGGATCTGGAGGTGGACTAGGTGCTGGTGGAAAGGTTTCCCATTAGCGTGTAGTGTCTTTGTCGGAACGTCGTCACTAAGGATATTATGTAATGTTGCTGTTTTCTTTACCATTGTAATGTTAGCTGGACACTTAGGTTGTAACAGGATGTGGAGGGTACTCTTTTTCCTCTCTAAGCTTTTTCCCACCAGGTTTTGCTTGGAGAGGTTTTAATGAGACCCAATTCCATTCCACATCCACCAAAACTTTAAGTTCTTTAATAAATGGGCGTAAAGCCAAATTATCAAAAAAAAAAACAAAAAAGATGATGAACCAATCCATGCTTAAGCACAATATAAAAAGAGAGCCGTTTGGAATTAACAGCCGGAATCTAATAATATTATAACTACATGTTTTCCCTCATACAAACTTGTCACTAGTCGGCATAACCATCCAGGTGTGAAACATTAATTGATTGTCCCAACTAGTAAAAATGACAACACTTCGTGCAGCCCATTTAGATTATGCTCTTAACCAAAAAATAAAGTCAAAGAAAACAGGAATGTTTCTAATTTGTTCCCAGAAAGCTGCAATAAACTAGATTAATACCTTACCATTTTTGTTCTGTTCTGAAATCTCCCCTCCTTAACGTCTGAAATCCTGATCACTATCCCCGTGTGCATGCTCATTCTGTGATCAATTCTTCCTCCCAATTCATCGTCACGTCTCTCTATCAGTATCGACAACCATGGTTTCCTCATTATTCTGTTCCTAATCAATCAATGGACCAACAAATGTTTCCTCCTCTGCCACACTTCATCATCCTCTTTACCACCATTGTTTTCACCTCATCAACCCAAGTTAATGCACTCGGCATTGGCTCCACAATTTCCATCAGCTATGGTACTTCAAACATCATCTGCGGGATAATGGCTGGCAATACCACAACCCAGTCAATACAATGCTACACACAAGGCGAAACTATTGCCATTTCCCCTAGTAATGTCTCATTCCATCTCATTTCCGGCGGACATGACTTCTTCTGCGGTCTTACCACTACCGGATCCACTCTCTATTGCTGGGATACAAACCCCACCACCACCACAACTTCAACTTTCCAGGCTACAACTCTATACGATGATGAGACCGCACCGTTATCCAATCTAAGTGTTGGAGATTCTCAAATCTGTGTGTTAGATGGTAAGACTGGCGGTGTACATTGTTGGTACAGAAGCGAAGAAGAAGAACCATCAAAGCACAGCTCTCTTCGTCCACCAGATGAGCGTGTTAAGTTTGAAATGATCACATCCGGTCACGGGTTTTCTTGTGGAATAGTTGATGATGACAAGCGTGTTAGCTGCTGGGGTGATAAAGAGATTGCTGATTCAATCGAAACCCAGTTTGATGAAACATCAATGATGAGTTTAGTAGCTGGGAAATCTCATGTTTGTGGGTTGTCCATATCCGGGGAGTTACTTTGTAAGGGGACAGGTCAACTCAATTACGCGCCGCGAAAAAAGTCGGATCCTTTCAGATTCTCATCTCTGGCTTTGGGTGAGAATAACACTTGTGCAATTGAAAGAAACAATGGGTCAGTCGTTTGCTGGGGAGGGAAAGATGATGGTGACGATCAGACAGAGGACGGATCATCATTCATGGACATTGTGGTAGCTAGCTTCTCTTTTGGAGCAATAGTTGCTGGCATGGATTTCAACTGTGGGTTGACCAAGGATTTGAGCTTGATCTGCTGGGGTCCGGGATGGCCGACCACTTCCAGTTTCTCCATGACTGAGATCCCTTTGCCGAAGGTAATCCCTGGTCCGTGTGTTCAAGACAAAGAATGCGGGACTTGTGGGGTGCACCCTAATTCGAGCTCCCTCTGTTCAGGCATTAACTCGAACATCTGTCGTGCATGCGAGACTCCTATTCCTTCGCCACTACCAAATTTGACTCCTCCAGAAGCAAACTCACCTCAGCCACCGTCGTCAGTTGACAAACCAACGAAAGCAGCAAATTCGGTTCATTCACTGCACTGGGCATACCTGGCGTTCGGATCATTTGGAACCGTCATCGGTTTATCAGCTTTACTGTACTTCATAATCAGGTCAAGAAGAAGAAAAAGTATCATCCGGCAGAAAAAGTCCAAATCCCTCAATTCAACAGGCTCAAATGTTCCACTAACAAACAGCCCAGCAGTTTCAGTAATCGAACCCGGAAGCTACCCATCAACCGCACAGAATTCAAGATCTTCCTCGATCACATACAGTGTATCCTTAGTACCGAGGAGGAATCTCAGCTTATCAAACCACCCACCAAGCAGAGCCGAGAAATTCTCCTTCGATGCACTAGCTTCAGCGACCGAGAATTTCTCGGGAGACAACATAATCGGCAGCGGCAGCTTCGGGACGGTGTACAGAGGACGATTATCAGACGGAAGACCAGTGGCAATCAAGCGAGAAGAGATGCTAAGCGAGCGGAAAATGATGATGATGAAATCGCTAGCGGAGAATGACATCTCGATCTCAACCGCATTCGACTCGGAACTCGAGTTACTCTCACGGCTCCACCATAAACACTTGGTGGGGTTAGTGGGTTACTGCCAGGAGAATGAGGAAAGATTACTGGTTTACGAGTACATGGCCAATGGCACACTCCATGATCACCTCTTCACCGACAAGGGAAACTCCAACACAGCAACGACGACACTAGACTCGTGGAAATCAAGGATCAAGATCGCGTTGGATGCAGCAAGAGGGATTGAGTATCTCCATAACTACGCAGTCCCGCCAATTATCCATCGTGATATAAAGTCATCTAATATCCTCCTGGATTCGAACTGGATAGGTAGAGTTTCAGATTTCGGGTTGTCATTAATGATGATGACTCCATTACTCCAGGATCAAGACGATTCATCATCATCATCATCGCTCTCGACCACCGCAGTCGGGACTGTAGGTTATATTGATCCTGAATACTACGTGCTGAAGGTGCTGACGACGAAGAGTGATGTGTACGGGTTTGGGGTTGTGTTGTTGGAGATCTTGACGGGGAAGAAGGCGGTGTTCAGGAGTGAAGGAGGGGGGCACGGCGAGCCGGAGGGACTGGTGGAGTACGCGGGACCGTATATAAATGGCGGGGAAGTTTGGAAGGTTTTGGATAAGAGAGTTGGGTATCCGCTGCTGAATGAAGCAGAGGCGGTTGACCTGGTATCGCAGACGGCTTTAAGGTGTGTGAGCTTGGAGGGGAAAGACAGGCCAATGATGTCCGACGTAGTAGCTAATTTGGAGAAGGCGTTTATACTTTGCAAGGAGAATCATGGTGGTAGTCTCTCTAGAGCTAGTTCCATGGCGGCTTCTTTCAAGTGATTGGAGTGGTATTATTGATTAAATCCTAGCAGTTCTTTTTTTTTTTTTTGTATTGTATTATTCAGTGTTGAAGTGAGACGAGATTACCATTGTTCTTTTTGGTACTATTAATTCAAATATTTTTATAATGTATAAATGAGATACATTTGTCCACTTCCAATGTAGGCAAAAGGAATTTGATTGAATAAAAAAAAAGCATAAGTAAGACGAAGAAGTATAGAAAAACCCTCCTCTTATTAAAGACAAAAGGGAAGAAATGCAGACAAACAATTGTCGAATGCTTCCAGCATACCCAGTAAGTAAATCAAGAAAACTGAAAACGGACAAGAAGCTTAACATGTCGATACCCGTTTCCTCTTTTATCATACAAAGGAACAGAACGAATTCCAGTTCGTAATTCAGGTACAGGCAAGCACGTTTGTCCAGCAAAGGCATGTCTCCTATCAGTATCAAATTCCCTGACTTCAATTCTTAAGAGTGCAAGTTCAGGGACCGTTAGTGGGAACTCGAACTCCTTGTTCCAAACAGGTACCCATTGATCCTCCATGGGATCTGTCTTCTTCTTCGATTTGTCCGCTGGAACTCCAAAATATGAAACTGGCCGGATGATAGAAAGTTTTCAGCTAGCAATCCTTTAGGGAGTGACAGGCACTTCTTGATAGTAAGATGATGACATGCAAAGCCAATTAGTTTAGATATGTGCGTTTGTATGTATTACCTTAGCGAAGAAATCTGGAGGGGAAAATTTATCAAAGTGAGTGCGAGAAAAATCTAAATGCCATCCGTCCCCCATGTAGACTTTCACCTGTATGTCATTATTAACAACATGACGCTTAATTTGAATCACCAAAAGTATATGCAACAAACATGAAGTTGTACAAGACAAATTTGATTGACCAAACACTAAAATAGCAAAAGCCCAAAAGAATCTGCTGCTTGGTGTGTATGGAAATTTGAAATCTCACCTTCAAAGTGGTCTTGACTTCTCTCCTTGCTTTAGGATCAAAAACATCCCCAGCTGAGCTAGTTTTCAACAAGAAATCCGGTTTCTTGACATATCCGCAGCCACCGTTTGCTCTGAACATGCCTTGCATCAACCACAAGTACTTGTCATAACCCTGCAAGAAGCTGACCGTATTAGGAGAGGAAGAAGAATAGTGGAGTATCTACGTAGCTATGCAGAGAATCATTAAGGCAGTTCTAAAAAGAAAGCAACTCAAATGCCTTCAAAAAATTAAGATTATGACCCCATTCTACAGATAAGCTAGTTTCAGCGTCCCGCTACTTTTTCTATTTGTATATTACACACATCGATTACAGAATTAGCTCATTATTTTTCTATGTTATACATTTACCCTCTATCTCTTTTTAAGTAACATGTCAGCTGACCGTTTCCGTTGAGTAGAAGATGGAGAAAGGCAGACAACAAACCTGCATATTGGCTGCTACCATTTGAGCTCCATGCATCCAACAAGGCAAGGGATTGTAATTTGAAGAGTCTATTCGAGTACCCTTTGGAAAAATCCTAAGTAGGTTCCTCTGAGTGAATCTGGACCAATTTTGGGTGATAAAGTTACCATTGCACTACCAGTCAAAGAAGTGCAGATCATATGGAGTGAAATATCTTCCGTAACATATATACAAAACTGCAAACAAAGAGAAACCCAACCTGATAACTTCAGGACCATGATCGTCCAAAACATCTTCTACCTTCTGCTCATTCAAACTAAGACGCCAAACTTTGTCAGAGTGAGCATTTAGCATACTCTTGATACTGTTGCTGCGGACCTTCCCAGCATGGATGGCGATCAAACGTCGATACTCTGGTGCATCTTTCTCCTCATCTTCATCTCCTTCGATTTCAATCTGTTTGCGGAAATAGAACAGCCCAATTTCTCACAACGATTTTCAGAGTGGAAAAAGGTGAAGGGTGACATTACCATATGATCTGATCGATTACTTACATCTTGGTGAGATTGTACTCTCTTTATCACATCACTGTGCTTCTCTGTCTCCAGGTCTTCCTTTGGTGGTTTAGTGGATATAAGAATCTTCCTTTTCAAGGATTCTGGTGAAGGAAATTCCTTCAAGGGTGACTCAGGGACAAACAATGCATCTCCAAATATACGTTTGACCATCTGTGATCCAATATAGACACTTCTGGTGGTTAGCAAAACCTGGTTCAGAATGAATATAATTTGAACAATGTAAATTCTAGCTTTTATAACCCACACCTTGGCAACTTGATCCTGAAGCTTTGCATCTAAATGATCTTCAAACGTTATGATAACTGGATAAACAGAAGTAAAAAAAGCGTAGTCCCTTATAGCCGACAGGCAATTGGCAAGGTTCACCGAAGAGGTCAAGGTCCTAGCAACCATAAAAAAGAAAAAAAAGAAAAAACAAAATCCTGATCACTCTGAACCATCATTCATTCATAAAGTAGTAAAAAAGACACTACTTTTAAGGATACTCTTCAGAAGGAAGTGAGAGGATTTAGTATCGGATATGTATAATGTAAGCTGTACATGAAAAGTGGGAGATAAAGAAAGCAAGGGTGAGGAAATTTAAGGGCAGTATTACCCTCCATGACACACTTTGACACCAGTCTTGTTACGATTAGGCCAAAGATCCAACTCGATCACTCGGACACCACTTTTTAAGGCTCTTATAATTGGTTCAACGCTGCTGTCGCTACTAACCTGATTCCCGGTCAAGTAGGAATTGTGACCTGTGTGGAGGAAATAGTGAGCCAATGGGAAATTCATATTTTGATGAACCTGCAAAAGAACCAAAAACCACATCTCTCCAAACTCAAATCAGACACCTTTCCAAGGGACAAAAAAAATGCCATATGGTTTTTTGTCCTCTAGAGAATGATGATATACACAAGCAACAGCATACAACAAATTTTATTACCCCACGAGGCAAGAGTGGAGCATTGAGATCTCCAATGAGGAATTTGAAGAAAGACAGCAGGTGAAGACCCCTCCTCTGGAAAAAGTTGAGATGCTTCACACTGTTGAAAATGACTTGAGCTCGATCCCTAATGACCTCTTCATCTCCTTCTTCGTGTTGATATTCAATTAAGAATTTACATAGCTGATCAATGGTCATTACTGGTCCATTATCCGAGTAGTGTTTGAACAGAGCCCTTACATCCTCTGGTGGTTCTGCAATGATCAGCTTGAACATTCTCTTGAAGCAGAAGCAGAACTTGAAATCTTGTTGCTTCGTCATTGATCCTTCCAACTCTTCAGACAAAGAAGGGCCGGGCCAACCACTTGATTATTTCTTAACGTGGGGTTCAACTCAGGTCAGGAACTCCAACGGGTCAGAAGATAACAATATATATTAAACTTGATGCAGGTTCTTGTAGGGAAAAGGAGTTACACAACAAATACTTCTTTGTACATGAGGTTGCGTTTCAACAAGGTGAGAATATATACCATTTTGATGTGCACTTGCTTGCAAAAGAAAGAAAAGAAAAATACAACGCGATAAAAGAAATCCACGTCGAAAAGTTAAGGCTGTATCATTAACAAGTATTTTCCGGAAGCTAATTATGGATTAAACTAATGACTGAAAGATTGTGCTTTCCTACAAAGAAAAGCAAAGCAGAATTAGATACTAAATCTTAAGCTACGGTTCCAGTCTTCCAGAGACATCCGATGCTCTTGCAAAGGGACCGGTAATCCTCTTAGAGAATTTTTGTAATGCTTCCAGCTAGCACAGTGCAGTGTTGTACATCTATCAATATATATATATCAGCCGGGGGTGAAAAACACGGCTTTTGAAAGAAAAATGGTACAGAAGCGGATAATCACAGTGGAACACACCTAGAGAATATAACGGCAAAAAATACAATTTCCATAAGGACGGATGGGGAACTCAGGAGTCAGGTGAGCTGAAAACGAACCAACAGCTTCACTGATTCGTATCTCACACCTTTGTGACTGTAAAGTGGGACAGCCCTGGTCCCTGGCCTCAGTTCCCAAATGGGTAAACATGTCTGACCAGCAATGTCGTCCTTTTTCGAGATGTTGTACTTGCGAACTTCGATCCTTAGCAATGCTAGTTCAGGAACTCTGAGAGGAAACTCAAATTCCTCGTCCCAACACTGATCTCCCTTGATCTTCGTCTTCTTCATTGCTTCATCCGCAGGCACGCCAGCAATACCAACCTGTGCATGACAAGAGTTGAGACCCAAGAACCTAGTCATCAGTGACTGATTTACAAGTTATATGATGTGGACAAAAAACCCAAAATACAAGCCACAAGGGAGGATGTTAACCAGTGAGACCGCCAAATTACAGATTTAGAAACTATTATTTACCTTGGTGTAGAAATCTGGGGGAGAGTAGGCATCGAAATGAGTTTGCTTGAAATCCAGGTTCCAGCCATACCCCATGTATACTTTCACCTATCAAAAGGTAGAATAGTTATAAACACAGTGTCCTAATAGCTACAATTATCCTAAGATCTTGATGTGAGCAGTTTGAGGAGAAAAGGATTTTATTTACCTTCAAGCTTGTTTTCACAGGTAGATTCGCTTTGGGATCAAATAATATCTTGTCATCAGGACCCAAATTCAGTAAAAAGTCAGGTTTTTTTACATAACCACAACCTCCATTGGCTCTGAACATCCCCTGCATCCACCACAGGAACTTTCCATGTCCCTGTTCCGCAAAA
Source organism: Limonium bicolor (assembly GCA_023374045.1). Lineage (NCBI taxonomy): Eukaryota > Viridiplantae > Streptophyta > Magnoliopsida > Caryophyllales > Plumbaginaceae > Limonium > Limonium bicolor. The sequence goes on from CM041778.1 coordinate 202,076,160, forward strand.
AAGATATAGATTGTTAACACACCCTTATCAAACAAAGAAAAATCTTGAGTAAAGAAAAGTTCTAAAAAAACCATAAAAACAAAGATAACCTGCATGTTAAATGCAACCATTTGAGCTCCATGTGTCCAACCATGAAATGGCTTGTAGTTGGACGAGTTAATTCGAGTCAATTTTGGAAAAATCCTCAGTATATTCTTCTGCGTGAACCTGGGTAAGAAATTCAACCCAACGGTGAAGAGCCACAAGAAAAAGAAGCAACCAACAGTCATGAAGCAAAAATAGCACATAATGATAGTCTGATAGAGGTACGGCCCGCAGACTTCACAAAATAACCTCCAACTTCTTTATTACTCAAAAACGTGATCCACAATATGGTCCCAGCACAATATATATGTACGCTGGTATACTGTAACAGAAATACTAATAACAGAATATAACCCAACACACACAAGTAACCAGCAAACAGAACCTAACGACGCCTCCTAGAGTACTTAATACCATAGCGCCTATCATCACCCCCCCGTTCAACATCCACCTTGTCCTCAAGGTGAAGTCAGGGAATTGTTCCTTGATAACCGCAACTGGCTCCCAAGAAGAATCAAAATCAGGGCAATCCTGCCAGCGGATCAAAACTTCAGGCTCATGCCCAAATCTGTGGCGATACTCCAGCGCCCTGGCAGGATAGACGATCAACTCCAATTCTGATGACAACCCCGGAGGAAGCTGAGAGAAGACCGGAGCTGAGGAAACCGCTTGTTTCAGTTGAGAGACATGGACCGTATCATGAATACGGGCATTGTCCGGTAACTGCAACTTGTAAGCAACAGGACCAACGCGAGCCAGGATCTGAAAAGGTCCGTAAAATCTGGGACTGAGCTTAACATTGCACCTGCGCGACAAGATCTGCTCTTGTAAGGATGAATGCGCAGATAAACCATGTCACCAACCTGATACTCAACCAAACGACGATGTCGATCAGCCTGCACTTTCATCCCGTTGCTGAGCAGCAGCCAACTGTTGCTTGAGTTCATCCAGGAAAAAGTCTCTCTCAGAAAGCAAGACATCAACCTCTTGTACCATAGATCCCAAAGGGCTGTAGCGAAGCAAAACAGGAGGATCACGGCCGTACACAGCCCTAAAAGGGGTGGTACCCAAGCTTTGATGAAAGGAGGAATTAAACCAGAATTCAGCCCAACTCAACATACGAAGCCATCTCTTAGGATTCTGGAATGAAAAACACCTCAGATAATCCTCCAAGCATCGGTTAACCACTTCTGTCTGCCCATCGGATTGAGGGTGATAGGAAGAGCTCAAGCATAAAGTGGTGCCAGCCAACCGAAACAACTCCTTCCAAAAATGGCTAATGAAGATCGGGTCCCGATCAGACACAATTGACTTAGGAAAGCCGTGCAGTTTCACCACCTCAGCAGCAAAAATCTGCGCTACATCCTTCGCAGTATAAGGGTGCCGCAGTGGAAAGAAATGCACATACTTGGAAAGGCGATCCACAACCACAAAGATGGTATTAATACCGCTAACTTTAGGAAGACCCGTAATGAAATCCATACTAAGATCTTCCCAAATGCGCTCAGGTATAGACAAAGGCTGGAGTAAACCTGCCGGAGAAAGTGTGCTGTACTTCACACGCGGACACATGATCCTTGATACGCTTCCTCATGCCCACCCAGTATACCACACCCGCAATGCGCTTATAGGTACGCAAATAACCTGAATGCCCACCACCAGGAGATGAATGATACTCCTCCAAGACACCTGGAATCAAAGAGGACTGCTGAGGAAGAACTAATTTTCCTTTGAAAAACAGAAACCCCTTGCGAAGTTCGAAACCAGCCACTGAAGAACCATCAACGAGTAGCTGCTGTATGATTTTCTGTAGGTGGTCATCCCTCTCAACTTCAGAAGCCAACTGCTTCCAGCCATCAAATCTAACAGTGGACAGAGAATGCATTTCGGGAGAACCCTCAACCCGGGACAGAGCATCAGCAGCCACGTTATCTTTACCAGGACGATAACAAATTTCAAAGTCAAAACCCAACAGCTTAATCACCCATTTGTACTGATCTTCCGTTAACAACCGCTGCTCCCACAAAAATTTTAGGCTCTTCTGATCAGTCCTCACCACAAAATGCCTACCAAGGAGATAATGCCTCCATTTTTGCACGGCGAACACCACCGCCATCAATTCCTTCTCATAAATGGATTTGGATAAAGCGCGGGGAGAGAAAGACTTACTCAAGTAAGCAATGGGCCTGCCGAGCTGCATCAACACAGCTCCAATCCCTTTTCCCGACGCATCAGTTTCCACCTCAAACAGTTGGTCAAAGTCGGGTCTGCTAACACAGGAACAGAAGAAAGCGCAAGCTTCAGCTGCTCAAAAGCCTCCTGTGCAGAGGAATTCCAACAGAAAGCATCCTTCTTCAGTAAATCAGTCAAGGGACGGGCTATTATTCCATATCCTTTAACAAATCGTCGGTAATAGCCGGACAGCCCTAAAAAGGAGCGCAGCTCCTTAACCGAAGTAGGAACTGGCCAATTCACAATACACTGAATTTTGGAAGGATCAACCTCCACACCGTTGCTGGAAATAAAGTGGCCCAAGTATTCAATGCGTGACTGACCAAAACTGCACTTTTTCAAATTCACTTCAGCAACAGTGAGAATCAGAGAGCACCTGAATACCTGACGAAGGTGACCACATGCTCTTCCATGAAGCGCTATACACCAGAATATCATCGAAAAAGACCAAAACAAACTCCGCAGAAGGCGTGAAGATGGAATTCAATCAATGACTGAAAAGTAGCCGGAGCATTCTTCAAACCGAAATGCATAACTACGAATTCGTACTGCCCTTCATGTGTACGGAAAGCTGTTTTCGTCACACTCCTCCTCCTTAACACGTATTTGATGATATCCAGATTTTAAATCCAACTTAGAAAAAACTGCGCGCCATGAATTTCATCCAATATTCATCATATAGGTAAGAGGAAACTTGTCGGGAACTGTAATGTCGTTCAATGCTCTATAATCGACACAAATCTCCACTCACCATTCTTCCTTTTTGACCAACAATACCGGGCTCGAAAACGCACTAGAGCTGGGACGAACAAAACCGATTGTAACATCTCCTGAACAATCCGCTCATCTGTTTTTCTGATAATAAGGATAACGTATGGCCTGATGTTGGGAGGACAAAACCAGGTTTCAGGGTGATCTTGTGGTATGAAAACGGTCGGGTGGAGAAAAGCGCGAGCAACTTCCTTGAATGACTAAATACACGCAGCAAGGAATCATCAATCTCACCGATAACAGATCAATCCACATCATCCTCCACGGCCTTCAATGTTAAAATCCAACCCACACCTTGCGCTGAAGTGGTTTTCACCATACTCCTTGATCCACTTCAGAAAAACAATAATTGGGATCACCGCTAAGGAGTATCATTGAACCTTCCCAGAAAATCTATAGAACCGTCGCCCCCAATTAGTGCAAGTATCACCCAGTAATTCCAGCCAAGTCATTCAAATTATATCGACTCCCCGACAGTTCAAAGGCAAGAATCGAGTAAGTTAATTCAGCCCCTGTAGATGAAGTTTCAGGTCACGACGATACCTTTGCGATAGATAGTGTCGCCCATTGCCATCGTGACTCCAAAAGGGACGGATTCCTCCAGAGTAAAGAAGACTGGTAACAAGGGCGTCACTGATGAAACAGTGCGTCGCACCACTGTCGATCAACACCAAAACCGACCGTCCCGCCAGCGTCCCCATCAGCTTCATCGCCCTACTGGACGACTCCCAAACAACAGTTGGGACAGACCCGAACTCAAGGGCCCAAGGAGAATCCCACCACCCTGAAAACAGTCGGTGAGATTTTCGTAATCTTCCTCCTCAAACCACGTCTCCACCAGTAATCAACAATTGCAAACACCGCGCTCCGACACTGTGAGTTTGATGACTCCACTTCTCACCACAACGATAGCAAAGACCCACGTCCGACGACGACTCTTTCCGAATCTGAAATTCGTCGCATATTCGATTTGCTGAAAGAATCGAACCGGAGAAGACTTTCCAGAACCAGCAGACGAGCCACACCAACACCGAATTCGTGATGTCGCGCAAGGATTAACCCTTGAACCCGTGATAGACGGATTATCTTGCGAAGACTTCGCATTACCAAGGTATGGTTTGGGAGAAGAAAATCAGAAGAACGATTCGCCGCGCTATCCTTCACCACCGGAAGTTTAGGATTGCGAAGCGGTCCAGAAGAGATGCACACGTTTCTTGCTTCGATCCGCCTAGAGATTTTCATCAAATCTTGAAGATCCTTAGTGTCGTACATCTCAAGTTCCCCTCGCACCGAGTCCTTCAATCCATTTCGGAAGATGCTCTGCAACACGTCATCTGGTACGCTATGGAGATGCGCAGAGAAGAACTCAAAACGGCTGCAATAATCCTCAATGGATGAATCTTGCTGAAGGGAGCAAAGGACGTCGAGGCGATTCTTGCTCATTTGGGAACTAAATCGCTCCAGTAACATCGCTTTGAACTCTCCCCAATCTGGCAACCCGACGTAATTCTGCAACCACTCAAACCAATACAGAGCCGCCTCCTCCATGCAAATACTCGCTGAACGAACTCGATCCACTTCGGCAATATTACTCAGGGAAAAATACCTCTCCGCCTTATGGATCCAGCCTTGGGGATCCTCACCCGTAAAGATAGGCAACTCTATCTTCCTTACTTTGATTTCCCGACGGTCGGGATGTTCCTTCTCCAACGCTTGCCGGCGAAGCGTGTCTCCCTCGCTCGAACTATTAATACCGCCTCTATCTTCCTTCTGGAGATTGGCGACCAAAACAGCCAATTTCTCCACCATCGCCGGTATACCAGCGAGCTTTTCCACCGCAGTGGTGAGCGTCGCCACCCTGTCTGTCACCTCATTCAACTGCTCGCGGATAGCGGCCTGCTCCATCTCAGGCGTTACGCTTCGCGTGGACACCACCATCGAGCCCCAAAAAGAGATTGCCCGGGAACGAATCGGCTCTGATACCTATGATAGAGGTACGGCCCGCAGACTTCCCAAAATAACCTCCAACTTCTTTATTACTCAAAAACGTGATCCACAATATGGTCCCAGCACAATATATATGTACGCTGGTATACTGTAACAGAAATACTAATAACAGAATATAACCCAACACACACAAGTAACCAGCAAACAGAACCTAACGACGCCTCCTAGAGTACTTAATACCATAGCGCCTATCATAGTCCAACACAGATATATATGTTTGAAATAATCCACTCTACCTAACAAGATCTTCTCCATAAGTAGTCGCAGCTTTCTCAAATGATTCCTCGCTCAAGCTCAGGCGAGCAACTTTACCAAGATCCAGTTTAAGAGCCTTCTTAACATTATGTCTTGGTATTGTCGGTATGCTGATCAACCGCTTGTAAACTGGTGGCCTTGAAGGAGAACTGGTAACAGAATCTTTGTCACTATCATCTCCTTCAATCGGATTGCTTAAATCACTTCCTTCAGTACTACCAACCTAAGTGCCAGAATTATCAGGGGGTCAATTATCACACGATATTATCTAGAAGGATTAGAGCTTAACATCAAATTCAAGAGCACTTTATCAATTAAAAAAGAAAGATTCTTAGTAAACACCTCATCCTCTTTACTGGATTGAACCTGAATGAATGGAGCAGCTAGATTGACAGAGGAACCACCTTTACCCTGACTTCCTCCACTGCTCGAGCTGTAAGAGACAGCATTGTTTTTTGGCAGTTTTGTCGATATGATTATCCTGTACTTTAATTGTTCTGGAGATGGGAGCTCCTTGAAGCACTCCGATTCAGGGAAAAATAACATCTCCCCAAATATCTCAGTTATCATCTAAGAAAAAAGGAAGAAAGATTAATTCTATGACCAACCAGAAAAACAATCCAATATTTATAAGACAACATATATGCAACAAATGGAAATAGAAGAAGCAGCGAAATTACCTGAGCCACTCTAGCTTGAAGATCAGGAGTAAGATGATCTTCTAGGGTTAGAATTAAAGGGTAAGGGGAAGCTGAGAAAGCATGCTCTTTGATTGATTTCAGACATTTTGGCAGATCAACAGGGGGTGTGAGAGTTCTGAAAAAAAAAAAAAAAAGAACCAGTCCGTCAGACGCTCAAAAGGCAACAACAGAACAGACAACAAAGTAATGCAGGGCAATTCTGAAAGAAAATTTAAGTAAGAATGGAGTTTAATTAAATAACCTTCCATGCAAGACATGAACATCATCCTTGCTGGAATTAGGCCAGAGATCAAGTTCAATGGCACGAACACCTCTCTTCAACGCCTTTATGATGGGAACGTCACTACTGTTACTGCTTAATTGGTTGCCAGTGAGGTACGAGTTGTGACCGGTGTATATAAAGTAATGGGATAATGGAGCCGTCATCTTATCTTGACGAACCTTGCAATCAAACATTACAACAAAACGTGTTAATTCACGAGATTCTTGAAGTAGGAGTAGAAATCAGCCCTTGATCGTCTGGGGAATCTCGTTGTAGGTATATACCTGAGAAATGATTGGAGGGTTGAGGTCTACAGAGAAGAGGAAGCAGGATAAGAAGTCTTCTAGGGTGAGTAAGTCGCGATTCAATATACTGGTTAAGAGTGAAATGTGGTGGTGTCGATGGTGGTGATTGTGATGGTGGTGACGCTTTCGTCTCCTCATCACTTCTTCTACCGCCTTCTCCTCTGAAACTCCTCCTTCGTCGATAATGAACCGACGGAGTTGCTCTGGCGTCATGTGGGATTCACCTCCCGTATACTTCTCGAAAACCTCCCTAAGGTCATCGGGAGCCTTCGGTTCGAAGTCCATGAACTCGCGCGTAAAACACAAGCACATCCGATAAATCCCCATTTTCTCTGTAGCTTTCTCCCGCCCGCAGATCTGAGCGAACTTTTTCCCGGGAAAATGTGGTCGGATCATCCATAGGGTGGTACTGAGGATTTAAAGAGGTAACTTCTATAGCCATGAACGGATCTTGAATAAACAAAAGGAGGGCGTGTTGACGAAAGATCGTCGGTCAGATTCGGACGATAAAGAATGAGGGAATCTCTGCTTTGAGGGGTGAATCAGATACCCACATTTGAACAGAACGGTGCTTTTGGGTTTATTTTCTTCAACTATGGGTGATGGAAGCGCTTTTAACTTTTCGCGTTTTCAAATCCCTCCCTACTGCATGCTACGATTGGTGATTTTGAATTCCAACACATGGACATGTGATAACAGTTCACGATAATTAATAATATTGAGAAATCTTGGTTAGCATCATTGGAAGCTTACAAGATGTCTATGTGTTCTCGTCACCATGCTAATACTGATAACAGATCGTGGATCCCTCCCCTACATGGTGCCTTCAAACTCAATTGTTCTTTCAAAACCATAAGAGGACTTCCCACTATTCTAAGTGGTTCCATCAGAAACCACCTAGGGGATCCTATCTTGATCTTTAACAAGAAGATGTCGGACAGCTGTAGCTTGTATGATGCTGAAATGGAAGGTTTGTGTTTTGGTCTGACTTGGCTGGTTGAAGAAGGAGTTAGACGAGTTGAAATGGACATTAGACAAAAGAAGACATTTGATCTTCTTGTCAATCAAAATAGGATGGCAAACTCTCCTGTGCTAAAGCAAATTAGAAGATTATCTTCTATTCTTGCTTCTTTAAGCTTTTGTAAGGACGATAGTCCTGTCTATTTCCCCTCTCTTCTTATTTCGGCAATGTACAATAATTCCCCATGCTTCAAATTCTGGAAGGGGAAGGATATCCCTCTTAGAATCGCTAGTCTATGCAGTATGGATTTAGGTTTGTAATATGAATATTATTTCAATATATTGGATCCAAGTTTTATTAAAAAAAAAAATACAATCCGCACGCTGAGTTTGTTTTGTTTTATTTTAAATCCTACCTTCAATTAAACATTCACCATTACAATCCAAAATCACATATATAGACATACCGTAGGTTCTAGCAATGGTAGTTCTTTGTAAGTTTGTTACTCAAGATGAACCGGTGATTGAGTAATAGACTGATAACGAACTCAGTAAACCAGAAAATAGCAAACTAAGTATTGAGACCTGGATGCACGTGAACCTTCACTTCATTAACACGTATCGAACTCGATACTTACACACACACAAGGAGAACAGACTCTCCAAGTGCAAACACGTAACTCTCCTAGTTTCTTCTTCCACCTAGAGATTTACAGACGCACAACAAAAACTAACTCTCTCGAATATCAGTCATTTTTCTCTCGAAAGCATAATTTGCTTCAACTAGCAATATTACTTATATATGCGTTGTAATTTATCTCTAACTAAGATGTTCTCCTAATAGATAAAAGATTACTTAAAACGTAAGAATATTAATTATGTTTAGATTTTATATTCACTATTTGCTAGAATAAAAACCTCTCTAATATTTCTCCAGTAAAGATTCTCGCAGGCATAATCTTCATTCTTCGCTTTGCTCAGTCTTCAAATTACTATATCTGTAACACAGTCACAGTGTGTTACACATATTTGCTAATAAAAAAACATCAACATTTCCCCCCTTTTTTGATTAGGGCAAACTCTGTGTAGTGTGTCGGTATTGTTCCCCCTGAGTAACAGCATCAATCTTGACAAGCAGAAGATTGATGTTGACAAGCACGTAGAAATAACGTGCTTCCCCCTTAACATGTGCTTCTCAGTTACGGAAAAACATTCAGTAGCAGATTCAAGCATTACAGTAGCAAAGTCAAGCAACAAACCAGAGTCACAACAAAAACCAAAAGACGTGATTCCAGACACATATTAATTTCCCCCTTTTGCCGAATCAAAATAGGTGATACATCAGTAAAAAAGTCCTAGCAATAATCCAAAAACCATAAGTCAGTTACACAGCAGAAACCACAACAGTCTAGGCATCAAGACAAAGGAGAAACCAAGAGTAAATGACTGAATCAGAAGGTTTCTTCAGGCTCCGAGGAAGAGGGAGAGGCATTTTGGGTGAAGATATACGATTCAATGGCCAGAATGCGCTTCTCTAAAGAATGTTGATTGGTTATGTAACGACCCCAAAACCGGCCTAGGAGTTAGGGCCGTTACACGCCGCAAGTCCACTACCTAACGTCGCAAGGCTCTAAGCAAAACGAATCCCAAAGCCAAATAACAACTTGTATAAATACCAAAAGAGTTTACAAGATCTAAATACTTATAAGTCAAATACAAAGAGAGGCCCGAAGGCTACACAAACTCTAAAGCGTCCAACGCGCAAAGTAAACAAAGTCAACAAAACGTAAACAAACGAAGCTCCAGCAAGGGACAAGAGAGAGAAGATCCCACGAGCTCAATCTACAACAAAGTAAAGGGGTGAGCTAAACAGCCCAGCAAGCAGAAGACTTCCTCAAGGAAGCCCACTCAAAACAGAAGTAGAAGAATAGTTTATAAACAGAGAAGAAGGCGGAGTCAATATAATCAGACAGAAAGGAAGCACAAAACAGAAGCAGAGCAGAACGTCACTTCAAATCATAGTCGGACTTTCAGAAACAGATACAGAAGAGTGGGACACTAGAAACAAGCTAACACAACAGAAGGACTCACGTAAGGTCCTATGGATCTGAAGATCCCACAACAGAAGCTGTAGAGACAGCTAACAGACCCGTCGGTCAAATAATGTCCTAAGGGAGACCCTAAGGAGTATAAACAGAAGGAATTCCTGCGCAGCATGCTACGGGACAGCCCGACCCGACCATCCAAGGCTCAGAAGCAAAGTAACTAGGTCCCAAAACCAAAAGCTCACAAAACAGATCTTAAGTGCATGGAAAAGCATATAAACAGCATAAGAAGCTTGTACACAGATAGGGGAATCCAACCCCGCAAACGGAACTCAAAACGGAGCTAAAACAGAGAAGTTATGCTCAAAACAGTGGCATGTCCGAACTTGCGTCCGACCTTGCAAGTTCGGACAGAGGCCGAGAATCAGAGGTTGAGAAAACGTCGATGTCCGAACTTACATCCGACCTTCGAAGTTCGGACGTAAGTCGAAAGTCAGAAACCAAAACTCCCATCATGTCCGAACTTGCGTCCGACCTTGCAAGTTCGGACAGATGTCGAAACTCACACGAAAATCATCCTCGTGTCGGGTCCGAACTTACAAGTTCGGACCGACGTTCGGATACTTCAAAATCCTGAAAAACAAAACGCGCCCGATGAACTGTCCGAACTTGCATGTTCGGACAGAAGTTCGGACAGCGCAAAACTGTCGAATTCCAGAAAGAACAGACGCGCAGAAGAGAGCCAAAATCACAAACTCACCCAAAACTCATAGGATTGTAAAACAGTACCCTCGGGGGTTTAGCCAATCGATTAACAACGCAAAACGAGAAGAAATCACACAAGCAACACACCCAGAACAGATCCGAAAATAGAAATCAAAAGCAATCCCCGAGGGTGTGCAGACAACCCCGATTCCATCCCCCACTTACCTGAATTCGATGCGTAGAATCCGACCAGACGTCCCTAGTAACTCAGCGAGCAGAACGCAGCAGAGGAGATGCACCAAACGACACTGAATTCAGCCAGCAAACCATCCAACAATCAGAAAACTGTCTCTCTCCCAAAACAGAAGCGAACCCCACCAAAATCGAAAGGGAAACCAAACCTGAATCACAGTAGAGGAAGCGCAAACACACAGGACCGGAATTCGATCCCAAACGCACCAGCAACGCACCAGGAATTCAGAAGCACACCAATGGAGAAGACAAGAAGAGAGCGCAAAAACTGTCGAGAGGATGAGCGGGACTTGAGAACTGATCGTGATTGGAAAAATAAGAAAACTACCCAATCAATTACTTAAAGAAGCTTACCAAAATAGAAGAGAGGGGATAAGACCTCCTTGTCCCTCGCCTTTTTACTTAAAGACTCCGACGTCCCATCAGCCCATCAGTTAAACAAAGCACTACATAACATAACTTTAATTAATAACATTAACCGAGATGTTATGTCACGAAATCTGAAAAACGAAAATACGGAGTATTACATCACTCCCCCCTTAAAAGGAATTTCGTCCTCGAAATTCAACATACCTCACTGCTCGAAGAGGGAAGGGAACTTGGCACGCAACTCCTCCTCGAGTTCCCACGTCGCCTCACGCTCGGACTGATCAGACCACTGCACCTTAACCATAGGTAGTGTCTTGCTACGAAGCCGACGAACATCCCGTGCCAAAATACGGACCAGAACTGCCTCATAAGTGAAATCATCTCGGAGTCGAAGCTGACCATAATCAATCACATGCGAAGGATCGTGCAGATACTTCTGAGCATCGACACATGAAACACGTCATGCACTCCTGCCAGAGCTGGTGGCAATGCCAATCTGTAAGCCACCGGCCCCACCTTCTCAAGCACCTCAAAAGGCCCTACGAACCGAGGACTCAGCTTGCCTCGCTTACCAAAACGAACCACACCCCGAACTGGAGAAATCTTCAGATACACGTGGTCCCCAACCTGAAACTCAAGCGGACGGCGTCTCTGATCTGCGTAACTCTTCTGCCGGCTCTGGGTAACCAACAGACGCTCCCTGATAGTCTTGACTTTGTCCACAGCTCCTTGCACCAACTCAGGACCTACAATCGCCCTCTCTCGCAGGTCATCCCAACAAATAGGAGATCTACAGCGCCTACCATACAATGCCTCAAATGGAGCCATCCCAATGCTCGATTGAAAACTATTATTGTAGGCGAACTCAATCAATGTCACATGCTGATCCCAGCTGCCCCCGAAGTCGAGCACACAAGCCCTCAACATGTCCTCCAAAATCTGATTCGTCCTCTCCGTCTGCCCATCGGTCTGAGGATGGTACGCTGAACTGAAAGCTAAACTCGTACCTAAAGCCTTATGCAGGCTACGCCAGAAGCGAGATACAAATCTCGGATCCCTACCCGAAACGATCGTCGGCACACCATGCAGCCTCACAATCTCATCTACATACAGCCGAGCCAGGCGCTTAAGGCTGAAGGTCTTCCTCACAGGCAAGAAATGAGCTGACTTCGTCAACCGATCCACAATCACCCACAGCGCATCGTACCCAGAAGATGTCCTAGGCAACCCCACAATGAAATCCAATGCCAACGCGTCTCCCATTTCCACTCAAGGAACAGGAAGAGGCCGTAGAAGACCCGCAGGTCGCTGATGCTCGGCCTTCACCTGCTGACAGGTTTGGCAACGAGCCACAAAATCAGAAATCTCCCTCTTCATATTCGCCCACCAAAAGGACTCTCTGAGGTCCCGGTACATCTTCACCCCTCCCGGGTGCACCGAAATGCCATCCTTCGAAACCACGTGGCCAAGGAACACCACTCTATCCAACCAGAACTCACACTTCTTCAACTTAGCATACAACTCCTTCTCCTTCAACGTCTGTAGAACCATCCTCAGATGCTCCTCATGATCCTCAACACTCTTGGAGTACACCAAGATATCGTCAATAAACACAACTACGAAAGAATCCAAGAAAGGTTTGAAGACTCTGTTCATCATATCCATGAAGAACGACGGGGCATTGGTCAAACCAAAAGGCATGACCAAGAACTCATAATGCCCATATCGGGTCCTAAATGCAGACTTAGGCACATCCTCGGCCTTAATCTTCAGCTGATGATATCCAGAACGCAAGTCGATCTTCGAGAAGACTGTCGCCCCTGCTAACTGGTCGAAGAGGTCATCAATGCGGGGAAGAGGATACCGATTCTTGATGGTAACCTTATTCAATTCCCTGTAGTCAATACACAATCTGAAGGAGCCATCCTTCTTCTTCACAAACAACACAGGTGCTCCCCATGGAGACACACTAGGGCGAATGAAGCCCTTATCCAGAAGATCCTGCAGCTGCACCTTCAGCTCCTTAAGCTCTGCCGGACTCATGCGATAGGGAGCCTTAGAGATAGGCTGAGTCCCTGGCGCTAACTCGATAGAAAACTCCACCTCACGATCAGGCGGTAGCCCTGGCACATCGTCCTGGAACACCTCAGGAAACTCACGTACAATGGGGATATCCTCCAACCGGGATCCCTCCTTAACCTCAGGTACAAAGCAGAGAAAACCCTGGCAGCCCTTCCTCAAAGAACGGACTGCCTGCATAGCAGACACCAACACAGGAGCACAGGGAATGGAGTTCCCCACAAAAGCAAAACGGGTCTCACCCGGTCTATCAAACACAACCTTCCTAGCTGCACAATCTATATGGGCATGGTGCTCTGCTAGCCAGTCCATGCCCAAAATCACATCGAAGCAGGACATACTCATAGGGATCAAATCAGCATGCAAATTCCTATCCATGATCACTAAAGGAACAGACTTGCACACAGAACTAAGCACACATGCAGGTACGCCACTCAGCGGGCTAGAAATACACAGATCCACATCACATGGCACAGCAGACAACCCGAGACTACCCACTAAATCAGCAGACACAAAGGAGTGGGTAGCTCCTGAATCAAACAAGCAGAAAACTGGCTGAGAAGAGATCTGAAGAATACCTGACACTACTTGTCTGAGTCACGGTCTCGCTCACCGGCTAGCGCATACACCCGTGCCTGGGTCTGGGGCTTCTTCTGATCAGCCTTCTGCCCAGACCCTGAACCAGCACCTCGGCCCTCAGAACCGCCACTGCCACCTCCACCTCTAGCCTGTGGACACTGGGCAATGCGGTGATCCAGCGAACCACACTTGAAGCACGCTCCGGACTTCCTGTAGCACTCACGCCCATGATGGAAACGATCACACTCAGCACACTTCGCCACAACAGGCGACATAGATGACGAAGATCCCCGGTCTCCTCTGAACTTCTTCTGAGAAGAAGTCTGGTCTCCCCTCACAGGCTCCTCCACATGTGCCTTCCTCTTCTGCTCCTTGCCCTTATCGGGCCTCTGGTCCTTCTCTCATAACGCTGCCTAGCCTGCATCTCAGACTCCACCACCAACGCCACATCGGCCACATCCCTGAAGGTCTTGTGGCGGAAAGGTGCCACAACAGCTCGAATGTCGCCCCTCAGACCAGCTTCAAACTTCCTAGCCTTCCGGTTGTCATCTGGCTCTGGCACAAACTTAGAAAGGGAAATGAACTTCCGCACATACTCATCCACAGACATCTCCTTCGTCTGACGAAGCCTCCCATACTCAACTATCTTCTGATCCCTGAAGACATCGGGATAGAACTGCTGATTGAAGCAGCCCCTGAACTGCTCCCATGTCCATGGGTGGGGGTACTTCCCTTCAACCGACTTCCACCACTCCTTCGCCTCACTCTGAAACATGAACGTGGCGAAACCAACTTTCTGATCCTCCTCACATCCCATGACCCTCAGCAAATCCTCTATCGCAGTGATCCAGTGGCTCGCTTCCTGTGGGTCGCCACTAGCATCAAAGGAAGGCGGCTTCAGCTTTAGGAACTCCTGAAGCGCCTTCACGTTGCTGCCCCCGCGTTACCAGCTCCTGTCGCCTGGCCAGCAGTGGCCCCTACGGTCTGCAACACCTGGGTCACCACCTGCTGTACAATCTCGACAATGTCCCCTTGGGGAGCATCGCCTGAAGCTGCACCACGTCCTGAACGTCGGGGAGGCATACTGAAGATACAACACCAAAATTATCAGAAACCATCAAGAATCAAACAGTAGACCTTTCAAACACCCACGCATGCAGACAAACCCCACAAACACCAAAGAACGAGCAACCTGGCTCTGATACCACTAAATGTAACGACCCCAAAACCGGCCTAGGAGTTAGGGCCGTTACACGCCGCGAGTCCACTACCTAACGTCGCAAGGCTCTAAGCAAAACAAATCCCAAAGCCAAATAACAACTTGTATAAATACCAAAAGAGTTTACAAGATCTAAATACTTATAAGTCAAATACAAAGAGAGGCCCGAAGGCTACACAAACTCTAAAGCGTCCAACGCGCAAAGTAAACAAAGTCAACAAAACGTAAACAAACGAAGCTCCAGCAAGGGACAAGAAGAGAAGATCCCACGAGCTCAATCTGCAACAAAGTAAAGGGGTGAGCTAAACAGCCCAGCAAGCAGAAGACTTCCTCAAGGAAGCCCACTCAAAACAGAAGTAGAAGAATAGTTTATAAACAGAGAAGAAGGCGGAGTCAATATAATCAGACAGAAAGGAAGCACAAAACAGAAGCAGAGCAGAACGTCACTTCAAATCATAGTCGGACTTTCAGAAACGGATACAGAAGAGTGGGACACTAGAAACAAGCTAACACAACAGAAGGACTCACATAAGGTCCTATGGATCCGAAGATCCCACAACAGAAGCCGTAGAGACAGCTAACAGACCCGTCGGTCAAATAACGTCCTAAGGGAGACCCTAAGGAGTATAAACAGAAGGAATTCCTGCGCAGCATGCTACGGGACAGCCCGACCTGACCATCCAAGGCTCAGAAGCAAAGTAACTAGGTCCCAAAACCAAAAGCTCACAAAACAGATCTTAAGTGCATGGAAATGCATACAAACAGCATAAGAAGCTTGTACACAGATAGGGGAATCCAACCCCGCAAACGGAACTCAAAACGGAGCTAAAACAGAGAAGTTATGCTCAAAACAGTGGCATGTCCGAACTTGCGTCCGACCTTGCAAGTTCGGACAGAGGCCGAGAATCAGAGGTTGAGAAAACGTCGATGTCCGAACTTACGTCCGACCTTCGAAGTTCGGACGTAAGTCGAAAGTCAGAAACCAAAACTCCCATCATGTCCGAACTTGCGTCCGACCTTGCAAGTTCGGACAGATGTCGAAACTCACACGAAAATCATCCTCGCGTCGGGTCCGAACTTACAAGTTCGGACCGACGTTCGGACACTTCAAAATCCTGAAAAACAAAATGCGCCCGATGAACTGTCCGAACTTGCATGTTCGGACAGAAGTTCGGACAGCGCAAAACTGTCGAATTCCAGAAAGAACAGACGCGCAGAAGAGAGCCAAAATCATCACAAACTCACCCAAAACTCATAGGATTGTAAAACAGTACCCTCGGGGGTTTAGCCAATCGATTAACAACGCAAAACGAGAAGAAATCACACAAGCAACACACCCAGAACAGATCCGAAAATAGAAATCAAAAGCAATCCCCGAGGGTGAGCAGACAACCCCGATTCCATCCCCCACTTACCTGAATTTGAAGCGTAGAATCCGACCAGACGTCCCTAGTAACTCAGCGAACAGAACGCAGCAGAGGAGATGCACCAAACGACACTGAATTCAGCCAGCAAACCATCCAACAATCAGAAAATTGTCTCTCTCCCAAAACAGAAGCGAACCCCACCAAAATCGAAAGGGAAACCAAACCTGAATCACAGCAGAGGAAGCGCAAACACACAGGACCGGAATTCGATCCCAAACGCACCAGCAACGCACCAGGAATTCAGAAGCACACCAATGGAGAAGACAAGAAGAGAGCGCAAAAACTGTCGAGAGGATGAGCGGGACTTGAGAACTGATCGTGATTGGAAAAATAAGAAAACTGCCCAATCAATTACTTAAAGAAGCTTACCAAAATAGAAGAGAGGGGATAAGACCTCCTTGTCCCTCGCCTTTTTACTTAAAGACTCCGACGTCCCATCAGCCCATCAGTTAAACAAAGCACTACATAACATAACTTTAATTAATAACATTAACCGAGATGTTATGTCACAAAT
>CM041778.1:202093425-202113425 GCA_023374045.1 Limonium bicolor
ACAACCGCTGCCACAAAAATTTTAGGCTCTTCTGATCAGTCCTCACCACAAAATGCCTACCAAGGAGATAATGCCTCCATTTTTGCACGGCGAAACACCCCGCCATCAATTCCTTCTCAATAAATGGATTTGATAAAGCGCGTGGAGAGAAAAACTTCCTCATTAAGCAATGGGCCCTGCCGGAGCTGCATCAACACAGTCCAATCCCCTTTCTCCCGACGCATCAGTTTCCACCTCAAACAAGTTTGGTCAATCGGGTCTGCTAACACAGGAACAGAAGAAAGCGCAAGCTTCAGCTGCTCAAAAGCCTCCTGTGCAGAGGAATTCCAACAGAAAGCATCCTTCTTCAGTAAATCATCAAGGGACGGGCTATTATTCCATATCCTTTAACAAATCGTCGGTAAGCCGGACAGCCCTAAAAGGAGCGCAGCTCCTTAACCGCAGTAGGAACTGGCCAATTCACAATACACTGATTTTTGGAAGGATCAACCTCCACCCCGTTGCTGGAACTAAAGTGGCCCAAGTATTCAATGCGTGACTGACCAAACTAACTGCACTTTTTCAAATTCAACTTCAGCTGAGAATCAGAGAGCACCTGAAATACCTGACGAAGGTGACCAACATGCTCTTCCATGGAAGCGCTATACACAGAATATCATCGAAAAAAGACCAAAACAAACTTCCGCAAGAAGGGCTTGAAGATGGAATTCATCAATGACTGAAAGTAGCCGGAGCATTCTTCAAACCGAAAGGCATAACTAAGAATTCGTACTGCCCTTCATGTGTACGGAAAGCTGTTTTCGTCACATCCTCCTCCTGAACACGTATTTGATGATATCCAGATTTTAAATCAACTTAGAAAAAACTGCAGCGCCATGAATTTCATCCAATAATTCATCAATAGTAGGTAAGGGAAAACTTGTCGGGAACTGTAATGTCGTTCAATGCTCTATAATCGACACAAAATCTCCACTCACCATTCTTCTTTTTGACCAACAATACCGGGCTCGAAAACGCACTAGAGCTGGGACGAACAAAACCAGATTGTAACATCTCCTGAACAATCCGCTCAATCTGATTTTTCTGATAATAAGGATAACGGTATGGCCTGATGTTGGGAGGAACAGAACCAGGTTTCAGGGTGATCTTGTGGTTATGAAAACGGTCGGGTGGTAGAGAAGAAAGCGACGAGCAAACTTCCTTGAACTGAGAAATAACACGCAGCAAGGAATCATCAATCTCACCGATAACAGATAAATCCACATCATCCTCCACGGCCTTCAATGTTAAAATCCAACCCACACCTTGCGCGAAGTGTTTTCACCATACTCCTTGCATCCACTTCAGAAAAACAATAATTGGGATCACCGCTAAGGAGTATCATTGAACCTTCCCAGAAAAATCTGATAGAACGTCGCCCCCAATTAGTGCAAGATCACCCAGTAATTCCAGCCAAGTCATTCCCAGAATTATATCGACTCCCGACAGTTCAAAAGGCAAGAAATCGAGAGTGAATTCAGGCCCCTGTAGATGAAGTTTCAGGTCACGACAGATTACCTTGCGATAGATAGTGTCGCCATTGCCAATCGTGACTCAAAAGGGACGGATTCCTCCAGAGGTAAAGAAAGAATGGTAACAAGGGCGTCACTGATGAAACAATGCGTCGCACACTGTCGATCAACACCAAAACCGACCGTCCCGCCAGCGTCCCCATCAGCTTCATCGCCCTACTGGAGACGACTCCCAAAACAGACAGTTGGGACAGACCCGAACTCAAGGGCTCCAGAGGAGAATCACCACCCTGAAAAACAGTCGGGGAGATTTGTAAGCTTCCTCAGATGAACCATCGTCTCCACCAGTAATCAACAATTGCAAACCCGCGCTCCGACACTGGTGAGTTTGACTCCACTTCTCACCACAACGATAGCAAAGACCCAACGTCCGACGACGACTCATTTCCGAATCTGAAATTCGTCGCATATTCGATTTGCTGAAAGAGATCGAACCGGAAGAAGACTTTCCAGAACCAGCAGACGAGCCCACACCAGACACCGAATTCGTGATGTCGCGCAAGGGATTAACCCTTGAAACCGTGATAGACGGATTATCTTGCGAAGACTTCGCATTACCAAGGTATGGTTTGGGAGAATGAAAATCAGAAGAACGATTCGCCGCGCGATCCTTCACCACCGGAAGTTTAGGATTGCGAAGCGGTCCAGAAGAGATGCACACGTTTCTTGCTTCGATCCGCCTAGAGATTTTCATCAAATCTTGAAGATCCTTAGTGTCGTACATCTCAAGTTCCCCTCGCACCGAGTCCTTCAATCCATTTCGGAAGATGCTCTGCAACACGTCATCTGGTACGCTATGGAGATGCGCAGAGAAGAACTCAAAACGGCTGCAATAATCCTCAATGGATGAATCTTGCTGAAGGGAGCAAAGGACGTCGAGGCGATTCTTGCTCATTTGGGAACTAAATCGCTCCAGTAACATCGCTTTGAACTCTCCCCAATCTGGCAACCCGACGTAATTCTGCAACCACTCAAACCAATACAGAGCCGCCTCCTCCATGCAAATACTCGCTGAACGAACTCGATCCACTTCGGCAATATTACTCAGGGAAAAATACCTCTCCGCCTTATGGTTCCAGCCTTGGGGATCCTCACCCGTAAAGATAGGCAACTCTATCTTCCTTACTTTGATTTCCCGACGGTCGGGATGTTCCTTCTCCAACGCTTGCCGGCGAAGCGTGTCTCCCTCGCTCGAAACTATTAATACCGCCTCTATCTTCCTTCTGGAGATTGGCGACCAAAACAGCCAATTTCTCCACCATCGCCGGTATACCAGCGAGCTTTTCCACCGCAGTGGTGAGCGTCGCCACCCTGTCTGTCACCTCATTCAACTGCTCGCGGATAGCGGCCTGCTCCATCTCAGGCGTTACGCTTCGCGTGGACACCACCATCGAGCCCCAAAAAGAGATTGCCCGGGAACGAATCGGCTCTGATACCTATGATAGAGGTACGGCCCGCAGACTTCCCAAAATAACCTCCAACTTCTTTATTACTCAAAAACGTGATCCACAATATGGTCCCAGCACAATATATATGTACGCTGGTATACTGTAACAGAAATACTAATAACAGAATATAACCCAACACACACAAGTAACCAGCAAACAGAACCTAACGACGCCTCCTAGAGTACTTAATACCATAGCGCCTATCATAGTCCAACACAGATATATATGTTTGAAATAATCCACTCTACCTAACAAGATCTTCTCCATAAGTAGTCGCAGCTTTCTCAAATGATTCCTCGCTCAAGCTCAGGCGAGCAACTTTACCAAGATCCAGTTTAAGAGCCTTCTTAACATTATGTCTTGGTATTGTCGGTATGCTGATCAACCGCTTGTAAACTGGTGGCCTTGAAGGAGAACTGGTAACAGAATCTTTGTCACTATCATCTCCTTCAATCGGATTGCTTAAATCACTTCCTTCAGTACTACCAACCTAAGTGCCAGAATTATCAGGGGGTCAATTATCACACGATATTATCTAGAAGGATTAGAGCTTAACATCAAATTCAAGAGCACTTTATCAATAAAAAAGAAAGATTCTTAGTAAACACCTCATCCTCTTTACTGGATTGAACCTGAATGAATGGAGCAGCTAGATTGACAGAGGAACCACCTTTCCCTGACTTCCTCCACTGCTCGAGCTGTAAGAGACAGCATTGTTTTTTGGCAGTTTTGTCGATATGATTATCCTGTACTTTAATTGTTCTGGAGATGGGAGCTCCTTGAAGCACTCCGATTCAGGGAAAAATAACATCTCCCCAAATATCTCAGTTATCATCTAAGAAAAAAGGAAGAAAGATTAATTCTATGACCAACCAGAAAAACAATCCAATATTTATAAGACAACATATATGCAACAAATGGAAATAGAAGAAGCAGCGAAATTACCTGAGCCACTCTAGCTTGAAGATCAGGAGTAAGATGATCTTCTAGGGTTAGAATTAAAGGGTAAGGGGAAGCTGAGAAAGCATGCTCTTTGATTGATTTCAGACATTTTGGCAGATCAACAGGGGGTGTGAGAGTTCTGAAAAAAAAAAAAAAAAGAACCAGTCCGTCAGACGCTCAAAAGGCAACAACAGAACAGACAACAAAGTAATGCAGGGCAATTCTGAAAGAAAATTTAAGTAAGAATGGATAATTAAATAACCTTCCATGCAAGACATGAACATCATCCTTGCTGGAATTAGGCCAGAGATCAAGTTCAATGGCACGAACACCTCTCTTCAACGCCTTTATGATGGGAACGTCACTACTGTTACTGCTTAATTGGTTGCCAGTGAGGTACGAGTTGTGACCGGTGTATATAAAGTAATGGGATAATGGAGCCGTCATCTTATCTTGACGAACCTTGCAATCAAACATTACAACAAAACGTGTTAATTCACGAGATTCTTGAAGTAGGAGTAGAAATCAGCCCTTGATCGTCTGGGGAATCTCGTTGTAGGTATATACCTGAGAAATGATTGGAGGGTTGAGGTCTACAGAGAAGAGGAAGCAGGATAAGAAGTCTTCTAGGGTGAGTAAGTCGCGATTCAATATACTGGTTAAGAGTGAAATGTGGTGGTGTCGATGGTGGTGATTGTGATGGTGGTGACGCTTTCGTCTCCTCATCACTTCTTCTACCGCCTTCTCCTCTGAAACTCCTCCTTCGTCGATAATGAACCGACGGAGTTGCTCTGGCGTCATGTGGGATTCACCTCCCGTATACTTCTCGAAAACTCCCTAAGGTCATCGGGAGCCTTCGGTTCGAAGTCCATGAACTCGCGCGTAAAACACAAGCACATCCGATAAATCCCCATTTTCTCTGTAGCTTTCTCCCGCCCGCAGATCTGAGCGAACTTTTTCCCGGGAAAATGTGGTCGGATCATCCATAGGGTGGTACTGAGGATTTAAAGAGGTAACTTCTATAGCCATGAACGGATCTTGAATAAACAAAAGGAGGGCGTGTTGACGAAAGATCGTCGGTCAGATTCGGACGATAAAGAATGAGGGAATCTCTGCTTTGAGGGGTGAATCAGATACCCACATTTGAACAGAATGGTGCTTTTGGGTTTATTTTCTTCAACTATGGGTGATGGAAGCGCTTTTAACTTTTCGCGTTTTCAAATCCCTCCCTACTGCATGCTACGATTGGTGATTTTGAATTCCAACACATGGACATGTGATAACAGTTCACGAATAATTAATAATATTGAGAAATCTTGGTTAGCATCATTGGAAGCTTACAAGATGTCTATGTGTTCTCGTCACCATGCTAATACTGATAACAGATCGTGGATCCCTCCCCTACATGGTGCCTTCAAACTCAATTGTTCTTTCAAACCATAAGAGGACTTCCCACTATTCTAAGTGGTTCCATCAGAAACCACCTAGGGGATCCTATCTTGATCTTTAACAAGAAGATGTCGGACAGCTGTAGCTTGCATGATGCTGAAATGGAAGGTTTGTGTTTTGGTCTGACTTGGCTGGTTGAAGAAGGAGTTAGACGAGTTGAAATGGACATTAGACAAAAGAAGACATTTGATCTTCTTGTCAATCAAAATAGGATGGCAAACTCTCCTGTGCTAAAGCAAATTAGAAGATTATCTTCTATTCTTGCTTCTTTAAGCTTTTGTAAGGACGATAGTCCTGTCTATTTCCCCTCTCTTCTTATTTCGGCAATGTACAATAATTCCCCATGCTTCAAATTCTGGAAGGGGAAGGATATCCCTCTTAGAATCGCTAGTCTATGCAGTATGGATTTAGGTTTGTAATATGAATATTATTTCAATATATTGGATCCAAGTTTTATTAAAAAAAAAAATACAATCCGCACGCTGAGTTTGTTTTGTTTTATTTTAAATCCTACCTTCAATTAAACATTCACCATTACAATCCAAAATCACATATATAGACATACCGTAGGTTCTAGCAATGGTAGTTCTTTGTAAGTTTGTTACTCAAGATGAACCGGTGATTGAGTAATAGACTGATAACGAACTCAGTAAACCAGAAAATAGCAAACTAAGTATTGAGACCTGGATGCACGTGAACTTCACTTCATTAACACGTATCGAACTCGATACTTACACACACACAAGGAGAACAGACTCTCCAAGTGCAAACACGTAACTCTCCTAGTTTCTTCTTCAACCTAGAGATTTACAGACGCACAACAAAAACTAACTCTCTCGAATATCAGTCATTTTTCTCTCTCGAAAGCATAATTTGCTTCAACTAGCAATATTACTTATATATGCGTTGTAATTTATCTCTAACTAAGATGTTCTCCTAATAGATAAAAGATTACTTAAAACGTAAGAATATTAATTATGTTTAGATTTTATATTCACTATTTGCTAGAATAAAAACCTCTCTAATATTTCTCCAGTAAAGATTCTCGCAGGCATAATCTTCATTCTTCGCTTTGCTCAGTCTTCAAATTACTATATCTGTAACACAGTCACAGTGTGTTACACATATTTGCTAATAAAAAAACATCAACATTTCCCCCCTTTTTTGATTAGGGCAAACTCTGTGTAGTGTGTCGGTATTGTTCCCCCTGAGTAACAGCATCAATCTTGACAAGCAGAAGATTGATGTTGACAAGCACGTAGAAATAACGTGCTTCCCCCTTAACATGTGCTTCTCAGTTACGGAAAAACATTCAGTAGCAGATTCAAGCATTACAGTAGCAAAGTCAAGCAACAAACCAGAGTCACAACAAAAACCAAAAGACGTGATTCCAGACACATATTAATTTCCCCTTTTGCCGAATCAAAATAGGTGATACATCAGTAAAAAAGTCCTAGCAATAATCCAAAAACCATAAGTCAGTTACACAGCAGAAACCACAACAGTCTAGGCATCAAGACAAAGGAGAAACCAAGAGTAAATGACTGAATCAGAAGGTTTCTTCAGGCTCCGAGGAAGAGGGAGAGGCATTTTGGGTGAAGATATACGATTCAATGGCCAGAATGCGCTTCTCTAAAGAATGTTGATTGGTTATGTAACGACCCCAAAACCGGCCTAGGAGTTAGGGCCGTTACACGCCGCAAGTCCACTACCTAACGTCGCAAGGCTCTAAGCAAAACGAATCCCAAAGCCAAATAACAACTTGTATAAATACCAAAAGAGTTTACAAGATCTAAATACTTATAAGTCAAATACAAAGAGAGGCCCGAAGGCTACACAAACTCTAAAGCGTCCAACGCGCAAAGTAAACAAAGTCAACAAAACGTAAACAAACGAAGCTCCAGCAAGGGACAAGAGAGAGAAGATCCCACGAGCTCAATCTACAAAAGTAAAGGGGTGAGCTAAACAGCCCAGCAAGCAGAAGACTTCCTCAAGGAAGCCCACTCAAAACAGAAGTAGAAGAATAGTTTATAAACAGAGAAGAAGGCGGAGTCAATATAATCAGACAGAAAGGAAGGACAAAACAGAAGCAGAGCAGAACGTCACTTCAAATCATAGTCGGACTTTCAGAAACAGATACAGAAGAGTGGGACACTAGAAACAAGCTAACACAACAGAAGGACTCACGTAAGGTCCTATGGATCCGAAGATCCCACAACAGAAGCCGTAGAGACAGCTAACAGACCCGTCGGTCAAATAACGTCCTAAGGGAGACCCTAAGGAGTATAAACAGAAGGAATTCCTGCGCAGCATGCTACGGGACAGCCCGACCCGACCATCCAAGGCTCAGAAGCAAAGTAACTAGGTCCCAAAACCAAAAGCTCACAAAACAGATCTTAAGTGCATGGAAATGCATATAAACAGCATAAGAAGCTTGTACACAGATAGGGGAATCCAACCCCGCAAACGGAACTCAAAACGGAGCTAAAACAGAGAAGTTATGCTCAAAACAGTGGCATGTCCGAACTTGCGTCCGACCTTGCAAGTTCGGACAGAGGCCGAGAATCAGAGGTTGAGAAAACGTCGATGTCCGAACTTACATCCGACCTTCGAAGTTCGGACGTAAGTCGAAAGTCAGAAACCAAAACTCCCATCATGTCCGAACTTGCGTCCGACCTTGCAAGTTCGGACAGATGTCGAAACTCACACGAAAATCATCCTCGTGTCGGGTCCGAACTTACAAGTTCGGACCGACGTTCGGATACTTCAAAATCCTGAAAAACAAAACGCGCCCGATGAACTGTCCGAACTTGCATGTTCGGACAGAAGTTCGGACAGCGCAAAACTGTCGAATTCCAGAAAGAACAGACGCGCAGAAGAGAGCCAAAATCATCACAAACTCACCCAAAACTCATAGGATTGTAAAACAGTACCCTCGGGGGTTTAGCCAATCGATTAACAACGCAAAACGAGAAGAAATCACACAAGCAACACACCCAGAACAGATCCGAAAATAGAAATCAAAAGCAATCCCGAGGGTGAGCAGACAACCCGATTCCATCCCCCACTTACCTGAATTCGATGCGTAGAATCCGACCAGACGTCCCTAGTAACTCAGCGAGCAGAACGCAGCAGAGGAGATGCACCAAACGACACTGAATTCAGCCAGCAAACCATCCAACAATCAGAAAACTGTCTCTCTCCCAAAACAGAAGCGAACCCCACCAAAATCGAAAGGGAAACCAAACCTGAATCACAGTAGAGGAAGCGCAAACACACAGGACCGGAATTCGATCCCAAACGCACCAGCAACGCACCAGGAATTCAGAAGCACACCAATGGAGAAGACAAGAAGAGAGCGCAAAAACTGTCGAGAGGATGAGCGGGACTTGAGAACTGATCGTGATTGGAAAAATAAGAAAACTACCCAATCAATTACTTAAAGAAGCTTACCAAAATAGAAGAGAGGGGATAAGACTCTCTTGTCCCTCGCCTTTTTACTTAAAGACTCCGACGTCCCATCAGCCCATCAGTTAAACAAAGCACTACATAACATAACTTTAATTAATAACATTAACCGAGATGTTATGTCACGAAATCTGAAAAACGAAAATACGGAGTATTACATCACTCCCCCCTTAAAAGGAATTTCGTCCTCGAAATTCAACATACCTCACTGCTCGAAGAGGGAAGGGAACTTGGCACGCAACTCCTCCTCGAGTTCCCACGTCGCCTCACGCTCGGACTGATCAGACCACTGCACCTTAACCATAGGTAGTGTCTTGCTACGAAGCCGACGAACATCCCGTGCCAAAATACGGACCAGAACTGCCTCATAAGTGAAATCATCTCGGAGTCGAAGCTGACCATAATCAATCACATGCGAAGGATCGTGCAGATACTTCTGAGCATCGACACATGAAACACGTCATGCACTCCTGCCAGAGCTGGTGGCAATGCCAATCTGTAAGCCACCGGCCCCACCTTCTCAAGCACCTCAAAAGGCCCTACGAACCGAGGACTCAGCTTGCCTCGCTTACCAAAACGAACCACACCCCGAACTGGAGAAATCTTCAGATACACGTGGTCCCCAACCTGAAACTCAAGCGGACGGCGTCTCTGATCTGCATAACTCTTCTGCCGGCTCTGGGTAACCAACAGACGCTCCCTGATAGTCTTGACTTTGTCCACAGCTCCTTGCACCAACTCAGGACCTACAATCGCCCTCTCTCGCAGGTCATCCCAACAAATAGGAGATCTACAGCGCCTACCATACAATGCCTCAAATGGAGCCATCCCAATGCTCGATTGAAAACTATTATTGTAGGCGAACTCAATCAATGTCACATGCTGATCCCAGCTGCCCCCGAAGTCGAGCACACAAGCCCTCAACATGTCCTCCAAAATCTGATTCGTCCTCTCCGTCTGCCCATCGGTCTGAGGATGGTACGCTGAACTGAAAGCTAAACTCGTACCTAAAGCCTTATGCAGGCTACGCCAGAAGCGAGATACAAATCTCGGATCCCTACCCGAAACGATCGTCGCCGGCACACCATGCAGCCTCACAATCTCATCTACATACAGCCGAGCCAGGCGCTTAAGGCTGAAGGTCTTCCTCACAGGCAAGAAATGAGCTGACTTCGTCAACCGATCCACAATCACCCACAGCGCATCGTACCCAGAAGATGTCCTAGGCAACCCCACAATGAAATCCATGCCAACGCTCTCCCATTTCCACTCAGGAACAGGAAGAGGCCGTAGAAGACCCGCAGGTCGCTGATGCTCGGCCTTCACCTGCTGACAGGTTTGGCAACGAGCCACAAAATCAGAAATCTCCCTCTTCATATTCGCCCACCAAAAGGACTCTCTGAGGTCCCGGTACATCTTCACCCCTCCCGGGTGCACCGAAATGCCATCCTTCGAAACCACGTGGCCAAGGAACACCACTCTATCCAACCAGAACTCACACTTCTTCAACTTAGCATACAACTCCTTCTCCTTCAACGTCTGTAGAACCATCCTCAGATGCTCCTCATGATCCTCAACACTCTTGGAGTACACCAAGATATCGTCAATAAACACACTACGAAAGAATCCAAGAAAGGTTTGAAGACTCTGTTCATCATATCCATGAAGAACGACGGGGCATTGGTCAAACCAAAAGGCATGACCAAGAACTCATAATGCCCATATCGGGTCCTAAATGCAGACTTAGGCACATCCTCGGCCTTAATCTTCAGCTGATGATATCCAGAACGCAAGTCGATCTTCGAGAAGACTGTCGCCCCTGCTAACTGGTCGAAGAGGTCATCAATGCGGGGAAGAGGATACCGATTCTTGATGGTAACCTTATTCAATTCCCTGTAGTCAATACACAATCTGAAGGAGCCATCCTTCTTCTTCACAACAACACAGGTGCTCCCCATGGAGACACACTAGGGCGAATGAAGCCCTTATCCAGAAGATCCTGCAGCTGCACCTTCAGCTCCTTAAGCTCTGCCGGACTCATGCGATAGGGAGCCTTAGAGATAGGCTGAGTCCCTGGCGCTAACTCGATAGAAAACTCCACCTCACGATCAGGCGGTAGCCCTGGCACATCGTCCTGGAACACCTCAGGAAACTCACGTACAATGGGGATATCCTCCAACCGGGATCCCTCCTTAACCTCAGGTACAAAGCAGAGAAAACCCTGGCAGCCCTTCCTTAAAGAACGGACTGCCTGCATAGCAGACACCAACACAGGAGCACAGGGAATGGAGTTCCCCACAAAAGCAAAACGGGTCTCACCCGGTCTATCAAACACAACCTTCCTAGCTGCACAATCTATATGGGCATGGTGCTCTGCTAGCCAGTCCATGCCCAAAATCACATCGAAGCAGGACATACTCATAGGGATCAAATCAGCATGCAAATTCCTATCCATGATCACTAAAGGAACAGACTTGCACACAGAACTAAGCACACATGCAGGTACGCCACTCAGCGGGCTAGAAATACACAGATCCACATCACATGGCACAGCAGACAACCCGAGACTACCCACTAAATCAGCAGACACAAAGGAGTGGGTAGCTCCTGAATCAAACAAGCAGAAAACTGGCTGAGAAGAGATCTGAAGAATACCTGACACTACTTTGTCTGAGTCACGGTCTCGCTCACCGGCTAGCGCATACACCCGTGCCTGGGTCTGGGGCTTCTTCTGATCAGCCTTCTGCCCAGACCCTGAACCAGCACCTCGGCCCTCAGAACCGCCACTGCCACCTCCACCTCTAGCCTGTGGACACTGGGCAATGCGGTGATCCAGCGAACCACACTTGAAGCACGCTCCGGACTTCCTATAGCACTCACGCCCATGATGGAAACGATCACACTCAGCACACTTCGCCACAACAGGCGACATAGATGACGAAGATCCCCGGTCTCCTCTGAACTTCTTCTGAGAAGAAGTCTGGTCTCCCCTCACAGGCTCCTCCACATGTGCCTTCCTCTTCTGCTCCTTGCCCTTATCGGGCCTCTGGTCCTTCTTCTCATAACGCTACCTAGCCTGCATCTCAGACTCCACCACCAACGCCACATCGGCCACATCCCTGAAGGTCTTGTGGCGGAAAGGTGCCACAACAGCTCGAATGTCGCCCCTCAGACCAGCTTCAAACTTCCTAGCCTTCCGGTTGTCATCTGGCTCTGGCACAAACTTAGAAAGGGAAATGAACTTCCGCACATACTCATCCACAGACATCTCCTTCGTCTGACGAAGCCTCCCATACTCAACTATCTTCTGATCCCTGAAGACATCGGGATAGAACTGCTGATTGAAGCAGCCCCTGAACTGCTCCCATGTCCATGGGTGGGGGTACTTCCCTTCAACCGACTTCCACCACTCCTTCGCCTCACTCTGAAACATGAACGTGGCGAAACCAACTTCTTCCTCCTGATCCATACTCATCCCATCCTCCAGCAAATCCTCTATCGCAGTGATCCAGTGGCTCGCTTCCTGTGGGTCGCCACTAGCATCAAAGGAAGGCGGCTTCAGCTTTAGGAACTCCTGAAGCGCCTTCACGTTGCTGCCCCCGCGTTACCAGCTCCTGTCGCCTGGCCAGCAGTGGCCCCTACGGTCTGCAACACCTGGGTCACCACCTGCTGTACAATCTCGGCAATGTCCCCTTGGGGAGCATCGCCTGAAGCTGCACCACGTCCTGAACGTCGGGGAGGCATACTGAAGATACAACACCAAAATTATCAGAAACCATCAAGAATCAAACAGTAGACCTTTCAAACACCCACGCATGCAGACAAACCCCACAAACACCAAAGAACGAGCAACCTGGCCCTGATACCACTAAATGTAACGACCCCAAAACCGGCCTAGGAGTTAGGGCCGTTACACGCCGCGAGTCCACTACCTAACGTCGCAAGGCTCTAAGCAAAACAAATCCCAAAGCCAAATAACAACTTTGTATAAAAAGAGTTTACAAGATCTAAATACTTATAAGTCAAATACAAAGAGAGGCCCGAAGGCTACACAAACTCTAAAGCGTCCAACGCGCAAAGTAAACAAAGTCAACAAAACGTAAAAAACGAAGCTCCAGCAAGGGACAAGAAGAGAAGATCCCACGAGCTCAATCTGCAACAAAAAAGGGGTGAGCTAAACAGCCCAGCAAGCAGAAGACTTCCTCAAGGAAGCCCACTCAAAACAGAAGTAGAAGAATAGTTTATAAACAGAGAGAAGGCGGAGTCAATATAATCAGACAGAAAGGAAGCACAAAACAGAAGCAGAGCAGAACGTCACTTCAAATCATAGTCGGACTTTCAGAAACGGATACAGAAGAGTGGGACACTAGAAACAAGCTAACACAACAGAAGGACTCACATAAGGTCCTATGGATCCGAAGATCCCACAACAGAAGCCGTAGAGACAGCTAACAGACCCGTCGGTCAAATAACGTCCTAAGGGAGACCCTAAGGAGTATAAACAGAAGGAATTCCTGCGCAGCATGCTACGGGACAGCCCGACCTGACCATCCAAGGCTCAGAAGCAAAGTAACTAGGTCCCAAAACCAAAAGCTCACAAAACAGATCTTAAGTGCATGGAAATGCATACAAACAGCATAAGAAGCTTGTACACAGATAGGGGAATCCAACCCCGCAAACAGAACTCAAAACGGAGCTAAAACAGAGAAGTTATGCTCAAAACAGTGGCATGTCCGAACTTGCGTCCGACCTTGCAAGTTCGGACAGAGGCCGAGAATCAGAGGTTGAGAAAACGTCGATGTCCGAACTTACGTCCGACCTTCGAAGTTCGGACGTAAGTCGAAAGTCAGAAACCAAAACTCCCATCATGTCCGAACTTGCGTCCGACCTTGCAAGTTCGGACAGATGTCGAAACTCACACGAAAATCATCCTCGCGTCGGGTCCGAACTTACAAGTTCGGACCGACGTTCGGACACTTCAAAATCCTGAAAAACAAAATGCGCCCGATGAACTGTCCGAACTTGCATGTTCGGACAGAAGTTCGGACAGCGCAAAACTGTCGAATTCCAGAAAGAACAGACGCGCAGAAGAGAGCCAAAATCATCACAAACTCACCCAAAACTCATAGGATTGTAAAACAGTACCCTCGGGGGTTTAGCCAATCGATTAACAACGCAAAACGAGAAGAAATCACACAAGCAACACACCCAGAACAGATCCGAAAATAGAAATCAAAAGCAATCCCCGAGGGTGAGCAGACAACCCCGATTCCATCCCCCACTTACCTGAATTCGAAGCGTAGAATCCGACCAGACGTCCCTAGTAACTCAGCGAACAGAACGCAGTAGAGGAGATGCACCAAACGACACTGAATTCAGCCAGCAAACCATCCAACAATCAGAAAATTGTCTCTCTCCCAAAACAGAAGCGAACCCCACCAAAATCGAAAGGGAAACCAAACCTGAATCACAGCAGAGGAAGCGCAAACACACAGGACCGGAATTCGATCCCAAACGCACCAGCAACGCACCAGGAATTCAGAAGCACACCAATGGAGAAGACAAGAAGAGAGCGCAAAAACTGTCGAGGATGAGCGGGACTTGAGAACTGATCGTGATTGGAAAAATAAGAAAACTGCCCAATCAATTACTTAAAGAAGCTTACCAAAATAGAAGAGAGGGGATAAGACCTCCTTGTCCCTCGCCTTTTTACTTAAAGACTCCGACGTCCATCAGCCCCTCAGTTAAACAAAGCACTACATAACATAACTTTAATTAATAACATTAACCGAGATGTTATGTCACGAAATCTGAAAAACAAAAATACGGAGTATTACAGGTTATCAAGGTATTTATCATGGCTAACTGGGTAGATTCATGCAAAGTAGGTGAAGGATGAGGAGTTGAGGTCTCTTGGTGAGGTGAAGGATTCTTTAGCTGCCAACTAGAAGGAGTGTGCTCAATGGACATCTTTGCAAGTGTATGTGTACCCAAGTAGTGAGATGCCTTCATGGGGACACTCGCCATGGTGTCCAGAGGAACATGGTAGAACTGAAAAACTTTCGTGAGCTAGAGCGGGTATGAGATCACAGGTTTTTTGCTGTTGATAACTCTTTTCCAGTGCTCAATCATGACCTTTGGCAAGGAGATTTCTAGCTTGTGTTCTAGCACACCACATCAAGCCAAATCAACAGGAGTTACATGCTCCCGCATATCATTTCTTGGAGTTATGACCTGATAGGCGAACAGATGGAGCAAGCGAGGAAGAGCATCAAAGTCTCGCTGTAAATAGTTACGTAGACGAGAACTAACATTTATGAGCCCATAATGCCTCTGAACATCTCGAAGAGGAACAACATCAATTTTCTGTGGATTGAACTCAGACAGACCAGCCAAAGGAACATCAAGAATGTTGGCGAGCAAACCAGGAGATAATGTAATGCAAACACCAACAACCTTGGACTTCAACTCAGTCTCAGTGATCATGGACATATTTGTGACGAATTGCATTAAAGCTCCAGGGTAATAAACAGTTTCAGAACTAAAAAACTTGTCCCACTTTTGAAACTCTATAAACTCATCAATTTCAACCAGATCATGTGTCCTTAACCACTGAAAATCGATAATCTTGCCCATAATAATATCCGCTAGTTGAACATCACGAATGAAAAGTGGGTTCTGTGGAAACTGACGGTTACGTTTAGCCGATTGAGCAGGAGCACAACAGTGTGGATGACCTACAGTGGTCTTGTGCTTCTTGGATGTTTTCAGACCCGTTCGCGAGATACCCGCCGACGGTGTCTTTGCATTATCCAGAGAAGGAGCGGGGAC
Source organism: Limonium bicolor (assembly GCA_023374045.1). Classification (NCBI taxonomy): domain Eukaryota; kingdom Viridiplantae; phylum Streptophyta; class Magnoliopsida; order Caryophyllales; family Plumbaginaceae; genus Limonium; species Limonium bicolor. Next base: position 202,109,135 of record CM041778.1, read on the forward strand.
GATGGCGTTGTCGTTTGCACTGATTGCGAGTCCGAGGTCGTGCCGGTGGAGGTGGTGTAATAGGACCCCTAGCAGAAGCACCACCAGTAGGGGTGACGGAGTCCGCAGCTTGAGAGGATTTAGAGACCGGAACGGCTACCTGAGCAGACAATGTATTTGCCGCAGTTTTGAGCGAGTGGGTAGCAGATTGTTGCGAGGAGAGTGATGCCGTAGGGTTAGGGGGTTTGCTACTGTTGTTGCGGTGGTAGCGTCGGGTTATGGATCCATGGGTTGTGGGTTGGTTATTTGTGGCAAAGAAGACGGTGAGAGCTACGAGTGTGGGTTGAGGTGAGGTATGAGGAGAATCGGAAGCCATGGTGGAGGTCGAGAGAAGAAGAAGTTTGTAGTCACGTGTAGTGGCGGAAAAACAAGAACACAAGTGCAGGTAGAATGAAAAAGAAGGAAAGAATGCAAAGAAGTACAGGAGTCTGCTCGTATTCCTTTTTTTTTGGAATAAAAGCAAATGACAAAGAGAAAAGAAAAAGGAAACAAAGAAGAGAGAAAATAAGATAAAAATAAAGACTGTCAGGCCGTTATGGGACTACCAGTGACAAACTCACAATTCTGAATGAAACGCCAAGGCAAAAAGACAAATGACCACATCTTTCGAAACACACAAAAAAGAAAAAATAATAGAATGCACGAATCATACCTTATGGAAAGTTGATCATCCCAAGTTCGAAGCGAAGGTAATTGAACTAATCCCAACTCAAGGGTTTGGTGAAGATATCATCGAGTTGAGTGTTCATGGGACAATGAAGAAGTTGAACGGTTCCTTGCAAAAAATGATGACGAATTTCTATATGTTTGGACCAAGAATGATGGACAGGATTATTCACAAGTTCAATGGTGCTGGTGTTGTCACAATAAATGGGAACAAGTCCATTAGTAATGCCGAAATCAAGAAGTTAATGACGAAGCCACAAAGTTTGTGCACAACATGCAGTAGCGGCAGCAGCAACATATGCTGCTTCCGTAGTGGAAAGAGTAACGACAGCTTGCTTTCGGGAAGACCAGGCACTGAGACTGTTACCCAGAAAATGGGCAGATCCAGATGTGCTTTTTCTATCAGTCAGTGACCCACCAAAATCAGCATCATTATAAGCCATCAGAGTAGGGGAAGTGCCTGCAGGATAAATTAAACCGAGTGTTAAAGTACCACAGAGATAGCGGAAGATACGTTTGACGGCCTTAACATGAGGAATCCAAGGCGATGACTGAAATCGTGCACAGATTAGACACTCTGCATAATGTCAGGATGGCTAGCAGTGAGATAGAGCAAGGAACCAATCATTCCTCTATAGGTTTTCTCATCAGCAAGTTCTTCTGTAACTTCAGCCCCAAGTCGTAGTGCAGTTGACATTGGTGTGAGTATAGACTTAGAATCTTGAAACTGATAGTTGGTGAGAAGTTCAAACGTATACTTCGTTTGACTGATATGTGTTCCATCAAGAGTTTGTCGAAGTTGTAGTCCTAGGAAGTACGTAAGTTCACCCATATTGCTCATCTGAAATTCATTAGACATGAGCGTCTTGAATTATTTGGCCAAAGTAGAATTTGTGGACCTAAAAATAATGTCATCAACTTAAATCTGAATGAGTAGCATCTCAAAGCCAAGATGGTGTAAAAATAAGGTTCTATCTACTGTGCCTCGACTGAACCCTTGAGTAAGTAGAAAGGTAGTAAGCCTGTCATACCAAGCACGAGGTGCTTGCTTAATTCCATAGAGAGCCTTTTTGAGACGATAGACATCATTAGGGCGTTCAGGACTCTTAAATCCAGGTGGTTGGGTAACATACACCTCTTCTTTAAGATAGCCATTCAAAAATGAACACTTAACATCCATTTGATACAACTGAAACCGATTTGCAGCAGCAAAGGCAGTAAGTAACCTTATTGCTTCAAGATGTGCAACGGGTGCAAAAGTTTCATCAAAGTCCAATCCTTCCTGCTGATTATAACCTTTTGCTACCAATCGAGCCTTGTTTCTAGAAATATTACCAAGTTCATCATGTTTGTTTCTGAACACCCACTTAATGCCAATGATGTTATGGTGAGCAGGATAAGGAACTAGTTCCCAAACATCATTACGCTTAAACTCATTCAGTTCTTCGTGCATCGCATTTATCCAGTCTGAATCAGACAGTGCATCCTTCACTGCTTTGGGTTCAAGTTGGGACAGAAAACCATGATAGGCACAGAAGCTGTGAGCAGATGAGCGTGTCTGAACACTAGTGTGTATATCTGTAAGAATATTATCAATATTACATCTCGTGCTTGTCTAGCAGTGGGAGCACGCAATGTGGTGGATAAATTTGTTGGCTGATGACACTGAGGTTAGAACTCAGTATTATCACCGTGTAGAATCTCAATCTGTACAGGTTCAGTATCATGCGGAGGAGCATCCTGTGTAGTAACTGGAATGGGGTTATCATCATCCGACTCGGTCACATGCTTAGGTTCCTGTTCAGGTATGAAAGTTGGTTCTTGTGAAGTCTGAGTATCTCTTCCTCCAAAGTTAGTTTCATCAAACTTCACATTTGTTTATTCTTGACAATCAAGGTGTGTTTGTTGAACACCCTATAAGCTTTACTACTTTGAGCATACCCCAAGAAAACACCTTCATCACTGTGATTGTCAAACTTACCTAGATTTGTCGTCTTCTGATTTAGTATGTAGCAATGACAACCAAAAACTCGAATATGAGAAATCGAGGGTTTCCGTCCTTTGAACAACTCATAAGGAGTTTTAAGAACTGGTCTAATCAAAGCCCTGTTGAGTATGTAACAAGCTGTGTTCACTGCTTCTCCCCAAAAATTTTATGGTAAACCACTGCCACTGAGCATCGTACATGCCATCTCCTGAAGGGTTCTATTTTTACGTTCAACCACTCCATTTTGTTGTGGAGTGCGAGAAGCGGAGTAAGTATGAGTGATACCCTTTTCAGTGCAATACTCTATGAAGTGTTGATTTATGAACTCAGTTCCTTGATCGGTGTGAATACACTTTACCTTTCGTTCAGTTTGTCTCTGTAACTGAGTTACTAGAGCTTTGAACTATTCAAATGTTTGGTCTTTATACACAAGCAGCTTAACCCAAGTGAACCTAGAATAATCATCAACGACAACAAGAATATACTTCTTTCCTGATCTGCTTTCAACACGCATTGGACCCATCAAATCCATGTGTAGCAACTGAAGAGGACTAGTAGTACTCACAACGGTTTTAGCAGAGTGATTTACTAGAACTTGCTTGATCAACGCACAATCTTTACACACTGTTGATGTATCAAGAGTTTTTGTCAGGAGACCTTCCACCAGTCCTTTCGTACACAGTCGATTTATGAAACGATAATGTGCATGACCAAGTCAACGATTCCATAGCTGTACATCCTCCACTGTTGCAGTTAAACATGACACATCATGGACAGATGAATTTACATCAATCATGTAAAGATTTCCTTTTCGAACTCCTTGCAGCAGCAGCTCATGAGTCAACCTGTTCCTTACTTGAAAACCTTCCGAATCGTAGGTGACTTGTGATGGACCTTTATCACAAACCTGAGAAATACTGAGTAAATTGTGTTCAAATCCTTCGACGAGGCATACTTGATCAATGTAAGAATCATAACCAACTGTTCCAACACCTGCAATCTTGCCTTTCCCGTTGTTCCCAAACTTAACCTTACCACCATTCTGTTCTGTAAGAGAGCTAAACTTTGTTCTGCACCACTCATATGTCTGGAACAGCCACTATGCATGAGCCACCAATTTCCTGTGTGACTCAGATTGTTCACGTAAAAATCAAACATAAGGGTTAGTCTTGGGAACCCAGACTAGCTTGGGCCCTGTGGTATATGAGTTAAACTTCTTGGTAACATGAGTAGAATTGAAACGTACTCCGTGAGCTTGCGAAAATTTAGATTTTTTGCCCTGAGTTTGTAACACTGTCTAATGGAATGACCATGTCGATGACAGTACCTACATAAAGTTTTAAGCTTCTTCTACTTGAGGACAATTTGATGTTGAGTTTTATTCACATTTTCAAGTTGATAACCCAGTCCCTCGTTATCTATTCTTTTCTTGCTCGGCATACTACATAGATTAGCTTTTCCAGTATACCACACAGGATTTTCTTGAGTCTGTAACTCTATTTCATGATTTTTCTTGAGAACTTTGACAGTAAGTGAGTCAACTTCCTTATTTAGATTTGCATTCCGATTAATCAAAGATTCAAACTCAACATGTGCCCA
>CM041778.1:202118425-202398166 GCA_023374045.1 Limonium bicolor
AGGAAAAGAGGAGTAGAGAAGTAGGCGGAGTTAGAGCTTACAAATTTGTTACTTTCAGTGATTGAAACGAGATAATTAATCAGATGATTAAATGAACGAGGTGATGGGAATCTAAGTGTAACCAACAAGAAGAATTATAGTTAATTCAAATCAATATTTCGGAAAAGAAGAGAAGATCAACAAAGTAATAAATCAAAATAAAGACGCGGTAATTATTCCAAACCGGAAGGGGTTAAGTTAGTTAAAAAAGAAAGTGAAGTGGCTCATAAGGGCATTAACAATGGCTTCATTTGTGGTGAACTATTTTTTAAGCTCTCAAATCTAAATGTTAAATAAAGTAGAAAAAATGGGCCCCATAAAAATAAAGTAGAGAAAAAACGGTGGGCTTGGGTGGGTCCCATACCAAAACACTGAGTGAGACACCGCTTCCACAAACACACCCAATAAGAAAAGTGGATTACACCCAATAAAAAATATTATTTTATTATATCTTCTCACAATCTCTCTATGTCCCCCGCCCAAAACAAACACTCCCTTACAACACTATGGGTGGAATCCACACCACTATGAATACCGAAAGTGAAATGGAGGGTGACTGAGGAAGAACACGTACATTTTGTCTATGTTTATCATAAGGGGTCATCAGAATCACACACTAAGACACATACAATAAATCTTGATGAACTTTTTTATTAGTGTATCACCATACTATGTTAACAACTAATCAGTAGTCTTCATTCGCCTTTTGCATATTCGTTGTATATTTGATAGCATATTTATAGCATGAATGGGTGGTCCCTTGCAAACAGGGAAAATGTTCTACTAATACTAAATTGATAAACCTAGAAATTAATAAAATGAAAAGCCTGTCGGGTTGCAAAAATCCCGGTCACTATAGTATAGGAAATTGAGTAACCAGGTGTCGAACCACGGGACTTGAATAAATAAGCCTAAGTCCTAAGAAAACTGGAAATTTAGGGGGGTTGTGAATTGTTTGGTAACTGAGTTGAGAAAAGAAACACAAATCAAAGTTTAAATGAACGATTAATGAAAGTAAATGTTAAGGTTGGTAAAATGAATGGAACTCCGGGTTTGGGTTGTTCGTTGCTGGATGCAGTTAGCAATTTCTACAATTTTCTTACAAAATTCGGATTGGCCAATTCTTTCTACTCTCTTTAATGCTAAATCCTAGTTCATTGAAGAGCTCACCTATCAGAACATGTCAACTCTAATCTAGAAGCTGACAAAAACATATAGGCGGAATACGTGCGAAGAATTATTAGCTTTTGCAGGAAAAATTACCTATCCGACTAATCTTTCCCCAAATCTCCAGGTTAATTCGAACTTCCTATTAGTCACCTTGTCTGTTCCTAATAGGATTCGCAAAATGACTCTATAAATGCGCAAATTTAATAGAGAGGATGAATGATTAGCATTAACTTAGAAACAATCCATTACAATCCCATAATCAAATTGCAGAAATCCTAACTAAATTGTATCCATCGTGAACAACCCTACCCCATAGTTAATCCCTACTAGCCAGACATTACAAAGAAGCAGATAAATACAATCAAAAGAGAATTCATCTAAGGGAAGAAAAACCCTCGAGTCGAGTGATTATCCAGACTCAGAGACTGCCTGCGCAAGGTTGAAGACGGTGGTCTGACTCCCCTCTGTCGATGCTCCTCCACAATGACGATGATGTGCTTGGTGAATGTGGATGAAGGTGAAGCTGATGCTGATAGTGTGGATGAGTGGAAAGAGCGTTGTTTTCCAGCGTGAAAGTGTCGTGATGTAGTGATAGGTAGTGTGTTTTCCCCTTTACTCAGATTAGGTCACTTAAATAGAATTTCTTCCTCTTTTCCCTTCAAAACGCCGAACTTCTGTTGAGAATTTAGTCGCGTCCGAACATTGGTCCGACCTTCAAAGTTCGGACACATTGTTTTGAGCGCTCCAGTTCCCAAAGTCTCGACTTGCGTCCGAACTTGGATGTTCGGACACAAGTTCGGACATGCAGCGTAGGTCAGACTTTTGACTTTTCCCCATTGTGATTCTCGAACCATGTCCAAACTTCGAAGTTAGGACTGAAGTTCGGACACCTCATCAGGCACAACACTCGAACTCTCTACTTGCGTCCGAGCTGGATGTTCGGACACAAGCTCGGACACACCTTCAAAATCCTCTAAATTCATCGTTCTGACTCCAATTCGATCCCCGTTTGTTGCATCATCTCCCTCGTGAGTTAATCTACTGTTTCCTCGGCTTTTCTCTGCATTTAACATAGAAAAAGGTATCAAGCCTTAACAAACAACAAACCAAAGGAAAACGTAAGATAAGTGTGGAATATTATCGATGCGCGTAAAAATTAAGCATTAAAGACCACTAAAACCATTCATATTTCACACTCATCAAACCTCCTCACACTTAACCTTTGCTTGTCCTCAAGCAAAGCAGGAGTAAGATATCTCAGAATGCCTTAGTACCAAACTTGGGTTTGCACAAAAGAAAAGGGAGTTAAGCCACAATAAAACCCAAGAATCGATCTGCTCTTGACTGCATGTCTCTTAAAACAATGAAGCACGCTTTTAAAACAAAGATTATGAAGAAGTCAGATCATGAAGTCAAAACATAGAGTAACTCAGAACCTTCCAACCATTTCTCTCTCAAACCCGTGGATGACAAGGGGTGTGAAGTACTGCCATATTCCGTAGAACCTTTCAACACCACGTACTCATGATCTAATTAAAGGATTTTCCATAAACATAAGACTTTAAAGAGCATCCTCTTTTTTTCTTTTGCATACATATTAAAAAAATTTCGCGCAAATAATTCATCCCCCTACGTTTCTCTCCATCCTTGTAACGGTGTTGGGTCTTTTATCCCAGATCAGACGATCTTAGGTAAATGGGTGATGAAGCCCCCAAGGACTTAATAACCGGATGGAAGAGGCCTGTATTGGTTCAGAAAATAACTCAGATCAGAGGAGTACCTTGCCTTTATCCTTCATTCCAGACATTCTCATCATTCCCAAGGTTCCAGGTTAAACCAGTTCTGACTCCATAACTAACTTGCCCACAGACATTTAACAAAATTCAGTCATTTCCAAAATACGAAAACACACAGCTTTGAGCAAACCAATCCTTAAAGTCATCACCGGACTCGACTCCACAACGAAAGATCCACCCAATTATTCAACAGATAGAAGCACTCCAAGGAACTTACCCCCATATAGCCCAAGACCAATCAAAAATTAGTGCGGGATGCAAAATAAATGACTGACACATTAAGAAAGATCTCCCCCTTCCTCACACTTAATGAGGAGCAATGTCCTCATTGCTCAAAAAATTAACACAAGAAAAAGATCGTATGAAATGTGTCAGACTCACAAGGGTGGAAGTGAAGAGTTACAGAGTTATAACACGTTAAAGCATGGGCCGAACATAAACAAAAGAAGAAAGGAAACTGAAAACTCCCCTGATTTCTTTTGTGATTGATTGAGGAAACGGTTATTCCTCACACTTATTGTCCTGCTAGGGGAAATTGTTTCCTCACACTTGCTTCCAAGCAAGTGTCCGGCATGGAATCATCACGGTAAAGCATACTTGCACAAATTCAACAAACAAAACAGAGAAGTATGCTAGAAGCATCGCATTAGTGACACTAGTTCTTGCAGTTCAAGAGAAGAATAAATAAAAAACGAAATGAAGAAAAATCCAATGCAAATAAACTAAAAGATACTAAATCCAAAATAACTGAAAATAAAACCACAAAGAAGTCCAAAAATGGCTTCCAAACAAAAGTAGCATAATCCATAACATCATCACTGTGGGGGCGGGTAGTACACCTGCCACTGCTGAAACTGAGCGAGCAGAGCCTCATAGTCGTCCTGAGAGCGACGCGCCTGCTGCTGAAGAGTCTCGATCTCCGCCTGATAGCGACGATCCATCTCCATGAAACAGGACTCTAGCTGATCAAACTCATAGCGAGTGACATACTCACTCCCAGGGGCCGGCAGTGCAGGAAATTCCTCTTCCTCCTCAGCTGCTGCAGCAGTAGGAGCGGGCTCTGACGGACCCTCACCCGCATCTCGCTGGCGCTTCTGTGGCCGAGGGGCAGCCTTCTTCCTCCATTCCCTCCCGTCAAAATCGAACCACATCTTCTTCAGGGGCCCACATCAATAGGAGACCGCGCAGCATGCAGCCCCACAGAAGGAATGGTGACCATCTGCCTCCTAAGTATGTGGCAGATCATGACCAGATAGCCTAGCTTGTGTCAGTCCTTGTGCTCCATAATGTACTGCAAATGCAAGAAGATCACCCACGACAAGTAAGTAACCTCAGCAGCCCCAACAAACGACGGATTTAGCACTGCCTGGAGAAGAAGGAAATCGGTATGGTTCAGGTTTGAGCTCTGACGTGGGAGAACATTAGCAGCCAGCAGTGCGAAGAGGACTCTCTTTTGAGGGTCCTGAAGCAGATCAGCAGGGATGACCTGCTTTGATGGGTCATCTTCTCTGCGCCGCCGTGGCCCCTGAACCATGAGTGGGGTGTAGTGGTTTATAGCTGCTGCCTTGAAGTCATGCGGGTTGAGGTGCTCAGGATGGTCGGGGGCAGGATAAGGAAGGTCCAAATAGCGAGCAATCTCCATCGTGGAGACTGTCACTCTATCACCGTCAACAATGGATTTGATCTGGCCATCTTGGTAGATAGCATTCGCATAGAACATGCGCACCACTCTTTCAGAGTACTGACCCCCCATATCCAGGATTTTGCCCCAACCAAATGGGGCCAATAATTCCTCAGCCCCAGCTGGCGCTCCAGCTCCGGCACCACACACCGTTCAGCAATAATATCCATATCCTTGGCAAACCACTCTCTGGCTGCGTCGTTTCTAAATTCATCCTGCTGAGCTCGACGACTTGAACTTGCGCCGGTTCTCCCAGCCCTCTTGGCACGGCCTGTAATTCTGCTCAACATCTGCTCATGCAAGGCAACCAATGTCAAATAAAGGAAGGCAAGGAAATAGTTCTAAGTATGCACATAGTTATCCAAAATTCGACAGAGTCTCCCCTTAAAATTCATTATTCTCCACAGCACAGAGCAATCATATTTCTCACTCGCAAAGGTAATCTTCAACAAACAATGACCAGTAGAGACTTAACCAACAGACAATCGTAGTAGTAGTTCAAACATATCCAGTCCTAGTCTCAGTCAACGGGACTAGAACATGCAATATCAGACCCCAAATGGATAAATCTACATTATAAACATAGTAACTCACAGCATAGCAGAACAGAAACCCCATACATGCGAATGAGTTTCAGCAATTTGACCAATACACAGCAAAAATTTGACTTGGTTCACCTCAACTTTCGAAATCTGTCAAAAACATAATAACGGAGGTATAAAGTGGAGAAAATACCTTGCTTGAGTTGAATGAGTGGTGAGGAGCAAGAAGAACAATGTAATCTGCAAGATTCGAGCTCAAAAACCCCCAAATTCGATAGTTAGGGTTCGAGTTCGAACAAGCTCAAAATCGGAACTATTTGGTGATTTCTTGGTCGATTGCGAGTTATAGAGAGAATAAAAAAATGAGCAGATTGGTACCAAGAATGTCAGATTTGGTGAAGAAATGAGAGAGTTGTGAGAGATTGAAGGAGAGGGGAGAAAGGGGGTGCTGCTGTTCTTCGCGGTGGGGAGTTAGGGATTGAGTTCAGAATGTGTCACCCGCACTCTTTAATTTCAAAATTATCGGGGTGTCCAAACTTCATAGTTCGGATAGAAGTTCGGACATACATACCTGGGCAGCGCTTCGCATCGTGTCCGAACTTCGATGCTCGGACCGAAGTTCGGACATCTCGTGTTTTCCTTTTGCCAAACTCTCGAATCAGGTCCAAACTTCGATGTTCGGACCGAAGTTCGGACATATCGTTTTGCACAGACTTCAAACTCTCGACTGAGTCCAAACTTCGATGTACGGACTGAAGTTCAGACAACCCCCAAAATGCACCAAATTGTTTCTTTCTGAGCTCAAACCACTAAAACAAATGCGTTAACCTAAAACAAAACTATAAACAGCATAATAACACAGAATTAAAGTACCGAAAAACACTGGGTTGCCTCCCAGTCAGTTGCTCTTCTTTAATGTCTTTAGCTAGACAATCCTACTTGATCAATCAGAGGAAGTGTGGTGGGCAGTTGTACAACAGCCTACAGCAAATTCCTTTAACCTTCTCAATTCTTTCCGCATTCGCCAAGAGAATTTCTTCTTCACACTCGAACTCGTCTCTTGAGAAATCATCTTTGCTGTAGGACTGGGTTCACTCTCCACAAAAGAATATTGCCTGGATAGGAAAAAGCTTATGATCAGTACCAAGATAGCCTTTTAAACGAGCACCATTTACCTTGAAGGTTTCACCAGCTTTGTTCTCCAGCTCGTATGCTCTATAGGATGTAACTCCCACTACTCTGAAGGGGCCTGCCTAGTGTGATTTCAGCTTCCCAGGAAAGAGACGTAGCCTAGAGTTAAAGAGCAACACCAGATCCCCCACTTTGAAGTCTCTCTTTTGAATCATCGGTCGTGGATCCTTTTTGTGTGCTCTTTATAAATCCTTGAGCTGTCGTACGCCTGTTCTCTTAGTTCTTCCAACTCAGAAAGCTGAAATCGCCTCTTTCTCTCCAGCATCACGTAAATCAAAGTTGAGAGCTTTTAAAGCCTAATAAGCTCTGTGCTCTAGCTCAACTAGGAGATGACAAGCCTTCCCGTACACCAGCTTAAAAGGAGACATCCCAATGGGAGTCTTGAAGGTAGTTCTATAAGCCCACAGAGCATCGTCAAGCTTGACAGACCAATCCTTCCTGGAGGAGTTGACTGTCTTCTGAAGAATCCATTTTAGCTCTCGGTTACTCACTTCTGCTTGCCCATTAGTTTGGGGATGATAAGGTAATGCACCTTATGAGTCACCCCGTACTTAGTCATCAGGGAATCAAAGGCCTTGTTGCAAAAGTGAGAACCACCGTCACTGATGATAGCTCTTGGCACACCAAATCTAGTAAAGATGTTCTTCTTCAAGAATTTCACCACAGTTCTAGCATCAGCAGAAGAGCAGGGGATTGCTTGACCCATTTGGAAACATAATCTACAGCAACGAGGATGTAGTGGTTTCCGTGAGAAGAAGGGAATGGGCCAGTAAAGTCAATACCCCAGACATCAAACAGTTCAACTTCAAGGATTCCCTTCTGAGGCATCTCATGCCTTCTTGAAGTGTTCCCCATCCTCTGGCAGTTATCACAGTGAGAGTAGAAGCGGTGGACATCTTGTGTAGAGTGGGCCAGTAGAAACCACACTCCAACACCTTAGTAGCTGTCCTAGTAGGACCATGGTGACCACCTACCTCTCGAGAATGGCAGAACTCAATCACACTGTTAACCTCTTCATCGGGGAGACACCTTCTAATTAAACCATCAGCGCACACTCTGAAGAGATAGGGGTCCTCCCAAACGTAATGACGGGCTTCAGAAAGAAAACTTCTTCCTCCGGTTGTAGCTTAGATCATGGGGAATCAAACCAGAGGCAAGATAGTTAGCCAGGTCAGCATACCATGGCTCTTTAATTGTCCCAATTACAAAGACTGTTTTGTCAGGAAAGAATTCATTTATGTGGACCCCGTCATCTGGAGTCTCAAGCCTAGACAAATGATCTGCAACCCCATTCTGCTTCCCTTGCTTATCAACAACTTCCAAGTCGAACTCTTGGAGAAGCAAGATCCATCTCAAGAGTCTGGGCTTAGAATCATCTTTTGGAATAGGTACTTCAAGGCAGAGTGATCAGTGGAGCAATTACCTTACTTCCCAGCAAATAAGGCCTGAACTTGTCAAGAGCGAACACCACAGCAAGTAGCTCCTTTTCAGTGGTGGTGTAATTCTTTTGAGCCTCAGACAGAGTCTTACTCGCATAAGTGATAACCCTCAAAAATTTATCCTTCCTTTGACAGAGTGCAGCACCAACAGCAAAATCACTAGCATCTGTCATGACCTCAAAAGGAAGAGCAGTCAGGGGGAACCACAATAGGGGCAGAGATGAGTTTACTCTTGATAGTTTGGAAGGCCTTCAAACACTCTTCTGAGAACTGAAATTTCACATCTTTCTGCAGAAGATCAGACAAGGGCTTAGCAATTTGGAAAAGTCCTGGATGAACCTTCGATAGAACCCTGCGTGACCTAGAAAGATCTAACACCCCTGATTGAAGTGGGAGGAGGTAACCCTTTAATGACCTCTACCTTCGCCTTGCACCTGTATACCATCTTTGGAGACCCTGTGACCAAGCACTATACCCTCATGTACCATGAAATGGCACTTCTCCCAATTCAAAACCAGGTGGGTCTCCTCGCATCTGCCTAGTATCTGATCCAGCTGATCAAGACATACATCAATACTGGCCATATACGGAGAAGTCGTCCATGAAGACTTCTATGCTTTTCTCAATAAACTCATTAAAAATTGCCATCATACATCGCTGGAAATGTGGCTGGAGGTTGCAGCACAGACAAATGGCATCCTCATATATGCAAAAGTACCATAAGGGCAGGTGAAGGTGGTCTTCTCCTAATCCTCCGGCGCAATGGGAATATGGAAATAACCGCTGTACCCATCAAGGAAGCAGTAAAACTCTTGCCCAACTAGTGCTCCAACATTTGATCAATAAACGGTAGCGGGAAGTGGTCCTTCCTTGTGGCTTCGTTCAAACGCCGGTAATCGATGCAATCCTCCAGCCAGTGGTCTGTCTTGGGGCACCAATTCACCCTTCTCATTGGGCACCACCACTATTCCTCCTTTCTTGGGAACAACTTGCACAGGAGAAACCCAACGGCTATCAGAGATGGGATAAATGATGCCTGCATCCAAGAGCTTCAAAACTTCAGCTTTCACTACTTCCTTCAAGTTGGGTTTAATCTCCTCTGGGGCTGCCTCACTAGCTTGATACTATCTCCATGTAAATTCGATGAGTGCAGAACCCTGGACTAATCCCTTTATATCTGCCACTGACCACCCCAAAGCTCCCTTGTGCCTTCTTAACACTTCCAGAAGTCTGCTTTCCTGCGAAAAGACAAAGATGAAGAAATAATAACAGGCAGGGTGCTACCCTCTGCCAAGAAAGCGTACTTAAGATTTGAAGGGAGAGTTTTGAGTTCAAGAGTAGGGGGCTTCTCTACTGAAGGAACGAGCCTCTGAGTAGGCTTGTCCAGTGGCTCCACAGAGGAGCATAAGGGCGAAAGTAGGTTCGTCCCTGATTAAGCTTGGACAACAGTGGCTACCTCAGTGCTCTCCTTGTCATCCTCAATCGAGTGGCATAACACCTGCTCTTGCAAATCATAATTCTCAAGCAAGAAAGAAGAGTCATCAGTATTTTTAGCGACAAACGCATCATAATCATCAGAACAATCAACATCCACTGAAAGCACAGCATGAGAAGAAGCATTTGTTCTTATCATCTTAGTGATATCAAAACTAAGCTCCTCATTATTAAACTTAAGAGTGATCTTTCCTTTGTCAACATCAATGACAGTTTTAGCAGTTCGTAGGAACGGTCGACCCAAAATTAATGGCACTTCAACATCCTCATCCATATCAAGAATGACAAAATCAGCAGGGAAGAAGAAGTTACCAACACCTACCACAACATTCTCAACCATACCACGAGGTTTGATTGAGGAACAATCAGCTAATTACAAATTAAAATTGATTGGGACAAGCTCACCAGCATGAAGCTTCCTAAACATTGAATAATAAGGCATCAAATTTATACTCGCTCCAAGGTCGCAGAGTCCAAACCCACAGTCCATGTCTCCAATGGTGCAAGGGATGATGGGCTGCCCTGGATCTCCGCACTTTGGAGGAAGCTTGCTGGATGGCTGCAGAGCACGTCTTGTCAGCTGAACAATCTCACTTTCCTTGAACTTCGCTTGTTAGAAATCAAATCCTTCACAAAGCGAGCATATTAATTAGGCATCTACTTGATAGCAACAATCAAGGGGATATTAATAGTAAGCTTCGAAAACACACTCAAAAATTTCCCAAATTGATCATCAAGTTCTTTTTCTTTCAATCTATTAGGGAAAGGAAGTTCCCTAGGAACCACCTTACCCTTGGAGTTTTTAGCAATCAAAGTATGAGAAGGGGAAGAAATAGGAGTCTGGGTCTCCTCAACAACTACCTCAGGAGGGGCTGGGGGCCCTGACGGTGCACCAGTGCTAGAAGAAGGAAGACCGGTCTCCTCGTCAGCTTGATCCTTAGCCACTTGATCTCTATTCATCAGCTGCTTCCCACTTCTTAAGGTAACTGCTGCCACCTCTTCAGAATCTGAACAGTCCTCAACTACCACGGCTTCTGAGACCGACACTGCCTTCAACTGTGCTTTAGGATTGGGGTCTGGTTGGGAAGGCTGTGATCCAGAAGGTCTCTGCTGTAGGAGGAACTGAGTCAACTGACTCATCGTCCCTGCATCTCCACCATGGCATTCTCGAGTTTTTGCTGGCCAGCTGCCAGATTCTGATTTATTATTGTTTGCTGCTCTTGAGAAGCCATCAGCTTATCCATCATCTCCTTAAGATTCGCATTGTTTGAGCTCAGTGATGGTTGCTGAGCTTGAGACTGTTGTGGCCTAAACTGACTGTACTGAGGCCTAACAAAGCCGGGTGGTCCTCCCTGATTCGCCCTCTGAGGCTGCATCTGATGTGAGTTGAGGGCGTTATTCGGATTTCCGTACCTCAGGTTTGGATGCTGATTCTACATCCAAGGCTGCCTGTTGTACTGGCCAATTGCATGCGCCTCCTCGGTCTGCCTCATTTCAGCAACCATCGGGCGGTCCTCATATTCATGGCTGTCTCCGCACTGAGAACAGCAGACCTCATTGGACCAGTAGACACCTTCTTGACAGCTTGCACAGATGTCTGTCCCATAGTGAGCTGCTCGAGCATCTTCACCATGTTACCCACTGTAGTACTTAAATGGGCCTGCTCAGCAGCAATTTGCTCCATCATAGGATCTGGAGTCCGAGAGGAAGTCTGACCAACTGTGAAAACTCTTCCACCACTGTTGCTCCACTGGCGGAGCTCCTCGCAGTAGGACTCCATAGCCGACATAAACTCTTCTCCGCTTTTAGCAAGCAAATTTCCACCCAGTGCAGCTCTGACCTCACCTCTATGCTCATCTCTCAGCCCTTGGAAGAACCCTTGGGCCAAAGATGTCGTGGTCTGACCGTGATGAGGGCACTGGCGGAGCAGCTCCTTGAATCTATCCCAAGCTTCGCAGACTGTCTCACTGTCGGACGTCTGAAGGCGGTCAGGTCAACAATCATCTGTCTGGTCCTGGAGATGGGGATGTACTTCTCGTAAAACCTTTCCGTCATCAGCTCCCAGGTGGTGATGATACCTGGTGGTAGACGATGAAACCACTTTGATGCTTCCCCTGATAGACTGTGCTGGAATAAGCACAACCGAGCATACTCCTCTAGCCCCTGTGACATCCCCAACGAATCCAGATGAACTAAGAAACGATGGACATGGTCGAGCGCATCAGCCGGGTCTGCGCCTGAAAAGGTCCCTGCTGGGTGATTCCTGACAGCATTTGTTTGATGGCTTGGTTTTAGTTTTTGCCATTCTGCTGTTAACTCTGGTGTGAGATTTGGTAGAGTTACAGGTCCTCTTCTAGGAGCAGCTGGCGGGCGATTAATTCTTCCCAATGTGGCTTGCTCATTATTTACTGGTCCGTTAGCAGCCATGGTGAAGGTAAGTGCTCTTCTTGCCCTACGAGCTGTACGGTTGATCTCTGGGTCTAGATTAAATCTTGGTGGGCCTCGAGATCGGGTACCGTGCATTCACCAAACACCTGCACAGTTACACAGATAAAACACAAAATTTTTAAGTTAGTACTAGTATGAACAGAACCAAACAAAACAAATAAAATGCGTATAAACAACTACAATTACACTGAATGTAAAATAAAACACAATTGTTCAAACTAAATAAATTCAAAACTATTCTGAAAATCAAAACAAAATTCGCAGATGCAGAATTAAGACTAAAATCGAATTAAAACAAAAAGGAAATAAATAGCGCAAATAAAATAAAGTAAAAACAATTGACAACCAGGGTAAAGGAAAGTCAAGTCCCCGACAACGGCGCCATTTTGAAAACAGGGAAAATGTTCTACTAAAACTAAATTGATAAACCTAGAAATTAATAAAACGAAGAGCCTATCGGGTTGCAAAAATCCCGGTCACTATAGTATAGGAAATTGAGTAACCAGGTGTCGAACCACGGGACTTGAATAAATAAGCCTAAGTCCTAAGAAAACTGGAAATTTAGGGGGGTTGTGAATTGTTTTTGTAACTGAGTTGAGAAAAGAAACGCAAATCAAAGTTTAAATGAACGATTAATGAAAGTAAATGTTAAGGTTGGTAAAATGAATGGAACTCCGGGTTTGGGTTGTTCGTTGCTGGATGCAGTTAGCAATTTCTACAATTTTCTTACGAGATTCGG
The DNA here is from genome assembly GCA_023374045.1 of Limonium bicolor. Classification (NCBI taxonomy): domain Eukaryota; kingdom Viridiplantae; phylum Streptophyta; class Magnoliopsida; order Caryophyllales; family Plumbaginaceae; genus Limonium; species Limonium bicolor. Next base: position 202,130,965 of record CM041778.1, read on the forward strand.
ATTGGCCAATTCTTTCTACTCTCTTCAATGCTAAATCCTAGTTCATTGAAGAGCTCACCTATCAAACATGTCAACTCTAATCTAGAAGCTGACAAAACACATATAGGCGGAATACGTGCGAAGAATTATTAGCTTTTGCAGGAAAAATTACCTATCCGACTAATCTTTCCTCAAATCTCCAGGTTAATTCGAACTTCCTATTAGTCACCTTGTTTGTTCCTAATAGGATTCGCAAAACGACTCTATAAATGCGCAAATTTAATAGAGAGGATGAATGATTAGCATTAACTTAGAAACAATCCATTACAATCCCATAATCAAATTGCAGAAATCCTAACTAAATTGTATCCATCGTGAACAACCCTACCCCATAGTTAATCCTACTAGCCAGACATTACAAAGAAGCAGATAAATACAATCAAAAGAGAATTCATCTAAGGGAAGAAAAACCCTCGAGTCGAGTGAGTGATTATCCAGACTCAGAGACTGCCGGCGCAAGGTTGAAGACGGTGGTCTGACTCCCCGGTCGATGCTCCTCCACAATGACGATGATGTGCTTGGTGAATGTGGATGAAGGTGAAGCTGATGCTGATAGTGTGGATGAGTGGAAAGAGCGTTGTTTTCCAGCGTGAGAGTGTCGTGATGTAGTGATAGGTAGTGTGTTTTCCCTTTACTCAGATTAGGTCACTTAAATAGAATTTCTTCCTCTTTTCCCTTCAAAACGTCGAACTTCTGTTGAGAATTTAGTCGCGTCCGAACATTGGTCCGACCTTCAAAGTTCGGACACATTGTTTTGAGCGCTCCAGTTCCAAAAGTCTCGACTTGCGTCCGAACTTGGATGTTCGGACACAAGTTCGGACATGCAGCGTAGGTCAAACTTTTGACTTTTCCCCATTGTGATTCTCAAACCATGTCCGAACTTCGAAGTTAGGACTGAAGTTCGGACACCTCATCAGGCACAGCACTCGAACTCTCGACTTGCGTCTGAGCTTGGATGTTCGGACACAAGCTCGGACACACCTTCAAAATCCTCTAAATTCATCGTTCTGACTCCAATTCGACCCCCGTTTGTTGCATCATCTCCCTCGTGAGTTAATCTACTGTTTCCTCGGCTTTTCTCTGCATTTAACATAGAAAAAGGTATCAAGCCTTAACAAACAACTAACCAAAGGAAAACGTAAGATAAGTGTGGAATATTATCGATGCGCGTATAAAAATTAAGCATTAAAGACCACTAAAACCATTCATATTTCACACTCATCATCCTGCATGGGTTTCGCGTAGGTTCTACATTCTCTCCAATAATATATTGCCATGTATAAAATAGTCAAACCACAACAACAACAAATATGTTGAGGCAAACAATGACTAAGCGAAGTTGAAATACCCAAACCTTTAATACCTAATTAAAGGTAAATTAAATTAAAGGAGAACTGCAACAAGGATTGGTCATTAAATTATTAAGACTAAAGAACTAAAATTGGTGAAGGACCACAACATACACTAAGGCATTTATATGCATATAATTATATAGTCCATGAAGGTCATTAAACTTCACAAAAACAATGGACTAAATAAGGAATAACTATAAGGTAAGACCACCCATTAAAGTTAATAAACATGTTACACCTTAATGCATGAACTAAGAACATTAAATATACTTCGTATAATCACAATAAATAATAAAGTATATCATTCATACAAAAACATGCATAAGAAGTATGCCTTAAGACAAGACAATAACATGTGTTAAGACAAACACACCTAAATACATAATGTTTATATATATAAGTATACAATGTTACAAAAAAATAAAACAACCAATGCTTGTGTTCAGCCGTAAGACAACAAACAAAGAAGAAGAAGAAGAGAAAGCAAGAGAGGAGTAAATCAAGGAGGAAAATAAGGAGGACTTGTACTTACATGTCATAAACTATAATTGTATAATATTACAAGGGATAAACAAAAAAATATGAAGCAGCCACCAGCATGTATTGCCGGATTGGAGATACAAAATGGGAGGGAATTAAGGAGCCTTATTGTAACACCCCTAATCCTAAACCTGTAATAATAGCGCAAGTCGTAGCATAACAGAATATAATTCGCAGCGGAAAATAAATCTATCTAACGTTGGTGTTATACGCCGTTACTCACCCATGTGAGCAACAAGGAAACCTTACTCCATCCATCAACTTCAACTCCTCACCACTGTGATGAACAAGATACTAAGCATACTTAACTTACAAACCAAATCCAAACTGAGCAACTAAATGAAGTACAACAACCTCCAAAATACAGTACATAATAAAACTACAAGTGTTTATTGAAACACATCAGCTACTCTGTGCCCCGCACTCCGGCTTGTATCTTCAATCAGTAACCTGAAATGTTTTGCCCATTGAAGGGCTCAGCAATCGAAATGCTGGTATGCTAAATGTAGTCCTAAGTCATCTAGATTCCTTAAGTCGTTTTAGCCATCTTGATATTAGATTCATTACACGCTATGCCGGTTTACAGTAATAATAATAAATGTAATGTTAAATAAACACACAATAGTTCACCTGTCAATATCATTACAATAATAAACAACAACCAGATAATCAAACACCAATAATCCATAACAGTAACCAAACAAGATACGCGTATTAATTAACTGCACTTGTTAGTAGGTCACATGACCCTTATCCTTTTAACCAACCACTTGAACTTTCCAATTAAATTCCACCTCGGACATCATGTTAGGACAACCTTAATAACTTAATGATGAACAGTAGTCCCCTGGGTTCCAATAGAACCGTTACCAGTTGACCTTATGGCCCTGGATAATTATTTTGACCGATCCGGTCGAACCTGTGCACCAACGGTAGTGCCCTCTGCCATCGTCAAATGTGGGCAATAGATTCCCTTGAGTGACTCCCCATAGAAGTCCCTCGTAGTGATCACGATGCGCAACCAGAAAGTCGAAACAGTCTGGATTCCTCTCTTTATAAGTTAGCCCTTTAGTCAGTGATACAATAACCAATCCTTGAGTTAAGACTATAACAGTTGACCATCAGTTAGGTTCTCATAATACCTAAAGGTCAGTTAGTCTTGTTCCAGCTTAGATGTATAAACTTCCAGTCATAAGACGTTCGCGTAAAATAAAACGCAATGGTGTTGAGTAATACAGTATACAAGATAATATACATAAATCACAGATATCGCTCTTAGCAATTAAACACACAGCGTCTGGACCTTAGGAAAATCCTTAGGACATTCAGACCACACAATTAACATACCGTTCACCGTGTAACTTGCTAGCTTGACAATTCACGCTTTAGAAATTTCTCCCCGTACGTTGTTATATTTACATGCAATACCGGGTAGCGTTAATACAACTGTTCACTAAGTATTACAGTATTGTCACTACAGAACTAATACTCGTAGTATACTAACCCCGTATGTTCTATATTTTTCCCCTGTTATTTACAGTGGTTCGAGGTAGTTTAACAGTCCGTTATTTTATGTAGTACTACATGTGATAATGAATTCCTACTTTGTAGTATATTTCAATTCTTCAATTACATACTCATGATTTGTTCCACTTATTCTTTATATTATACAGTTTGGTTATTTTATTATAACCACCTTTATTTTATAAACTTTTACATTATACTCCAAAATACATTATATTCCTTAGTTTTAATTCCTTTCTTTACTAAATTACAAAACCAACCTTATAAATTCGGTAATTACATAATGAACACATTAACTTTTGTAAATTATTAATTAACCACATTACTTTTATAATTTACCAAATACCCATATTAACTTTCGCAAATTACCGTATGGCCACATATAATTTCGGTTTCAACATATAACATTCCTATATTACATTTTAACCCCAAAACTTATATAAGTTACACATTAACTCATAAACTATAGTTTTAATATTTGATTTTCTTAAATAACTGAAATGACCCATATATTTTTATAAATTATGAATTCGCCCTTAACCAATTCGGTTTTATAATTAAACTTTCATAAATTACATATTCACCCCAAAACTTTTATAAACTTAGTATTTTATGTCATAAATCATTTTAACCCAAAGTTTTTGGTCAACACTTTGACCAAAGCCTATTTTCATAATTAATACTTTAATATACCTATAAAATCATTAGTAATTCGGCTTTCACCATATATTTTCCATAAATTACAAAATAGCCCCAAACTTTATAAATTGTTATTTTAACACTTAAACACTTGTTTAAATTTACCAAAAGTCATAATATTTATTCCTACCTTATATTACATCATAACTATGTCAAATAAACCCTTAAGCTCTCGGCAATTATTTTTAATACTCCAAACTTTTCAAAATTTACATTTTTTAGCCACATAACTTATTAAACTAGCCATTTAAATACTTGATTTATACCTTATAATATGTATATATAAATGTATATAAGCCATATAACACTTCTAAAAATTATGCTAATGACTTAGGATGATTAACTCAAAATAGAACATTTAGTCCCTAGGATATTCGGCCTAGTATATATATATATATATATATATATATATAATATAGATATAGTATCATAAATTATTTTTGTGACACAAATTATACCTTAAGGTAATAATCTTACCTTATATGTTATAAATTATTTTCTTGACATTATAACCTATAATAACTCGGCCTTAATATTATGAAGGCTTATACATAATTTTTATACCAAAGTTTGAAGCTTAAATCAAACTTAAACTTAATAAACCTTAATTATCGAAACTTACTCCTTAAATCAAGATAATTCTTGTACTTGATTTATCCTTGAATTCCAAGCTCCTCCAATGGTATTTTGTTGAAGAACTTTCAGCCTCCATGTATATGTTTAGGAGATCCAAGTGTTAGACTTCTAACAAGGATTTATAAGTAAGATTTGGAGTAATTTTACAAGAGTTACCTTAGGTATTTAACAAGCTATTTTCAGCATACCTTGGAATGGTTGGAGATCCAAATTTCCTTCATGAAATAATGAAGAGAACATAGGTTTAGAAGTTCTAAATTTTCGGAAGTGCCTTAAGGAATTAACTTAGGATTTTCAAACATGAAAATATACCTTAACTTGATCTTATTGTTCCTTGTGTTGTTGTTGAATCAAGACTCTTCCTTGGAGTACTAATGCTTGGCGAAAATTGCAAGGGTTGCTAGGATGATTCTTGCTTCAAGACTTAGTAGATTTAGCTAGGAAAATTACATAGAAATGGTGTTAGAACTTAATACACCATTAATGAAGCTTTGAAGCTCTAAGGAATAAACTAGCTAAGGAAGAAAGAAGAAAGAAAATAGAGGAGATGAGACTTACCAAAATCGGCTAAGGATGGGCAAGGAAGAATGGTACTCACGTAGGTATTAGAAGAAAGGCAAAGGAATGAATCAAATGGAAATAGTTGTTATATTCCAAGGCATTATTTTATGACTTGTTTTTGATTTATTTGACTTCAAAATCTGACTACAAAAGTCTCTCAATTAGACAAACTTTCGGCTGTGCTGACAAGGAGGAAAGGAGGCTTTGTTTGACAACTTGAAAGTAGATGACAAAGGCAAGGTAGGCAAGACAATTCTTTAGCAATTTAAATGCTGATTTCTCCTTGTTTGTTTACGGTAATATTGGTGTAGATAGGCCACTGATTTTTTTTAATGGGAGAAATGAGAACATGCCTAGGTTGGTAGATGTTTAATTTAATTTTTATAAGGCAATCACACCTTCTTTTCTTGCTCATTTTCGGAATGTGCTGCTTGTATGCACATGGTTTTTGTTGTATTTGACAAGGAAATCATGCTAATTAGGTAGCTGTTTTATTTGACTATCATTCAGCAATCAATCTAGCTTTTCTCCACACAAATCGGCAGCCACATGCTGTATGAAGCAAGTTGATTTCTTCGTTTAATTGTAAAGTATAAAGTAGATTCTAGCCCTGTATTGTAGTTTCATTATTTTTCCTAAATTGATTCCTCCTCATTTTCTTGCAGGTTTCGGTAATGGAGGGCCTCATTTGACTGACATTATTTTACATAATGTTACAAGGCACATGGAAGATGAGTCATCATTCCATAAGACAATTACAAGCTAAAATCCTAGTCAAAAACACCCAAAATGGTGCCCACAATAGCAGCCATATGGGACTGATTTTTAATTTGATTCCTGTCACACTATATTTTATTAAGACCATATTATAACATGTTATAAGTCCCTACATTTAATTGGTACATTTATACTAAGGTAAAAGGTGAAAGTTTCTAAGGAAAAATGCTGATTTATAGTACTTTTTGATCCTAAATTCGGCCCTTGTTTTTGCTATGTGTTTAGCACTGGCTTTAATTGATTTAGATGGTCAATTTATCCCCATTTAGGATTCCCAACTCGTGGCGCCTCAAAAACTTCAAGGTAATTGCGTAGAACGCATTTTTATGACACCGACGGAAGGTGCGTTTTTGTGCTTTAAGGATATTCTGAAAATAAGTAGTTGCTATGAGTTCCAAGTGTTTATAAACATTGTTTATAGTCAATAATAATAATTAAGGTGTTAAATTTTTATTTGGGGTTATATCAACTCAAGGACACACACTTCCGGGCTACCGAGACACTCCGAGCAAAATAGGAGCGTTAAGAATTCCCACCCGAGCACTTTGTGTTTTGATTATTTGAAATTAGATGGTCAGCCCAGGCGGCCTTCGAGCATTCCACGCCCTGTTTAGATGATGAATAATGAGGTTTATGGAACTCAAGAATGAATATATAGGAGTTTGTCCCACCACCTCGGCAACTCCTCCGGGGCACTTCCGGGGATTTATGGGGGCCCCCATCGGGAACTTCAGAGTACTTTGTGTTTATACTGAGAATTAGCGTGGAGGAATTTCATCTTATATGTGTTAATAAAGTGTTATGGTGCCTGCATTTAGAATCGAAGTGTAATGCCTTTTTACTCCATCCTATAAAGTATCTCTCGGGACTTTCGGGCACTTTGGCCCCTTAAGGGTACTCCCGGGCATTTTGTCATTTACTCAGGTTTAGATGACCTTCTGTGTTCTAAGGGTCATATAATGATCCTTGATTAACTTCTATGATGTTCATAGCTTATATAACTTGTTTAGTTTAAGGTTCGCTTAATGCCCGTTTACGACCTTAAGGAGTTTAGGTGCGTTTTTTATGCCTAAGTGTTTATATACTTTCTTAGGGTTTAATAATCCCCTAAATAGTACTTAGTTACTTTTATTTAATTATTTAAAGGTTGGGGATTTCAATTATACTGCTTAGCAATAAAGTGACATGTTAAAGTAAACATCTACTCATTACTCACATTTTGAATAAAATCAAACTCTCCCTTTCTCGCAATTTTTTTGCTATGGAAACTCCCATCATCCAAGGTGTTTTCTCACCAGCCCTCTCTCTTTCTTCTTTATCTTCTTCATCTTCTCCAAAGATACCAGCTCTCTCTAACTCATTTTCTTACCACTTATTTCATGCTCAATCTTGGAGCTTTCTTCCATCTTCAAGAGGGGGCCGAAAGTACCTAGGGTTCCACTAAGGTAAATCTCTCCAAAAAACTAGATTTTTAGTGTTAAATCTATGTTCTTTACATGGATCTACCAAGAACTCACCTCTAAATGTATTCTCTAGTCAAGACCGAAAGTTTGGGTCTACAAAGTCGCATTTTGGCTCCTTAAGGTGAGAACAACATTCAAACTCCATTTTTGTGCTTTAAGGTTCCATATTTGATTATGGAGTATAGGAAGTCCTAACCTTGGAACTCTCTTCTTCCTTGTAACATGTCCAAAATTTTGGAGCCTCTAAATCCTCAAAACCGAATTGAAACCAAGGAGGAACAAGTGTGAGAAAGTCATATTTTTTTGGAAAGGTAAAGCCCTTAAGCTAATCCTTGGTGGTTAAAGGTTTCATTAAGCCTTAAACTTGTACAAAATTTTAATGGACCCTCCTTCGTATTTTAGGGCCAAGAGCAAGGGGTATTCCAACCTACAAGTCTCTTTGAAAAAACAACTCTTGGGCATTAGGAGATAAATCCTTTGATTTAAGTTTTAATGTCAATTTTTTTAAGTTATGGTGCTTAAACAATTATGGCCGAGAACTAGGAGAAAAAATGGTTAATATTGGCCTAATAATGTGCTTAAAATTATATTTTAACACTTAAATAAGTTAAGTGATAATTTAAGAGCTTAATGCTCATTTTTGTGAAGTTTAAATATTTTTATTTCACATGAGACAATTTGGTTTATTTGTGCAGAGAAATTGTTGTGTTATTACGGTTGTTTTAAGCATAGGAAGCCTTGATTTATGGCTGGTAATTTGAGCCAAAAAATCATATTAATTTACTAAGTATTTTTTTTGTTTTAAGGCTTTTCAACGCTAAATACCTTGTGGTATGAGGTTAGCTATATTTTAGGGTTGTTATTGAGTTATAAGTTGCTGGAAAATAACGTAAAAATCTGTAGGAAATATACCTACGAAATTAAGAATTTTAAATTGAAAATTTAGGATTAAAATAAGACTTTAAAATAATTATAAAGATCTTGGAAGCATTAGAAAATAAAACAACTGTGAGTGTGTGTGTGAGTGAGGATATATAATGACCTTAATATGTGTACAAGTTGATGTTATTACTTTTGATTAAGTTAAGTTAATGACTAAGCCTTAAAATGTCAAGTTTATAAAATTTGGTGGCAAAAATGTATTTTATGGAATTACAAGTGTAAGTGCGAAAATTTGTTGCCTAATGGGGGCCAATGCGTAATTTGGATTAATTATAAAACTTAGGAGAAATAATTAAGTGATTAGAAATTATTTGGTGAAAGATTAAGTGTAAAACTACATTAAAATAAATTATAAGTTAATATGAGTATTAAGTATATTATGGGTAATTAAAGAATTATAATATGTGGAGGAAATTATAGTATGGATGTTAGGTTGTAATTAAGTCGAAAATATAAGCTTAGTTTGGTTAGGAATGAGAGAATATAAGTTAAGGAGATTATGAGGCCAAACTGTAATTTATGGAAAGTTAATGGGGGACACCGTAGTAGAGTAATAAGTAATTAGATATAATGCTGGTCAAAGGGTTGACCAAAGCTTGGGATTGAATATTAAAACTTAGGATTAAATGTGAAATATAACATGAAATATAAAGATTATAGAATTTGTGGAAAAATTGTAATTAAAGGGAAATTATAGGTGAAAGCCGAATTAATGGGTTTTTTTGTAAATATTTAAGTGTTAAGTTATAAGTTGGAATTAATAAATAAATGAGTTTAAAACTATAGGTTGAATAAGGATAGTGATAAAAATATAATTATTATAAATATGGGGTCAAAAAAAATGATTAATGATAAGCCGGGATAAAGCCGCAAATTAGTTGTGGCTATATATATGCCAAAAAATTGAGGGAAAGATTAGAATTTTTTAAAGTAGGATTAAAACTATACAATAAAATGTAACAAAAGGTAAATTTGAAGATTATGAAATTAAAGGGGTTAGGATATAATAACAGAAATTATGGGCTAAATTCGTAAATGAGAGAAGTTATAGGGCTGTTTGGAAGTATTGGAAAAAATCAAAAATGAAACTTTGGTATAATTAAATAAAGGAATGAAAATTATAGGTTATACAAACATAAAGATTAATCTATAAATATTAAGTGATACCTTTGGGTTAATATTTAATAAATCAAAAGTTTAAGGGGATAGTTATAATCTAAGAAAAAAATCATGAGGGTTGAAAAACGGAAGATTTAAATCGCATGAAATAACACCTTAGCGATGAATGTGATTAAGGTATTAAGAGTTGATTAAGAATAAGGGGGTAATTATGTAATATGCATAAAATAATAAAAGGGGAATAATTAAACACCTCACACCTGCAGACGTTGTAAAGTGAGTGGTTAAATTGGTGTAAAAATAAAAGAAAAGAAATTAAAACTCAAAGTAAACGTCGGGCTGCAAACAAATCCCGGTCGAGGTAGTATAGTGAAATGTAAGCGACCGGATGTCGAACCGTGGGACTAATGTGCATATAATAGTACCTAAGCGTGTCACAAAAAAAGGGGGATTAATTGACGTATTATAAATAAAAAGAAAATAAAAAGGAAAGATAAAATAAACTAAGTTAATAGATAAATTAAACGGGACTCTGGGTCAGGTTAATATGATCTGCTTAATTATGCTATCTCTACCGGTTTAATATAATTGTTTGGCAAAATTCCTCTTATTATCTTAAGGACTAAATCATAGCCTCAAAAGAACTCGTTTACCTGAAAATGCAAGGTTCTAATCAAGGTTCAAGCACAATACGTGTAAACGGACGGTTTAGATATGAGAAATTATTTATGCATCTGAAAATACTAACTTATTAAATCATAATAAGCTTTCTCCAAATTTACGGCTTAATTAACCTATCTATTTACCTGGTCTGATCAAAATAGACTTAGCAAGCAATTTAATAAACTCATGACATTTATTAAAAAGGCGAGAGATAAGCTTTAAAACGTAACAACTGTATTTAAATAAAACCAGTAAAAATATTGCATAATTAATACAAACACATAATAAACATTCCCAGAGTATAAATATTCTAGCCTAACATATTAAATAGAATAACAGGAACAAGAGTAGTAGAAATCATTTGTAGTCACTCCTGTATTCGTTCTGCTATTTGTATACGTAGGTCTAGAGGTGAATATGGTGGAAAGTGAAATAAAAATGGAGAAGACGGGAGGAGAGAAATGAGATGGCGTGAGGTTTGTGGTGAAGTGGTATGTTGGGTCGTGGATGGATGAATTGATGGTATTTTTGAAAGCAGAAGGTACGTGTTTATATAGAGAAAGGAAGAGGCAGCGCAGTCATTGATGTGCATTGTATTGATTGAGGGACAGGACAAGCGGACAAGGTGAGCATTGAGAGTCGACGACTGTAGTGCTAATGGATATGGCTGAAGACAGTGGACGAGTTGCAACAGTGGGCGAGTTGGAGACAGCGGCGGAGGCAAGTTGGAGACAGTGTACGAGTTGGACGGGCGGTTGCATCGGCGAAGAAGATAAGCTCCCGTTAATTATCTAAACATTAACACGCGTCCGCTTGTTGTCCGCTTCATTTCATGCGGTCCTCTCTGTTGTCCGCCTCTCACGTCCGCCTCTAAATAGGCGGTTGCCTCTCAGTGTTGTCCGCCTGTTTTCACGAGGTAGCAGGGGCGGTCTCCTCACTCTCGTCCGCCTGTTTTCAAGCGGTTGCAGGTACCCACGTCCGCCTGCTTTCAAGCGGTTGCAGGTACTCACGTCCGCCTGTATATGAGCGGACACCCTTGTGTCCTGTCCGCCTTGTATTTGAGCGGACACAGGTGAGGTACGAGTGAGTTCGTGATTTTATTTTGTTCTACAAACTTTGACCGGCTCTAGATTCTTCGTTTGGACTCCGTTTTCTGAGCCGTTTGCGTCTATGCGTTCGTCTCTTCGTCTACTTTACTCCCAGCTTGGTTTTCCTCATGTTAAACCAACAAATTTGTGAGATAAACATAAAACATAAACTAGAGGAAAACTAACCGAAGTGGAGAAATGAGCAAGAAAAGTGCTAATATTATATATGAAATACACCTATAAAACATGCTCATTTGGACACTTATCAACACCGAGATTAATTTCATACAAGATGGATTAATCATTAACACTCTCAATTAATTAATTATAGGTTGTGATATACGGGACGTAGACCGGGTCTAGGTGAGGGCTAACTTCAGTGTAAGGTATGGATTATTGCAGCTTGTTTGCTAACGGTTTATACCGGCCTGTGTGCTGTTTGTTGTGTGATTAATGACCAATATTAATGCATTTAAAATGATTATGTGTGTGTGATTGTATATTATTCGTGATTGACTTAAGTTAATTAACCACACCTTTGGGAGCAATCAAAATTACACGTACGTTACATACGATAACAAGTGGATTAATGATGTGCGCTTTGCGTTAAGAGAACTTGCACCCAAGTTTCTCACTAACCTCCTTTAAACATAATGTCGATCGTCCAAATGTGACATCCGACCAATCACCCTAGTGGTAGGACACCGCCTAACTAAGACTTATAATGTGTCCAAGAAGAAAGGAGCCCAGAAGATTTTCTTTCCGTCCATGTGAAATACCCCTAACCATTAAATAATTAAATAATGGGAATTAATAGTTTATTTGGGGGATTATGAAACCTAGAGAAAACACATAAACACTTAGGCGTTAAAAACGCACCGAAACTCCTTAAGGTCAACAACGTGTGCTAAGCCGGACCATAAGCTAACTAGGATATATAAACTATAAAACTCATACCAAGTCAATTAAGGATCAATATATGACCTTAAAAACATAGGACCTCAGCTTGAACTGAGTAAAAATGCAAAAGGCCCGGGAAAGTCGACACACCTCTCTTAAGGCCCGAAAAGCCCCGGAAACACCTGGAAATGCTTTATAAGATGAAATAAATCATTACACTTCATTCCAAATGCACCATAACACTTTATTAAACATATAAGATGAATATATCATGCCAAATTCTCAATTAGACGCAAAGTGCTCGGAGGAACCCTTGTGGGCCCATAAAACGCCCCGGAATGCCCGGAGAGGTGCCGAAGTGGCACGAACTCCTATATAATTCATTCTTAGAGTTCCTAACATCATTATCATCATTATAAAGAGAATTCTCGAGCTACTTTTGCAAAAATACATAAAGTGCTCGGGAGAATTTCTTAACGCTCCTATTTTAGTCCGGGAGTGTCCCGGTAGCCCGGGAATTGTGTCATGAGTTGATATAACCCCATATATCTCAATGTGACACCTTAATATATCATTATTGACCATAAAAAATGTTTATAAACACTTGGAACTCATTGCGACAATTTATTTCCAAAATATCCTTAGAGCACAAAAACGCACTTTCGGGTGCCTTAAAAACGTGTTTTACGCAATTACCTTGATGTTTTTGAGGAGCCACGAATTGAGAATCTTAAATGGCTATGACTTGACCATATAAATCAATCAAAGCCAGTGTTAAACTCATAGCACAAGTAGGGCCGAAATTGTGGTCAAAAAGTACTATAAAATTCAACATTTACCTTAGTAACTTCATCTTTTACCTTGGTATAAATGTACCAAATAAATGTTGTGACTTATAACGTTTTACAATATGATCTTAATATAATATAATGTGACAAAAATCAAGTTGAAAATCAACCTCCTCTCCTCTCACATGTGGCCGTTTTTTTTATGGTATTTAACTTGTTAATACCTTATAATATGACATGAAACTTTATGAGTCATCTCTCCACATGTATAATATAATGACAAGCTAATTCAAGTCCAAGACAGCTCCCATGTTACTGAAAATCCTGCACAAAACAAGGTGAGATTAACTTTTGAAAAAGAAATGCATTAACTAATCAAAGTAGATCTAGACCACATGTGAATGCAAGTTGATAGTAGTCTATATAATTGTCAAAGAAATCAGCTCATTACAGCCCCCCTTACTGCCGTATGAATGTAAGGAAAAAAGAAGATCAAAAGCAACAATAATACACATAGAAATCAAAAGAATACCTACCTTTACCTACCTTGTTAATCATGTTGTCTTTCATAAAAATTATTCAGCCTCTCCCTCCTCTTGATGTGTCCAAAAATATGGATGATATAGGAGACTTTTAGAGCCTGAAAAATGAAAGACAAAATATTAAACAATACCTTACCTAACTTGCTTATCTCCTTGTCTTGCATTGTTTAATTTCAGCCACTCTTTTCCTTGCACCATTGCCGAAAGTATGGGCAATATGGGAGACTTTTGAAGCCTAAGAATCAAAGGGAAATCAATTAACAAAGACTTGCCTAGCATGCCAAGTCGTGGTGTTATGAATTAACAAAACAATTCCATCCTTTTTTTCCTTCACAAGCTTACGGCAATCACCCATTTCCTCCCATCTTGGCCGAAAGTTCTTGCCTCTTGGATACCTTGTGGAGCCTAAAATCAAAAGCAAAACATTGAATAATATACTTACCTAACTTTAGACATAATCATGTTATCAATTAACAAATCTATTCCTTCCAATTCCTAGCTAAAACAATACGGTGCTTGCCCTTGTCTTTTCATTTCTCAAGTGCCGAATGGGTAAGGCTCTTCTACCTCCTCTCTTCCTTTCTTCTTCTTCCTTTGAAGCTCCTAAGTCCATTAATGGATTTTAACTTCTATCTTCATTTTTGTGTTCATAGCTTTCTTCATCAAGTCTTGAAGCAAACATCAACCTAATACTACTACAAGAATTTGGCTAGCATTCATGCTCCAAGAAGTGTCTTGAATCAACATTTAACCAAGGAGCATTCAAGGTTCACTTAAGGTATTTTTATGCTTGAAAAATCCTTAAGGTTCTAACACATGTAACCGAAAATTCCTTCATTCTAAACCAATGTTTTCTTCATCAATTTTCATGAAGGAAAGTGGATCTCCATTTATCCTAAGGTGTACCGAAATTATAAGGTAAAATACCTAAGGTAAATCCCTTGAGAACATCTTATAAATCTACTTAAGATCTTTGTTAAGATCCAACTCCTAAACCCCTTCCTTTCATGTATGGAAACCGAAAATGGGAGCACCAATTTCCATTGAAGAAGCTTGGGAAATTCAAGAGGAGTTCAAGTACTTAATAATCCTTGATGAAGAGTAAGTTTATTAAGTTAATCCTTAATGTTTTAAGCTTTGTTTAAGCTTATAAATTAAATGGTGAGTTATTTACCAGAAAAATTATTATAACTCTTAAGCTAAAGTTGTTACCATAAGATATAATTTTATGTCACAAAATTATTTATGAAGATTTTATTATATGGCCAAAATACCTAGGAAGGATTTGCTCCATTTTGAGCTAAAAATAAGTCTAAGACATTACAATAATTTTTACATGAGAAATATGGCTCATATATTGTATTATGTATAATTATTATGAGTTATAAATCAAGTTTTAAAAATTATATGGCACCAAATAATTATAGCCGAGTACTATTGGTGAAAAATAAGTTTTAATGAGCTATATATGTATATAAACTTATATTATGAACTTTGGGTAAGTTAAAAATAATTACTAGTGATAAATGACTAGTTTAATAAGTTATGTGGTAAAAATGTATTTTTAGAAAGTTATGGGAATATATGGTAATAGCCGAGAAAGATTGGTGTCCTTGGCTTAATTATAATATAATATGTGTAAGAATTAATATTATGAATTTTAGTTAAATTAAACATGTGCTTAAGTGTTAAAATAACAATTTATAAAGTTTTGGGGCAATTTTGTAATTTCTGAAAAAATTAGTGTAAACCGAGTATTATATAAGTTCCTGGGTATATTAATGTATTAAGTATGAAATTAGACCATGGTCAAAGTGTTGACCAAAAACTTTGGGTTAAAATGATTTATGACATAAAATAATAAGTTTATAAAAGTTTTGGGGTGAATATGTAATTTATAGAAAGTTATAAGTAAAACCGAATGGTATTTGGGGTTGAATCATAATTTATAAAATTATTTGTGTCACTTCGGTAATTAAGAGAATTAAATAATTAAACTATAGGATATAAGTTAATATGTAACTATTATAAAGTGTTTTGGGTTAAATATAATTTTGAGAAGTTACATGACAAATCCGAAAATTAATGTGGCTAATTGGTGATTTATAAAAGTTAAGGTGTTCAATCATAATTACCGATTTTATAAGGCTAAGTTTGTGATTTAATTGATTAATTATTAAAACTATGTAATATAATGTATTTTGGAGTATAAGGTAAAGTTTATGAAATAAATGAGGTTATAATATAATAACCGAAAAGTATAGTGTATTTATGGGGTTAAAAATATTTGTTAGGTCCTATATGGATAATTAGAGAATTTAGAAAAGAAAAGTATGATTTAAGGATTTAATAAATTAAACTATATGTTATATGAACAGTAGAATTTGTTAGAAAAGAAATAATATTATTTGGGGTTTAGTTGTAATTAATAGATGATATGGGGAATAATAAGCCCATGCGTGACATGTAAATACAATTTGAGAATTATAAAGTTGTTATGCCATTTAGACAATTAAAATCGTGTCAAATAAATAATACATGTGTATAAAATATATACATTTAAGATTTTCAAGTAAATCAAAAGGAAATGAATATAAGGAATTTAATGTGTAAATACCAAATAATATTTGGATTTATCAGTATATTAAAAATAAAGTTAAGAGGAGAATTAATTAACATATGACCAATAAATGTCACTCACGAAATTGTAAATTATTTTGTCGTTTGGACAAATACAACATGTCATGTGAGAGTCGCGTTCGTGGGAATCGCCTTCTCCCTCTGACCAGTGTTTTTTCTTCCTCGATCTTGATTCTTAGGTTGTATCTCGAGGGCCACTCCTTGCGGCCGTCGAGTGAGTAGTGATTCTCATCCCCTCTCCTGGTTTTCTGGTTGTCTCTGGTGTACCCTAATCTTGGTCAGGTTTTGAGCGATATGGATGAGTTAGGTGCGACGCAATCGATGGCAAAGAAGCAAGAAATGCTGGAGAGTTTGTCCCTCCTCCGGACATGAGCTCTTGTCTGCAGCCGATGGATAGCGAATCTCCTCAGGCGCAAAGCCTTTCCTTCAAAGATGCTGTTATCGGTCCGCCAATTTCAGTAGATCAGTCCCCGGTTCCCAGCGACATCGACGAAATTCTGACGACGAGGATGAGGGTATGGAAGAAGATGAGGATCCGAGATGCCCTTCGATAGTTCTTACAAAAGAACAAAAGAGAAAATTCAGACTGCCATGGCAACACGCCATTATTGTCAAGCTTTTAGGGAAATCCATCCCAATGAACATGCTGTATGATCGGTTAAAGAACAGGTGGAAACTTCGGGGTGGGTGATTTCTTGATGGACGACCTGTCAAATGGTTTTTTTAAGATCGTGTTCTCCAACCCAGAAGATTTACAGTTTGTGCTGACAGAGGGACCGTGGCCCATTCTTGATCACTATTTGACAATCCATCGATGGCGACCGAATTTTAACCCCCTCACTGAAGCACTTTCAAGTCTGGAGGTGCTAGTTCGGTTTCCTGACCTACCCAGCGAATACTACAACGAAGAATTCTTGACTATCGTAGGCTCGAAAGTGGGTAAAGTAAGAAGGTAGACTTAACAGCGTCAAGCTTCGGGAAATCCCGTTTAGCCAGAGTTGTTGCAATTGAAGTTGACCTAACCAAACCTTTCCTATCTAAGTACCGATTCCGCCGCAAGATTATGAAGATTGAGTACGAGGGTCTGCACTTAGTGTGTTTTCATTGTGGCTGCTACGGCCACAAGGATGGGGCATGTCCGTTCAAGAATTCTGATGAAGCGCCTCAACTGGAGGAGGGAGTCAAATTGATTCAGGAACAGAGCCTTGAGAAGCAAATTGATCACATTACAGAGGACTACGGCGAGTGGATGGTGCCAAAACGCCACAGTGTTATTAAACAGAGAAAAGAAGACGGGGGTGGGTCGTGGTAACCCTAAGGCTAGTACCAAAAAAGATTCATCACGCTTCTCACTCCTGGCTGATGAAACGGATGTTCAGGGAAGGGTGTCTCGGCCCAGCGAGCCCGATAGTTTGGCAAAGGCGAATGTGATTTGGGAACCCTCCAACCCTGGCGGTGGAAAAGTTTCTAATTCTCAGAGGGTGCGAAAGGCTTTTGTCAGGGATGATCACCACACAAACTTAACGCCTCCTTGTGTTAGTAGAGATGAAGGTGCAACGGGGTGCAATACTACCGAGGCTTCAATTCCTGTTAATCTGGCCCAGGTTGGTCAGCCCATCTGTGATGAAGATGCTGATTCCAGAAGTTGGCAGGGGTGGTACGTAAGATTCCTGCTTTATGTCTATGTTATTTATGAATATGAAATTGTTTGCTGGAATGTCCGGGGTGCCTTGAAGCCTGCCTTCCATCGGGGCATAAAGGATCTGATTGGTAAGGAAAACCTGATATTATTGCTATTCTTGAGCCTAGGATTAGTGGTGGTTCTGCTGACCGTGTTTGCTCTAATATGGATTTGATTGTTGTTTTAGAGTGGAGGCAGAGGGTTTTAGTGGGGGTATTGGTTACTGTGGAAGAATCGTGTTAAGATTAATGTGCTATGCCATGACCCTCAATTCATTCATTGCGAGGTTGAGTTGGATAGTTGGAGATTCTTGTTCACAGCAGTGTATGCTCGCCCCAACTACTTAGTTCGTAAGGATTTGTGGTTGCACCTTGAATTAATTAATCAGAAGTCTGATATTGCTTGGGTCTGGGAGGGGACTTTAATGCCTCTTTGTTCCCTAAGGATAGAAATAATTCGACTGCAAAAAACTTTGGTATTGATGATGATTTCCTTAGTTGGTTTCATAATATGCAACTGGTGGGGATAAAATCTGTTGGGAATACTTTTACTTGGTCAAATGGGAGGCAAAGTGCTTGCCTGGACAGGTTTATTGCCTCGGCTAGTTGGACCCGTCTTTTTTCTGGTGCTGTGGTAGATGTTCTTCCTAGTTTGCGTCTGACCACAGCCCTATTGTGCTGTCCCTTTGCCCTGATTACCGTAGAGGTTCTAAGCAGTCTGCATTTAAGTTTCTGATTGCGTGGTTTTCTCATCCTAACTTTAGGCAATCTGTCTCTGATAATTGGACGCCTAGTGCCCCTCTCAATGAGTCTCTTGCGAATCTAGTACTTCCCTGCGGTGTTGGAACAGGTCTGTGTTCGGGCATATAATTCATAATAAAAAAGAAGGATTCGGGCGAGGATTAGAGGATTCAGAAGGCTATAGATGAGGGTAGAGGTGATCATTTGAGAGGCCTAGAAAGACGCCTCACTAAGGATTTAGACACTTGGCTTTTAAGAGAGAATCCCTGTGGTTCCAGAAGTCGAGGGTAATTGGATTGGGTTAGGGGATAAGAACACCTCCTATTTCCACACTAGAACCTCCATTAGGAGACAAAGCAATAGGATCCATAAATTGCTTGGTAATGATGGGACCTGGGTCTCGGGTGAAGAGGAGCTGGGGAGCCTTCTTCTTTCCCATTTTGAGAATCACTTCCAGAGGAAGAGCTCTGGCTGTCAACCGCTTAGCTATAATAATTTTGATGTGCTCTCTTCGGAGACTTTGGAAAGGTTGGGTAAACAGGTTGATCCGGAGGAGATTGTAATGGCTCTTAGGGTATGAAAGGATTTAAAGCCCCTGGTAAGGATGGTTTCCCTGTGGGGTTTTTTCAACAGTTTTGGGGCCTGGTGGGGGAAAATGTTATAGATTTTGTTAAATTTGTTTTCTCTAGTCAGGTCCTTGATCCGGCTCTTAATGAAACTATCATCACCCTTATTCCTAAAATTGAGACACCTACGTTGGTCAGTCACTATCGCCCTATTTCTTTATGCAATGTGCAGTACAAAATACTTGCTAAAGTCATAGTTAATAGGTTGAAACCGTTCATGAGCGAGTGGGTGTCTGAGTGCCAATCTAGCTTCATTCCCGGTAGGAGTATATTTGATAATATAATTTTGGTCCAAGAGGCTTTGTACTCTATGCAGATTACTAAAGCTAGGGAGGGATTTGTGGCAATGAAAGTTGACCTGACCAAGGCTTATGACTACTTATCATGGGAGTTTATTGCTGCACTTTGGATTGCATTGGTATTCCGTGTAAATTAAAAGCTATTATTATGCAATGTATTACTACGGTTTCATTCCAGATCAGCTGGAACGGAAAACCTTTCTAACTCTTTTGCAGAGGGAGAGGGTCCGTCAGGGGGCCCCTCTATCCCGTATATATTTGTGCTGTGTATGGAGGTTGTCTCAGATGATTCGGAGCCAAGTTGACCGGAAGGAGTGGAAGCCTTTTCAAGGGTAAGAAAGATACATTAATTTCCCATGTGTTTTTTGCTGACGATCTTGTTTTATTTGGCATAGCAAGCCCCAAACAGCTACGAGTTATGCGTGAATGCATGGAGGAGTTCTGTAAAGCTTCTGGACAGGTGATCAGCTTCGAGAAGTCGTCTATCACAGTGTCTAAAAACGTGAGTCAGGAAAAAGCTGATATCCTGAGCAAGGAGGCTGGAATGCCAGTGACCAGTGAGTTCGGTAAATATCTTGGTGTCTATCTAAAGCAAGGTAAAGCTTCAAACCAAGTGAATAACCTGGCCCTTGCAAGGGTTAGAAACAGATTAGCTGGATGGAAGTGTAAGTCTCTCTCCTTTGCTGGTCGTGTTTGTCTTGTTAAAAGTGTTGTTTCTTCTATCCCTATCCATAGCATGCAGTGCCAGCTTCTTCCCCTCAATGTTTGTGATAAAATAGATCGCATGTGTAGGGATTTCATTTGGGGGCATGACTCTAGTAGTAGGAAATACCATGTTGTTGGTTGGGATGTTTTGTGCCAGCCTAAGGATAAAGGGGGGCTAGGGATTCGGAAAGCTAGGATTATGAATCGTGCGTGTTTTGGTAAACTGGTCTGGAATGTAGTTAGCAATCCTAGTAGTCTCTGCCACAAGTTACTCCTGAGAAGATATCCTAACCCAAACACATCTCGGTGCTCTAGCACATGGAAAAATATTCAGAAATGCTCAGGGATTGTTGAGGAGGGCGCCAGGTGGGTGGTTAACAATGGGACAACGGTTAAATTTTGGACTGATTTCTGGTTAGTATACCCTTGCCTGGCCGATTGGGCACACCATGACATCCTGAGTCAGTTTTGAATGATCATGTTAATGAATATTGGTCTACGGACACTGGATGGGTTTGGGACAAATTTCTGCCTTACCTCCCTCAACATATATGCGACAGTATAGGCAAATGTTTGGTTTTCCCTAATGGTGGAGAGGACTATATTTCCTGGAAGCATGAACCTAGTGGCATGTATAGTGTTAAAACTGCATATAGGTTGCTGGCTGGTTTGTGTGAATCCCAGGTGAGTAGTGGGGGCAACCGCATGCCTTTTGATAAAATTTGGAAGCTTAAAGTCCAGGAGAGGGTCAAGGTTCGGTTATGGAGAATTTGTCTCGGTAAAATTATGACAAATTCGAGGAGAACTCAACTAGGTTTGACTAGGGATCCGTCTTGTCATTTTTGTGGCCAAGAGGAGACTTTGGTTCATATCCTTAGGGATTGTCCCATAGCGAGGAGAATCTGGAATAGACTTTTATATGATAAAGATAAGTCTAAGTTCTTCAATATGCAGTCTCGGGATTGGATTAGTACAAACATTTCAAAGCCGTTTTGTTTCCTGATTAAGGACAGTTATAAGGTGACTTTTCCTATCACTTGTTTTGCTCTTTGGTCTTGGAGGAATTCTAAAATTTTTGGTCGAGAATGCAGGATTTTTCTCCCCATCAGGCGGATTGCCTTAGCTCTGTTCCAGAACAAGAGAGCTTAGGAGTTGGTGCGCACCACCTTGGTGGGCTCTTTCCCCTGCCTATCTGCTCGTGATAACCTGAATTGTTCCATGGGGACGGTAGAAGCTGCTGGTGCATCGTGGTCTCCACCCAAGCAGGGCCACCTCAAATTCAATATAGACGGTGCGGTTAGCCTCAGATCTGGTGCGGCGGCGGCAGGTGGTCTCTGCAGAGACCATGCTGGTAGCTGGGTTACAGGTTTTGCGATGGCTTGTGATGGTCAAAACGCTCTCCATGCTGAGGCAGCGGCACTGTTGAAGGCTTCCCAAATCATCAATGCAAAAGCCTTCGATTATGTGGAGATTTGTACTGATTCAACGCAGCTAGTAGAATATTTCAATTGTTGTCCAGAGCATCATGTCCTAAAACCTGTTTTGGCGGAGTGTAATAGACTCATTGCTAGCAGAGTGGGTATTAGTGTTGTTTATACTCCTAGATTGTGTAACCGTGCAGCAGATGTGCTGGCCAAGGCTGGTCTGAGTCTTAAGGTGGGGGCTTACTTGTTTGAGCAGCCGCCGGAGTGTGTTATTCCTCAAGTTGGTGAGGACATGTATGAACTGAACTGATATATATAATAGTAGGCTCTGCCTCCGTGGTTCCGACCAAAAAAAAGAAAATAATTAAGGCGGTACATAAGATCATTGAGGTAATTAAAAGAGAATTACCATACAATATAATTCTTATAAGTAACGACTATGATGGTTTAAATTATATAGGTAAAACCTTAAACATAAATAAGGTTAAGAGGTTAAAAGAAATTATCTAAGCGTTAAAAATAAATCTCACATGAAATAACGAATACGATGACATTTCATGAAACGATAAAATTATTATACGAGAGTAACATAAATTAACACTCTCAGTTAATCCTATTCTAGGACTTTGATTGGCTAGACGTTGACCGGGAATTAATGGAGTACAATCTTCGGTGCAACGGTATGGATTCTTGCAACCTGTTTGCTAACGGATTACACCGGCTTGTGTGCTATCTGTTGTGTGAAATAATGACCAAGATAATTGCATGTAATATGTTGCACTTGCGTTTGTGTATCGTTGTGGTTATTTTGTGCACTGCTAAGTTATTTTATGTGCGTGAACAATACGAACTATAACGTGCATGTGCCATGCATGCAACTCTACATTACCAGTGGATTAAATACCTACGTATTATTATACCAAGAACTTGTACTCAAGTTTCTCACTAACTTCCTTTATAAACAACGTCGTTGTCCTTAAGCATGACAACTGACAATATACAACAGTGTGCTTGTTTAACGTCCTTGTGTGATGTCTAACTGAAATACCCCGAACTTAAATATAGCGATTAAAATTATCCTAATAGGTATTTAAGAGCCTAATAATGCTTAAGTAACATTGGTAAGGAAAAATAAATCCAAAGAAATAAAGAAACGCTTAAAAAGTGAAAACTGCTAAATAAGCGTTAAATGACCATAGGAGGTATGAGACATGAAATACCCCAAACCTTGATATGTGGTTTAAATATTAAACTATGGTATGTAAAGGCTAAAAAAGTGCCTTAGAGACATCGGTGAACAATTTAAACCATAGTAAAATGCAATAAAGCACTAAGATACAGTTTGAGCAAAAACATGCTCTAAGCTAGGAGTGAACTTGGTTAGGACCCAAAGAGCCTACCAAGACTTAATAATATTCAATTATGATTTAATAAGGCTAATTAAGCCCTTAGGAAGCTTTGGAAGACAGTTAAACCAAACAAAACACAAGAATATACCTTAAAGTCAATAAGAGCAAAAATGTGCTCTAAGCTTGGGATAAATTTGTATAAGACCTAAAGGCCATACCTATACCTTATAAATATGTTAATGAACATATAAAATCAATTAATAAAGAAAACCAAGCTTGAAAACAAGTTAAAACACAAAATGTGCCTTAAGGAGTCTTAAAGCACATTTTTGAAAAATTGTCTTGTAAATGAGTTTTGAGTGGCTAAATGTCCATCATTACTCTTTAATTAATATGTGTACTACTTAGTATCACATTTGGAAGTCTAGATCAATGAGAAATCAAAAATTTCACATCTATGTGCCTTGTTTTAGTGAATAGTAACTATTATAAGCTAGTTTGTAACATATGTTATTATAAGTAATTTAATTGGTCAACTAAGACCAAAACACCCCTAAGTAACTAAAGGGGGCCGGTTTTCATGGTGTGAGTCATCACCCTTGCTAGCACTTATCAAGTAAACACATAAAGGATAAAGCAAGTTACTATTTGCTTTTAACAAACAAATATCTAAAGCTAGCTACTTACCTTCTCATTCTCTTATTCTTCTTCATTTCACATGATTTCTTCATCTCTCCCAAGCTCCATTCTCGGTTTGCTACAGCACCATCTCATTCTTCATCTTCTTTCACTTGTAACTTATGATTCCATGCTCCAAAATCAATTTCAAGACTACCTTTGTCTTAGTTAGATCAAGCTCCTCATTTCCCTCTTTTCAAATCTTCAAGAACTCAATTTTAGTGCCATGGAGATTCACCATTGAAGGAGCTTGAGCTCATATTTTCATGCCTTGTCACTCTCCTTTGCTTCCAGGTAAGGAAAGTCAAAGAAAATCAACGTTTCCTCTTGTTTTAGTGTGTGGCCGAAAATCACCACTTATGGTGCCTTCATCTTGCCTTGTTTTAGCTTCATTTGAATCTTCCAAGGACTAGGAGGAGTCCTCTCTTGATACTTATTCAAGCTCTCTTCCAATTCCAAAGGTAAAACAATTACCTTAATGTGTTAAGATAATATATGTGACTAGGGTTTACAATGAGATGAAGCATAATGCTTGAATACTCATTCTATTATTTGTACATTGTTTAGAAGTCGACAAACAACCAAACATCCTTACCGGTTTTACAAGGAAACAAGAAAGAAGTTTGTGAGGAAAAAGAGGTAAACAAACTATCTCAATGTAGTTTAAATGCCTTGGGAAAATGAGCTTGATTTGCTTAATAAAATACCTAAGGAGCCAAAGGTGAATGACCTAGTAAAATGCTCTCAAGGAAACTACTAAAGGGCATATGTGTTGTTGTATGTAATTGCAGGTCAAATGCATTATCTATGTGGGAAATTCAGTGTTTAAGGTTTATGCAATTTAAGGGCCTAAGAGCCATGTTATTTAAGGGCCTAAGTGCCAAGCAATTTAAGTTTATGCACTATATTGTGATGTAGTGTAGTTTAAGGATTTAGATGTGTGTAAAGAACATTCTTTGTGAAGATGAGTGTCTTGGATGGTTAAAGGAGGAAAAACAATATGTTTGTGTGTAAGGAATGTGCATTAAATGATTAAGTGTTTTTGGTTGTAAAAGGGTGAAAACCTAAGTGTTTGTGTGTGAGAATACTCTTGGTGGATTTTAGGTGTTCTTGAATGTCTAATGATGAAAGCTATGTGCTTTGGTATAGAAATGTGCTAGAAGAACCCATGTCAAAATTTAGATGATGTATAAAAAGTTCTAAGTGTTTAAAAAGAGTTTTGGTGAGTTTGGAAGTGTTGAGAATGATCAAGTGTTTTACTAGGGAAGAAAGCATGTCTTAAGGTGTTTAGAGTGCTACAAGGATGTAGACATTGTTTTGGAAGTTCTAGGAATCAAATGAGTGTTTTAGGACACACCAAAGTCATTTCGGAGTTGTTCTAGGACTTAGGCAAACTTTGGAAAACAAGGAGAACGAATAAACTTGTAAAAGGACTACAAGGATGACATAAGGAATTTAGTTGTAAGAAAATATGCTTAAGAGTGGATGTTCAAATGGAGAAGAAATATTATGGTATAATGGTTACAATAGGCATGAAACACCACTTAGAAACCTAAGGAGGAAATACTATAAGTGTTAGAGGTTTTGGTGGAAATTGGTTAAGTGTTTAAAGGCTTGGAAAGTGAGTGTTTTGGCTTGTCCGAACATCCGTCCGGACATGGACGTTCGGACAGGCCCTGTTGCGTAAAAATTCTCAGAGTCTCGAACTGTGTCCAAACTTTGGAAGTCCGGACACAGGTTCGGACAGATGAGGTTCTACTTTGAAATTTCCCTCGACCCATGTCCGAACTTCCGAAGTCCGGACACATGTTCGGACATGCGTCTGTTTCCAGTTTTAAGTCACGGCTTGCGTCCGAACTTGGGAAGTCCGGACACAAGTTCGGACATGCCACTGTTTTGGCCAAAAAAAATGTTGTTTAAGGTTAGGAAAAGTTGTCTAAAAATGGTGATTAGTTAGTAATGATGATATGAGGTTATTTAAGGACAAGTTAAGTGAGTTATAATGACAATTTAGTGGGGGAAAAGATGTATTAAAATGTAAAAGTAAAATAAGTTAAAAATGTGAAGTTATTTAACTAAGTTAACGGGGTTAAGTTATGAGCATTAGACATTAAACAATCATGTTACCCCGATGTTAATAAAAGTACATGTAATATTATCAGTTGTTCGAGAATTTGCTCGAGGAACATAAGTGGACATGATAGAGTGGACTCCGGTGACAGGTATGGTTTTCTTGCAACCTGTGTCCTACCGGATTACACCGGCTTGTATGCCAATGTGATTTTCTGTATGTTTGCCACGTTATAAGATAATTCATGAAACGAGTTTACAGTTGTTTTGTTGTTGTGTGTTTACGTACCGATACCGGTAACCTCGAATGCGCATGAAGGGCTAGTTAACCACTATTAGGTAAACGTAAGAGAACGGTATTCGGTGATAACGTTTCCGACCTAAGGAACGTTCTAACCACGGCTATGCGTGAGTTAGTCATGTGATGTTTGTGTGTGATGTTGTGTGTGAATGTATGACTCTCCCTTCCTTTGTGTGTGTGTGTCTAACAAGACTTAACCCAATGTTTGTGATTATTTATTAAGTTCAATGTTGAACTTCTAACAAGTGCTAACGGGGAAGTGAGGAGTCCGGTCTGTTCCGGCCACGCGTGTGAGTATGGGGGTCGTTGTCATATCAGGTTCGATCCTCTCTGTATGTTATGGTTGTTTTCCAATTTGGTTTCCAACCTTCCCTTTAGCTTAACCAAGGCTATTTTACTGACTTACGTCGGGCCACAGGGGCATACTATGTTTATGTTTGTTCGGTGTGCTTGGATCACTATATCCGAGACACCTTGTGTTAAGTTATCCGTTCATTTAACGAGACGATAACGAGTTATGTAATGAGCTTAACATGAGACTGGCAACATTCTCTAGGCTCACCAGTGAATTAAATATGTTTGGGTCGGTTCCTAAGTGAATCGCTCCCGTTATGTTATGTGTTGTTGATGTAATGCAATTTCTATTGCGATGTTATTATGTGCACATTGAAACGTTAAAGTGTTGTTATGTGATGTATGTTATATGTTGTAAAGTGTGGAGTATGTGGATCATGGATATGAATCCCAGTTTGTGATAAGAGGCGTTTAAGGAGAACCCGATTAATGGGTAAGTGTCGTCTATTAAAGAAATAGCTCCATTAGAGGAGAAACACTCTAGGGGTAATGATCACCATGAGTGACCTATCGAGTATGGATATGTTATCTGTTTGTTGAGCCCATTGAGGCGGAATGATTCGTGTTGTGTGTTTTAAGTTACATGCATGGTTTAAATATAATCAACCGCATGCTAAGACGACAATTAGTTGTGTGTGGCCCAGTAGCATGTGGGCTGCGGGATTACCATACCAGCATAGGTGCTGAGCCCCTTGGGGGCCACCCTTTCTCTTCTTTTCCTATTTCAGGTACAAGAGCTGGGAGCCGTTCGAGAGTAGGACGGGGTAGTCGTTGTACATGGGTAATCATCTAAGTTGTATATATACAATAGGTGTAGTAAGACCGAAATTGTTATCGGCATCAATTGTAAATACTCGGTACAGTTGGAAGGTATGTGTATGTTTTGTTATTTA
This sequence comes from Limonium bicolor, assembly GCA_023374045.1. Taxonomy (NCBI): domain Eukaryota; kingdom Viridiplantae; phylum Streptophyta; class Magnoliopsida; order Caryophyllales; family Plumbaginaceae; genus Limonium; species Limonium bicolor. The sequence goes on from CM041778.1 coordinate 202,158,358, forward strand.
TGGAAAGGGATAATAATGTGTAGTCGCTCGGGAATCTAGTCCATCAGACCGGTACAATGTTTATGTAATAGCCTTGTTAGCCACGTGGGTGGTTAACGGCGTGTAACACCAACGAGTTAAGTAATGTGATGTAGTATATTTTCCGCTGCAGATTGTTGTTATGTGTTTGTTGTTGGATGGGGTGTTACAAGACATCGGTTAGCGTATTATATGGATTCTAAAGGCTTAATAGGGCCTAAATAATATATGGGAACAACTCCCGAAGAAAACGGATCCAAATAATGTATTAAAACGCTAATAGAGCTTTAACGCATGTTTTTCGAGAAAACCCGAAAACGTGACTTAAAGTGGTCAAACGAACCCGTAAAAATTATAAACCATTAAATAACAATAATTAAGCATTAATGGAATCTTAATAACCAATAAAATTAAAGAAACGAGAAAATTCCGGAAAACGGGCCCGGTTAGTGAATAGAACCAAAATCGGGTAAAATAATGAGCGTTTTCGGTAAAAGACGAAAAACGCTCCAACCAGTAATACATGTGGGGGCCGGTTTTAATAAGCTAATTAACCCCTCTCACACACTCACACACTAACTTTAACACCCCATCTCGATCCAATCGTGGTTATCACAAACTTAACACCATATATACAAACTCTGCAGCGGATTCAAATACATTCCAGGACCTTGCCACGGTCTGACTACAGAATATACCGAACATTAGTACATACCAATCTTAACCAAATACAAATCCTTCTTACAATCCCCTCACATCCTATACATATTACTAACTCAAAATGCCATACGAGTGTACATGCACAACTCGTAGGCCACACTTAACCTGTAACGCTTGTCCCCCTTCTTACTCTCGCGACGGCCGCCTCTTGACGTTCACCTGTGTAGTAAAAACAGCCCCCAAAGGGGGTCAGCACGAATGCTGGTACGATCCTCTCATGGCCCCCAAGCTAACGTGGCTACGACGACTAATTGTCGATAGCATGGAGGTTGATTAGATGCACAACATAATAGAAAGTGCAATAAACAACAAACCAATCATGAACCATCAAAGTTCAAACACCATGAACGACTTAAATGTGTTCCCTTAATTAGAGGCTTAAATATTTAACACCTTAAGTTATGTTTCCTCTTAATCTTAGTTCATCCTTATTTACCTCAATTAGTCTTATCTTAGTCTTAGAAAAACCATCCTTTAAAAAGGAATGGATGTAGCTTATCTTAGTCTTATAATACAAACATCCTTCAAAAAGGAATGGTTGCAACTTATCTCAAACCTCATCTTAATTTAGAATACAAACCACTCTTAAATAATGATTGTATCTACCTCAATGTTTATTTTTGTCGGGTCAAAAGCACCCTAGCCCAATGAGCTATTAACTCCATTGGTTGAATAAACAACTTATCTTATAATTTAGGATTTAGGTGATCCTACCGCACCATCTTAATGCCACCTAACTTGGACTGTATGTCCAATGTAGCTGAGTCGGCAACCGACCCTAGGCAACAGTCCGAAGACAAGTCCTTAAGCGGAAGTCGGATCTGCTTTAGATACCGACCCCCTTTTTCCTTAGCATGCATGACCAGAGTCAGTCCCGGGTTCCTCACCCCCCCTTAAGTTCCAGTTAGTAGAAGTCTCAAAACAATGTTTGTTGGTTAACCTCTTTCGGTTTATAACAAACTAATATTAGGGAGCGTTCCTTAGTCTCACTCAATTCCTTACTAAACGTTGGTTAGTAAGTTCTCACGGTAAGTTGTGTTAGTTTTCAAACATCACACAACAATACAATAAACATAATGTTCCGGTTGCATGCTTTATCTTGTTTAGTGAGCACACAAAATCAAATAGCACACAAGCAAAGGGACACCTCGTTAGCAAGCAGGTCACAAGAAGAACTGTACCGTTCACCGTTGGTCGTTCGGTTGCTTACTCTCTTCCGGAGTCCAAATACTCAAGCCCTAAAACATTCATTCAGTTTTAGGTTGTTAATCACTTAACTTAATTAAACTTATTTAACTTACTTAACCCATAATGATCCCCACCTAACACCTCTTAAGTTTTACAACTTACTCTTACAACTTAACCTTAAACTTTTAAGTTATACTTATCTTAATCTCTTAGGTCTTTACACCTCTAATCATCAATGCCCTCTTAATGGGGTACCATTAATACCACTAAACTTCCTTAGGGTTTCTTTCTTTTTTTTTCATTTTTAGGGTCGACCGACCTTACCGACCGACCTTACCCAAGGTCGGTCCATCCCAGAACTTATTACCATTTGAAAATTTTACCCTGACCGACCTTGCAAGTCCGGTCCCCAAGGTCGGTCCATTCCCGAGAGTTTCCCCGTGGGATATTTAAGCCCGACCGAACTTGCCAAGTTCGGTCCCAAGTTCGGTCGATTCAAGACACTCAATTCGTACACAAAATACAAGCCCGACCGAACTTGTAAGTCCGGTCCCCAAGTTCGGTCAATTCCAGAAACTCTTTCCGGTAGTGTAAACTGAGCTCGATCGACCTTGCAGGTCCGGTCCCTAAGGTCAGTCGGCTCCAGAACCATGTTTCTAAATTCCCATTTGACTTCAAACTTCTCCACATGTTTCCCCCATGTGTCCTAATACCATTTAGGCACTTAAACTCACCTTAGAACTTCCACCAAACTCTCCAAAACAACTTCCAAAGATCTTCTCAAACATTTACTAAATTCTTACAAACACTCCTAACACTTGTCATATGATTCCTTACATTTCCAACTTGTAACCTTACCAAAACTTCAACCAACCCAAGTGTTCCCTCCTTAACAGTTTGAGCACTTCATAAACATCATTTTCCATCTTCAGTTCATTTACCAAGACTTCCTCAAGTCATCTTGCATATCCATGCACAAATTCCTACCTTTTCCATTTATTACTCATCATTCCTAAACTCTCGGACATACCTAAACATTTATTCCCATCCTCTTAGCACCTTAACCTTGTTCTTCTTTACCTTGACCTTCCTACACCCTCCTTAGACATCTACATTTCTTTTACTCAATTACTCACCATTCTCATGACCTTGCACTCTTATACATTCCTAGTCAATCTACAACATTCTCCTTCAAATTTATGCACAAGTCTCACCATTCCTCTTACCATGACTTTGGTGTGTTAAATACACCCTTTTTAACTCTAATTTCCTCATAGGCAACTCTAGGTCATTCTTAACCTCAAGAACTCCTTAGTTAACTCACTTGCACTCTAGTTCCTTCTAATGGCTCCGAATAAATCCTAGGTCATATCAACTCACCACCACCACTTAAACACTTAGTTTTCTACTCAAATTTTGCCATAGCTTCTCTAGTATATTTGAAATACCCCAAACCTTGATATGTGGTTTAAATATCAAACTATGGTATGTAAAGGCTAAAAAGTGCCTTAGTAACATCAGTGAACAATTTAGACCATAGTAAATGCAATAAAGCATTAAGACACAGTTTGAGCAAAAACATGCTCTAAGCTATGAGTGAACTTGGTTAGGACCCAAAGAGCCTACCAAGACTTAATAACATTTAATTATGATTTATAGGGCTAATTAAGTCCTTAGCAAACCTTGGTAGACAATGAAACCAAACAAACATAAATAAATACCTTAAAGTCAATAAGAGCAAAAATGTGCTCTAAGCTTGGGATAAATTTGTAAAAGACCTAATGGTCATACCTATACCTTATAAATTGTTAATGAACATATTAAATCAATTACCAAAGAAACCAAGCTTGAAAACAAGTTAAAACACAAAATGTGCTTTAAGGAGTCTTAAAGCACGTTTTTGAAAAATTGTCTTGTAATGAGTTTTGAATGGCTAAATGTCCATCATTACTCTTTAATTAACATGTGTACTATATAGTATCACATTTGGGTGGCTATATTAATGGGAAATCAAAATTTCACTTCTAAGTGCCTTGTATAGGTGAATAGTGATTTTTATAAGCTAGTTTGTAACATATGTTGTTATAAGTAATTAAATTGGTCAACAAAGACCATTATACCCTCCTAGGCATATGGGGGCCGGTTTTTCATGGTGTGAGTCACCAACATGTAAAAGAAATCAAATAAGTAAAGTTAAGCTTAAAGTAAAGTACTATTTGCTTTATAAGTTACAAATCTTCAAAAAGCAAAGGTTATCTTCATTCTCATCATTCCTTCCTTCATTTCCCACGTGGTCTCTCTTCCTCCTCTCTCCATCGGTCCAACAGACCACACTCATTCTTCATCTTCTTTCACTTGTAACTTGTGATTCCCTTGGCCAAATCAAATTCCAAGACCATATTTGTCTTAGTTAGGTCAAGCTCTACACTTCCCTCTTTTTAAATCTTCAAGAACTCAATTTTGGTGCCATGGAGATTCACCATTGAAGGAGCTTGAGCCCATATTTTCACATATTCTTGTTCTCCTTTGCTTCAAGGTAAGGAAACTCAAGAAAAATCAAGTTTCCTTCATGTTTTGTGTTGTCCGAAAATTCACCTCACCATGGTGTGTTTATCTTGCTTGTTTTAGCTTCATTTGAATCTTCCAAGGGCTAGGAGGAGTCCTCTCTTGATACTTATTCAAGTTCTCTTCCAATTCCAAGGTAAAACAATTACCTTAATGTGTTAAAACAATATGTGTAACTAGGGTTTACAATGAGATGAGCATAATGCTTGAATACTCATTCTATTGTTTGTATAATGTTTAATAGTTGAAAAGGAACCAAATGCCTTACCGGTTTTACAAGGAAACAAGAAAGAAATTTGTGAGGAAAAGAGGTAACAAGCTATCTCAATGTGGTTTAATGCCTTAGGAGAAATAAGCTTATAATGCTTGTTAAAACTACCTAAAGAGCAAATGGTGATGACCTATAGTAAAGTGTTCTCAAGGAGACTAGTAAAGAACATATGTATTGTTGGTGTATTTGCAGGTCAAAGGCATTACTTTATGTGGGAAATTCAGTGTTTAGGTTTATTCAATTTAAGGGCCTAAGAGCCATGTTATTTAAGGGCCTAAGTGCCAAGCAATTTAAGTTATGCACTATATTGTGATGTAGTGCTTAATGTGTGAAGTTTGTGTGTAAAAATGTTCTTGATGGATTTTAGGAGTTCTGATGAAATAAGGTAAAAACCTAAGTGTTTGGATGTGAGTATTTACAAGAGAAGCTATGGCCAAATTTTGGGAAAATGTATAAGGAGTTTTAAGTGCTTAAATGAACTTGGGTGAACTAGGAATTGTTAGAAATGGATACATGCTTCATTAAGGAAGAAAACATGTGTTCTTAGGTGTTAAGGTGCCACGGGCATTGTCTTGGAGGATTTAGAACTCAATGGGTGTTTTGAACACACCAAGGAATGTTATGTGAAGTGTTAATTTTGTTCAAGATTTGGTACACAAAGGAAAAGAATGCCTAGTGAAGGTCTAAGTGAAAACTTGTGGAAATTAGAAGCAATTGTGCAAAGGAGTGTGTGTGAGAAATAATGCTTTTGGGTGGTGGAAAAGTTTGTGAGACAACACTTTGGTTAGTTAAGGTAGTAGGCATGAATACCACTTAGAAATCTAAGAAAAATGTTATAAGTGCTAGGAATTGTTGTAAGGAATTGAGTAACCAGTTAGTGATGATTTAGGAAAGTTTAGTGCTTGTTTTAAGGTGTTTAAACATGTAGGAAACATGTGGAAATTTATGGAATGATTAGGTAAGGTTTAAGGTTGGTTTAGGGGTTGAAAATGATGTTTTGACAAGTTAATAACATGGTCCGGGACCTAGCCCTTGTATAGGTACCCGGACCACCCCTTAAAAAGAGCCGAGAGTGAAGTTTAGAAGTGGTCCGGGTCCTTAGTCCAGGACCAAGACCCGGACCAAGGGTAAAATAAGGCCGAGAGTATATCCTGCAAGTGGTCCGGGACCTTGGGTCCGGACCAAGTCCCGGACCAGGTCAAAAGTGTTGTAAAATCTGTTTTAAAGGCTTCTAATCATGGGGAATTGAATGGTAATGGTTTTAGTGATGTTTAGGCCTTGTTTGGTGGCATATAAAGGCCTTAAAATGTTAACAAGTGTTGGGTTTGATGTGAGAGTTGTAAACTTAATATCACAAGAGTAAGTTAAGTGTAACGGGAATGACGGGGTAAAACTATGGGCGCTTTAAACGTTAAGCAAACATGTTACCCCAATATTAATAAAAGTAATTGTAATGTTATCAGTTGTTCGAGAATGCTCGAGAACATAAGTGGACGTGGTAAAGTGGACTCCGGTGACAGGTATGGTTTTCTTGCAACCTGTGTCCTACCGGATTACACCGGCTTGTATGCCAATGTGTTTTTCTGTATGTTTGCCACGTTATGAGATAAATCATGAAACGAGTTTACAGTCGTTATTGTTATTGTATGTTTTCGTGCCGATACCGGTAACCTCGAATGCGCTTGAAGGGCTAGTTAACCACTATTAGGTAAACGTAGGAGAACGGTATCCGGTAACAACGTTTCCGACTTAAGGAACGTTCTAACCACGGCTATGCGTGAGTTGGTTATGTGATGTTTGTGTGTGATGTTTGTATGTGAATGTATGACTCTCTCTTCCCTTGTGTATGTCTAACAAGACTTAACCCAATGTTTGTGAATGTTTAATAAAGTTCAAAGTTGAACTTCTAACAAGTGCTAACGGGGGAGTGAGGAGTCCGGTCTGTTCCGGCCACGCGTGTGAGTATGGGGGTCGTTGTCATAGCAGGTCGATCCTCTCTGTATGTTATGGTTGTTTTCCAATTTGGTTCCCAACCTTCCCTTTAGCTTAACCAAGGCTATTACTGACTCACGTCGGGCCACAGGGGCATACTATTGTTATGTTTGTTTCGGTGTGCTTGGATCACTATATCCGGGGCACCTTGTGTTAAGTTAACCGTTCATTTAACGAAACGGTAACGAGTTATGTAACGAGCTTATCATGAGACTGGCAACATTCTCTAGGCTCACCAGTGTATTATCAATGTTGGGTCGGTTCCTAAGAGGACCATTCCCGTTATGTTATGTATCTTTGTTGTGATGCAATATCTATTGCGGTGTTATGGGGTGCACGTGGAAACGTGCAAAGTGTTGTTAAGTGTTGTTATGTAGTGTATGTTGTATGTTGTAAAACGTGGTGTGTGTGTGGATCATGGATATGATTCCCAGTTTGTGATAGGAGGCGTTTAAGGATAACCTGATTTAAGGGTATGTGTCGTCTATTAAGGAAGTAGCTCCATTGGAGGAGGAACACTCTAGGGATGATGAATACCATGAGTGACTTATTAAGTAGGATGTATGATCCGATTGTTGAGCCCATTGAGGCGAAATGTTAAGTGTTGTGTGTTTACTGTTACATGCATGAATTAAATATAATCAACCGCATGCTAAGACGAAAATTAGTTGTGCGTGGCCCGGTAGCATGTGGGCTGCGGGATTACCATACCAGCAAAGGTGCTGAGCCCTTGGGGGCCACCCTTTCTCTTCTTTTCCTATTTCAGGTACAGAGAGCTGGAAGCCGTCCAAGATAAGACGGGGTAGACATTGTACATGGGTAATCGTTATGTTGTATAATACAGTAGGTGTAGTAAGAACGAAATTGTTATCGGCATTAGTTTAAATACTCGTATAGTTGGAAGGTGTATGTTGTTGTTGTGTTAATGGAAAGGGATAGTAAGGTGTAGTCGCTCGGGAATTTAGCCCATCAGACCGGTACAATGTGTATGTATTAGCCTTGTTGCCACGTGGGCGGCTAACGGCGTGTAACACCAACGAGATAAGTAATGTGATGAGGTTGTTTTCGCTGCAGATTATTGTAAGTGTGTTATTTGTTGGATGGGGTGTTACAAAAAGTGGTATCAGAGCGAAGTATCGCTCATGACTGAATTACCGAGCTTAGGAAGTACCGAGTTAGGATTTAAGTACTTTGGGTTAGGGTTGAGTTATAGCGTGAGAGATACGCTAGATAGGAATTACCAGTGTGTACTGGAAACCTACAATCTCCATCCCACCCCCACAATCCCTGTATATAACTTGGGCAACAACCCAGAGAGATGGAAGCCTCTCATACCGGGAATACCCGATCTGGCTGTTATTAAATACCTTTAGGGTACGGAGAACCTGTCATACGGTAGATCCCGAAAACTGGGAATCCCGGAGACGGTCTCCATCAGAATGATGTTAACCACATTTAATAGCAAAGAATGAAGGATTTTGTGTATAAGAGAATAGAATTTCTGGCAACCTGGGTCGACATGCAGAGCAGTCGAGAATAACCAGCTTGCAACGCACCTACCGTGCAACAGGCAAGAAATGGATTAATAACACCCGAGACAAGTGTCTACGGAACCACAGTTGATAAACACTACACCAACGGTATACCAACCGATAAAGGAACTGCAACGTAGTGCCCAAATGCGTGGAATGGGCTACAAAGAGAATACAATACTAAGGAAAGGGGGGTCTTCCAGAATGGGAAACACCCTAATTAATGATTATCATGTGAAAACAGTGAGAAGTTACCCAGAAGAGTTATTGTCAAGACAGTAAGATCAGTGAGGGCCAACAAGGCCACTGATGACAGTATGGGTAAAAACAATACCATAACCAGTATGTGTTAAACCGATAGCCAGTTAGCATGGCGCACTTGCCATAGCAAGTGCTGCTATAACAGGGCTGTTCGGGAAATTTATAATCACTACGAAGTACTTAGTAAAGTACCACGAAGTTAAGTGTGAACATTATAACCATGGAAGGGCTTAACAGCCTGACCTTTGTAATTGGAAGTACACCAGTCAGCAAGAAGCTAGACTTGGTTAAGGTAAGAAGATGTTGTGAAGCCATGAAAAAATTTTTCTTTAAACCCAGATTTATACAAACCCTTTTCTTTTCAAACCAGATTTTCTTTCAAACCAACACTTCTTTCCAACCTTCTTTTAAACCAAACCAGTAAAACCAAGGACAATTGACAAGGATACAACAATGGATAAACTTTCCCTCGATTAAGTTCGGGAAGCAGGGAATGAATATTGTCACGGGACAATATAAGGGAGTTGGCAACAGAATACTTCACCTAGGCGTGTGACGGACACTACAAGTGTACCAACTGTGTTGTGGGACGACCGCACTCCGATAGGAGCTTGTGGGCCCAGACCTACTTATGGGTTAGTTGGGTAAGTAGTAATGTATCAGTATGATACCCCATATATGTATACGAGTAGAGTCCGAAACACGGGAAGTAGTCGACTCCGTCTACGGTCAGCAGTATAAATCAAACGAGAGCTAGAGATTACAAGGAATGGTTGAAGTTAAGGAACTCAGTTAAATTAACGAGACTAAAGGAATTAGTGAATTCCTTTCAAGGAAATGTTTAAGAGTTAGGGAGTGCGAAGGGCACAAACTGTTGTGTAAAGACATCACATATGTCTTAAGAATCCTTAGGGATAAAACATGTTAGCTGGAACGGTGACCTAGCCTGTACATGGCAAGTAGATGACTAATGTGGACACATTAATGTGCAATGAACGGGATGAAAATTCCCAGAATGAGTACCTACACTACCAGGAAATGTTGATCTTCACAAAAGGAGATAATAAGCCATTTAAGAACGCAAACGGCGTGGCTAAGGGAATGTACCAATAAGTGTGAAACCAATGTAAGGCATAACGTAACAACACCCAGGAGCAATCCTTGAGGGGTGTTCGCATCAACAATTGTTGAACGTAATGCATGACAGAAACACAAGGGTAGAAACTAACACCCAGTTTAGACATGAGTTGTCAGGAGACGGACTGACAAACCTAAGGGGATTCCCATGAAAGGAACGTGATGCAACGACTTGTCATGGAGCCCAATATAATATTCAAACCATGTAATGTAGTACAGAGAAGTACATGTGTGTGGACAGCCTACAATGAGCGCAGCTCAAGGCAGAAAGGCTTATAAGCCATAAGCAGGATATGTTGATAAATTCGATTGATGGTAGAAGTTTATGTTGTATAAGTGAATAGAGTGGTAAACGAACCACTGCATTAAGAGTGGGGATACCTCTCGATATTGTGACACCGCAGGAGCGGTAGTTATGTGAATCAAGTTCAAGAAATATGTTAAGGATGGACGATGTTATTATTGAAAGAGAGTAATTAGCTTAGTAGTATGTGTATAAGGTGAAACACCGAGCTGAATAATGCCGGCTTGTGACTCGAATGATCGATGCTCAAGGAGCATTTAGTAGTCATCCAAAGGAGGGATGAACCATAAATGTGAATAATGTAAGTATATGTGTGGAAGTTAATGTGACAGTAAATACCATGCAAGTTAGTGTTATGTTATACAATAAGTACGGTGCGCAGTAAGCGACCATTGTATAAATGTTGTTAAACGATAATGTAACAGATAAGACCAGTTATGAGTTAAACTCAGTGGAGATGCAGATGCAAGATAAGTGATGTTAAACAGACTCGGCAGTAAGCCAGTAGCCAGTATTATGAATCAGAATTTCAGTGAAACACAGTGTGAATTCCATGGCGAATCACATAAGGATTTACTGTCAAGAGTTTACGCCTCTGCACTCTGTATGACTGAGTGTTTTGGTATTGCACTTGCGCAGTAACGATCGAGTGGGATAGCTAGGAACTGGAAACATGTTAATTATGGAGGAATAATGTTATAAGGGCCGATGCATAGGAAATGCAAGACCACACCAATAAAAGAGTACTTGTACAAAACCAAATGTGGAGACATGATTAACGGTAAGTGACTACAGTAACACTAACTTACCCCAAATGTTGTAAATAGCTGAGAGAGCACTACACACTAGGTAGTAGCTCAATCTCAACCGACAATAAGTCGGAAGGCAACAAGTCAGTCATTGTGAAATACATAGCTGTATACACAGTAAATTGTTATGGAAGTGGATAGAAAGTTTATAACTCACCGAATTCGCTAACGGTAAGAGATACCACGCGTCGGTTGAGAAACCATTGTTACCAAGACGAAGGTGACAATTGGGGATGTACAATACAGTAAGAATAACAACAAGGAGCAATTAAGCTCTACAGTTATTAGAGTTTCACAGCAGAAACTAGTGAGCCAGTGATTCAAGTGTTGAATGTACACGGTGAACATGAATGAATGGCTAATTATTAACGCCTAGAAGCCTAACAGGCCAGAATCGAAACCAACTAAGAGTTTAAACAAACTGCAATGAGAATTATTGGTTAGGAACTAAACCGCCAATATGGTTAAGATCCTCTAATCAGAATCCATTGTGTAATAGACCGCGTGGAAGTTAAAACACTTCACGACGGCAGAACATTATAAGCCAATGTTTAGTGATTGATTACGTGGGCGTAATCCCTTTTAAGGGGGGTAGAGCGCAAAACCACTTAGTGTATATTACCGTACAAGTGTACGTAGTGTATGTGACTTATATTGTGCATAGCACAAATTATATTATTGTTTGATGATTGGTGTGTGTGTTACGTAAACATACACATTCATTCATGGTTTAATTGTGGTAATTGCGCACAGAAGATGCGAATACCATTGTGATAAGTGTGTGTATTTGTTAACAGTTGTGTGTGATAGTACAAGTGTGGGAGTAGAGAAACTCCCGGGGGAACAAAAGCCCCGACAGTGTATAAATGTAAACCAGGTGTTGTATTTTGATAAAATATATGTGTATATATATTATATAGTGATTCATAAAAGGGTATGAGATCGATATAAAACCTAATGAGAATAAGATTCCATAGGCAACAGGATTAAAGTGTATGGGAATAACTGATAGACGAAGTTCTATCCTTTGGAGATGTTATGATCATGATTAGAATGATTTAAAAGATAGAAAATTGGAAATGAGTGATTTACTTGATGCTTGAAAATGAAGTGGGAGGTGGAACTTGATTTGCATGTGATCAAGGGAAGCCGAACACAAATTGGAGTGGAAGGATAGTTCTACACTGATGCTGATCACATCAGGGTTGGATGATTCTTGAAGCTCCCTATAAGTGGTCACAAATAACCACGCTAAGGAAAGAAGCAAAGAGCTTAAGTTGGACTCGGAGTTGTGTGTGTTTTCAAAAGGATTTTAAATTGGTATTTATAAAACGTTGATGGATACTTTACATAATTAAAGTCTTCTCACTTAACCTCACAAGGAAATTTTAAACTTAAGTGATTGTTTTGATCTCCCAAAGGCACGGGGACGGAAGGTGTCCATCGCGACCGGGTTCTGCGGGATCACAGTGTATATCAAGGATATTTTTGATTGCTATACATGCTCTAACATGTTGTGTGGTATGTGTAATGAATGTTGTTTTGACTTGGATTTCCTAAAGTGTATACTATCAAGGCCTATGAGTCTAAATGTGTGGTGTTACATAGACCTATGTGTCTAAAGACTGTTATGTTAGCGGGACCTATGTGTCCAAATGTTGTTATGTTACCCAAGACCAGTGAGTCCAAGGGGTTGTTATGTATGTGTAAGTGTTGTTAAGATACCCGGACCAAAGAGTCCGAGGTTATCATGTGGATATGTTATGTTATGTGTGGATGTGAATGTGTTGCCCGGACCATTAAGTCCGAGGTTGTGATGTAAAGTGTGTTTGGTTATGGAAGTTTATTTCCAAGTGATTCCTGTGTTCAAATGTAATGATGTGTGGAAAGTGTGAACTTCGAGGACGAAGTTCTTTTAAGGGGGGTAGATTGAAATACCCCAAACCTTGATATGTGGTTTAAATATCAAACTATGGTATGTAAAGGCTAAAAAGTGCCTTAGTAACATCAGTGAACAATTTAGACCATAGTAAATGCAATAAAGCATTAAGACACAGTTGAGCAAAAACATGCTCTAAGCTATGAGTGAACTTGGTTAGGACCCAAAGAGCCTACCAAGACTTAATAACATTTAATTATGATTTTATAGGGCTAATTAAGTCCTTAGCAAAACCTTGGTAGACAATGAAACCAAACAAAACATAAATAAATACCTTAAAGCAATAAGAGCAAAAATGTGCTCTAAGCTTGGGATAATTTGTAAAAGACCTAATGGTCATACCTATACCTTATAAATATGTTAATGAACATATTAAATCAATTACCAAGAAAACCAAGCTTGAAACAAGTTAAAACACAAAATGTGCTTTAAGGAGTCTTAAAGCACGTTTTTGAAAAATTGTCTTGTAAATGAGTTTTGAATGGCTAAATGTCCATCATTACTCTTTAATTAACATGTGTACTATATAGTATCACATTTGGGTCCTTGTATAGGTGAATAGTGATTTTATAAGCTAGTTTGTAACATATGTTGTTATAAGTAATTAATTGGTCAACAAAGACCATTATACCCTCCTAGGCATATGGGGGCCGTTTTTCATGGTGTGAGTCACCAACATGTAAAAGAAATCAAATAAGTAAGTTAAGCTTAAAGTAAAGTACTATTTGCTTTTAAGTTACAAATATCTTCAAAAAGCAAAGGTTATCTTCATTCTCTCATTCCTTCCTTCATTTCCCACGGTGGTCTTCTTTTTCCTCCTCTCTCCATCGTCCAACAGACCACACTCATTCTTTCATCTTCTTTCACTTGAACTTGTGATTCCCTTGGCCAAATCAAATTCCAAGACCATATTTGTCTTAGTTAGGTCAAGCTCTACACTTCCTCTTTTTAAATCTTCAAGAACTCAATTTTGGTGCCATGGAGATTCACCATTGAAGGAGCTTGAGCCCATCTTTTCACATATTCTTGTTCTCCTTTGCTTCAAGGTAAGGAAAACTCAAAGAAAAATCAAGTTTCCTTCATGTTTTGTGTTGTCCGAAAATTCACCTCACCATGGTGTGTTTATCTTGCTTGTTTTAGCTTCATTTGAATCTTCCAAGGGCTAGGAGGAGTCCTCTCTTGATACTTATTCAAGTTCTCTTCCAATTCCAAGGTAAAACAATTACCTTAATGTGTTAAAACAATATGTGTAACTAGGGTTTACAATGAGATGAAGCATAATGCTTGAATACTCATTCTATTGTTTGTATAATGTTTAATAGTTGAAAAGGAACCAAATGCCTTACCGGTTTTACAAGGAAACAAGAAAGAAATTTGTGAGGAAAAGAGGTAAACAAGCTATCTCAATGTGGTTTAATGCCTTAGGAGAAATAAGCTTATAATGCTTGTTAAAACTACCTAAAGAGCAAATGGTGAATGACCTAGTAAAGTGTTCTCAAGGAGACTAGTAAAAGAACATATGTATTGTTGGGTGTATTTGCAGGTCAAAGGCATTACTTATGTGGGAAATTCAGTGTTTAAGGTTTATTCAATTTAAGGGCCTAAGAGCCATGTTATTTAAGGGCCTAAGTGCCAAGCAATTTAAGTTATGCACTATATTGTGATGTAGTGCTTAATGTGTGAAGTTTGTGTGTAAAAATGTTCTTGATGGATTTTAGGAGTTCTTGAATGAAATAAGGTAAAACCTAAGTGTTTGGATGTGAGTATTTACAAGAGAAGCTATGGCCAAATTTGGGAAAATGTATAAGGAGTTTTAAGTGCTTAAATGAACTTGGGTGAACTAGGAATTGTTAGAAATGGATACATGCTTCATTAAGGAAGAAAACATGGTGTTCTTAGGTGTTAAGGTGCCACGGGCATTGTCTTGGAGGATTTAGAACTCAAATGGGTGTTTTGAACACACCAAGGAATTGTTATGTGAAGTGTTAAGTTTTGTTCAAGATTTGGTAAACAAAGGAAAAGAAATGCCTAGTGAAGGTCTAAGTGAAAACTTGTGGAAATTAGAAGCAATTGTGCAAAGGAGGTGTGTGTGAGAAATAATGCTTTTGGAGTGGTGGAAAAGTTTGTGAGACAACACTTTGGTTAGTTAAGGTAGTAGGCATGAAATACCACTTAGAAATCTAAGAAAAATGTTATAAGTGCTAGGAATTGTTGTAAGGAATTGAGTAACCAGTTAGTGATGATTTAGGAAAGTTTAGTGCTTGTTTTAAGGTGTTTAAACATGTAGGAAACATGTGGAAAGTTTATGGAATGATTAGGTAAGGTTTAAGGTTGTTTAGGGGTTGAAAAATGATGTTTTGACAAGTTAATAACATGGTCCGGGACCTAGCCCTTGTATAGGTACCCGGACCACCCCTTAAAAAGAGCCGAGAGTGAAGTTTAGAAGTGGTCCGGGTCCTTAGTCCAGGACCAAGGCCCGGACCAAGGGTAAAATAAGGCCGAGAGTATATCCTGCAAGTGGTCCGGGACCTTGGGTCCGGACCAAGTCCCGGACCAGGTCAAAAGTGTTGTAAAATCTGTTTTAAAGGCTTCTAATCATGGGGAATTGAATGGTAATGGTTTTAGGTGATGTTTAGGCCTTGTTTGGTGGCATATAAAGGCCTTAAAATGTGTAAACAAGTGTTGGGTTTGATGTGAGAGTTGTAAACTTAATATCACAAGAGTAAGTTAAGTGTAACGGGAATGACGGGGTAAAACTATGGGCGCTTTAAACGTTAAGCAAACATGTTACCCCAATATTAATAAAAGTAATTGTAATGTTATCAGTTGTTCGAGAATTGCTCGAGGAACATAAGTGGACGTGGTAAAGTGGACTCCGGTGACAGGTATGGTTTTCTTGCAACCTGTGTCCTACCGGATTACACCGGCTTGTATGCCAATGTGTTTTTCTGTATGTTTGCCACGTTATGAGATAAATCATGAAACGAGTTTACAGTCGTTATTGTTATTGTATGTTTTCGTGCCGATACCGGTAACCTCGAATGCGCTTGAAGGGCTAGTTAACCACTATTAGGTAAACGTAGGAGAACGGTATCCGGTAACAACGTTTCCGACTTAAGGAACGTTCTAACCACGGCTATGCGTGAGTTGGTTATGTGATGTTTGTGTGTGATGTTTGTATGTGAATGTATGACTCTCTCTTCCCTTGTGTATGTCTAACAAGACTTAACCCAATGTTTGTGAATGTTTAATAAAGTTCAAAGTTGAACTTCTAACAAGTGCTAACGGGGAGTGAGGAGTCCGGTCTGTTCCGGCCACGCGTGTGAGTATGGGGGTCGTTGTCATAGCAGGTTCGATCCTCTCTGTATGTTATGGTTGTTTTCCAATTTGGTTCCCAACCTTCCCTTTAGCTTAACCAAGGCTATTACTGACTCACGTCGGGCCACAGGGGCATACTATTGTTATGTTTGTTTCGGTGTGCTTGGATCACTATATCCGGGGCACCTTGTGTTAAGTTAACCGTTCATTTAACGAAACGGTAACGAGTTATGTAACGAGCTTATCATGATACTGGCAACATTCTCTAGGCTCACCAGTGTATTATCAATGTTGGGTCGGTTCCTAAGAGGACCATTCCCGTTATGTTATGTATCTTTGTTGTGATGCAATATCTATTGCGGTGTTATGGGGTGCACGTGGAAACGTGCAAAGTGTTGTTAAGTGTTGTTATGTAGTGTATGTTGTATGTTGTAAAACGTGGTGTGTGTGTGGATCATGGATATGATTCCCAGTTTGTGATAGGAGGCGTTTAAGGATAACCCGATTTAAGGGTATGTGTCGTCTATTAAGGAAGTAGCTCCATTGGAGGAGGAACACTCTAGGGATGATGAATACCATGAGTGACTTATTAAGTAGGATGTATTATCCGATTGTTGAGCCCATTGAGGCGAAATGTTAAGTGTTGTGTGTTTACTGTTACATGCATGAATTAAATATAATCAACCGCATGCTAAGACGAAAATTAGTTGTGCGTGGCCCGGTAGCATGTGGGCTGCGGGATTACCATACCAGCAAAGGTGCTGAGCCCCTTGGGGGCCACCCTTTCTCTTCTTTTCCTATTTCAGGTACAGAGAGCTGGAAGCCGTCCGAGAGTAAGACGGGGTAGACATTGTACATGGGTAATCGTTTATGTTGTATATTTACAGTAGGTGTAGTAAGACCGAAATTGTTATCGGCATTAGTTTAAATACTCGGTATAGTTGGAAGGTGTATGTTGTTGTTGTGTTAATGGAAAGGGATAGTAAGGTGTAGTCGCTCGGGAATTTAGCCCATCAGACCGGTACAATGTGTATGTATTAGCCTTGTTAGCCACGTGGGCGGCTAACGGCGTGTAACACCAACGAGATAAGTAATGTGATGAGGTTGTTTTCCGCTGCAGATTATTGTAAGTGTGTTATTGTTGGATGGGGTGTTACAATATTCTCATGCCCAAATGCATTGTTTTTCTCACACAATAATCTCACACACACACCAAGTCCTTTCTCATCTTACTTTCTCACCCAAATCAAACTCATTCATAATAAACTCAATATAGTGCAATAATCTTAAATTGCATAGCACCAAGGCTCTTAAATGATATGGCTCTTAGGCCCTTAAATGACTTAAACTTAAACACTGAATTTCCCACATATATAAGCTTTCAACCTGCATATACACCCATCAATCTCATAGTAGTTATAATGCTCTTAAAATCCATCTTAAACTTATATTACTAACTCATTCCCATTGGCTCCTTAGCCACAAGTTCATAAGCTTGTTTAAATTCTTTTTCCTAGGTTATATAACCCTTCACCTAATGCAAGCCCTAGGCTACATTGGTACTCATCTAAAACTTATTCCTTAAACCTTAAACCACCATTAGGTAAGCAATTTACCTTGTTTTCTCAAGCTTATCTTAACTTCCTCCTTAGACCTTTTTCCCCTTGGGAATCTCGGCCACCATCTTAACTTCCCTTGCCAATGTTCTAATAAATACACAATGACTCTCATGAGTGCTAAATAATACACTAACCTTAAGGAGTAAACCCTAGGTTGAAAATGTGTGTTAAGGTATTAAATTGAATGCTTTACCTTGGATTCTCAAAACAAGCTTGGATATGAATCAAGTAGGACCTCCTCTAGCCCTTGGAGAATAGAATCAAGCTAGAACAATGGGTAAAACAAGGCTCCATGAGAAGGTAATTTTCGATCATGAAGAAGAAGTGATGGAAACATGGTTTTTCTTACATTTTCCTTACCTTGAATGAATGGAGAACCAAATGGGCTCTTCAAACTTGATTTTCCTTTATCAATGGATTTTTCTCTTGGCACCTAAATGAAGCTTTGAATGATTTGAAAAGATAGAAAGGAGGGCCTTGACTTAACTAAGACAAATATGCAATTTGTTTTGGATTTGGAGCTTGGAGTTGCATTTGGCAAGTGAATGAAGGTGAGGAGCCATGGATGGAGCTCTCTCTCGGTTTTGGAGCAGGAGAGGAGAAGAAGAAACCATGGAAGGAAGGAGAAATGAAGAGAGAGAAGAAGAAAGGTGACTTAAATGAAGATATTTGTTATAAAGGTGAATAGTCTTTCTTTTACTTTCCTTCCCTTTTTCTTTCTTAATTTGATGAAGTCTTTAATGACTCATCCCTTAGAAACCGGCCCCCTCATTAGATAAGGCTAACATAATCTTTGTTGACCAACTAATTGACTTATGTTGACTTAAGCTTAATTTGGCACTATTCACAAACTAGTGCACATATTTGTGAAATTTTTGATTTCCCATTGATTTAGACTTCCTAATGTGATACTAAATATTACACATGTTGATTAAGATGTAATCATAGGCATTTAGCCACTCAAAACTCAATTCTAAGACAATTTCTCAAAAAGGCGCTTTAAGAAGTCTTAAAGCACATTTTGTGTTTAAGCTTGTTTTTGAGCTTGGTTTTCTTTGGTAATTGATTTAAAATGTCCATTAGCATATTACTAAAGTCTTATAATGGTATTTTGGTGCTAATCAAAGTCACTCCAAGCTTAGAGCACATTTTTGCCTTAATTGCCCTTAAGGCATTTTCTTGTGTTCTCCTTGGTTTAAATTGTCTACCAACCTCTCTAAGGCATATTTTAGCCTTACTACATCATATATTGATGTTTACTTAACATACTTAGGTTTGGGGTATTTCACTAACTAAATAAAGCAAAAAGCAAAAGAGGTACAAAAGTGAGGGGGGGATTCTCTCACCTCACTCTCTCATTTCTCTTTTCTCTTTCTTCTTCCTCCCTTCCCATCCGGTTCTCTCTCTTTATCCCCTTGTGGCTGGCAATTTTTGAGAGCTTCAACAACCATCCATGGCTACCTCACTTTACCTCCATGCTCTACCTCCATGTGAGCTCCAAATGTAAAAATAATTACATATTCTTACTCCCCTCACCATTCTCTACACTTCCCTCTTTTCAAAATTTCAAAATGAGGAAGTTCATATCCATAGGTTTTCCCCATTCAAAGAGAAAATAGCACCAATGGGTAGCTTGGAGTCTCCTCTCTCCATTAAGGTAAAAATCTACATGAAAAGCTCTTGTTTTCTCCACCTTCTTTTGTAACTGATTTTTGCCCTATGTAATACTCCATTTTCTCTCTCTTCTCTCTCTCTCTATCTCTCTCTCTCTCTCTTTTGGGCATCAATTCAACCTTGCAATGGTGGTGGAATCACCTTCTTGAACCAAGGGCTAAAACCCCTCCTAAAACACTCCAAAGGTAAACCCTAGAAATTGTGTTTTAAGCATTTCAATGAACTAGCATTAATCTAAGGGTTAGTATGTTAATTGAACTTGTTTTGTGTGATATGGCCGATTTGTGCAAGAAAGAGAGAAGGAGAAGAATTGGAAAAGAAAGGAGGAAATATAAGCTCAAGGTAAGAGCTCTTTCTTAATATTAAATTTAAATGCATTAAAGTAATGGGAATGGGTAAAGCTAAATAAAGAACCCAAAATATAGTATTAGTATTGTAGTTGTGGAAGTTTGGGTAATTGTGATCTAGTATGTG
The DNA here is from genome assembly GCA_023374045.1 of Limonium bicolor. NCBI lineage: Eukaryota > Viridiplantae > Streptophyta > Magnoliopsida > Caryophyllales > Plumbaginaceae > Limonium > Limonium bicolor. The sequence continues at coordinate 202,178,179 of CM041778.1, forward strand.
GATTGTAGGCCTTAGAGCCAAAGAATTGTGAATGTGTATTGATATTGTGATTTGAGGAAGTATTGGTGTATTGAGATTGCTTTGATTGCTGGTAGGACCCTTGTAAGGGTGTGGCTAGATTTGGAATGAATTTGATGAAAAAGTGTGTATGTGGCTAAGTAAGAAAAGTGGGTGAACTATGGCAAAATTTTAGTAGGAATTGTGCATTATTGGGTGACTTGGTGAATGGGAGAACCAAGGTGTGTATTAGGTTTAGTAGAGATAGTTAGAAACCATGGAGTAGTAGTTGTGGTAAGAGAATGAAAGGATATAAAATCTGTAGCAAGAAGTGTTGGAATGTATTGGAGAAACTAGGAGAACTTGTGTGCAAGACCTAGTAAAATGAGTGTTGAACTTGAAGAGGTAAGATGATGCATTGTAGGCCTTGGAAATGGCATTAGGAGAGGAAATTATGTATGGAGGAAGTAGGAATCAAAATCTGTAGCATTGAGAAAAAGGATTGACATAAGTGCTGGAATGAAGTGAGGGAAAATTATGTAAGTGGATTTAGAAATGGGTAAGGAAGTTGGTGGATGAACTAAGGCGATTTTGAGGGCCTAAGTAGTGTTAAAACATGTGGGATTACATGTAGGAAGATTGGGGAAACAATGGGTAAAGAAAGAATTGAAAATAGATTTTTTAAAACTGAAGTACTGGGCCGGACCGACCTTGGGACCGAACTTGCAACGTCGGTCGAGCCTTAAAATACAAAGACAGGAAGTCTACTGGAATGGACCGACCTTGGGGACTGGACTTGCAAGGTCGGTCGGCCTAAAATTTTCCCGTTGTGTAACCTACTGGAATGAACCGACCTTGGGACCGGACTTGCAAGGTCGGTCGGGCCTGAATTCTCCAGCGTATTAACTTACTGACTTCGACCGACCTTGGGTCCGACCCTGGGTAAGGTCGGTCGAGTAAAAAAAAATGATTAAAGTTATCATATGTATGTATATATATGCCTATACACATATGTATATATATAAGTAGTAGTACATCATTAATGGAATGAAATGGTAAGGAAGTACACATATGAGTAAGAAAATGAGTTAAGGAAGTTGTGAGTATAAGAACATTAAGTTAAACGGAAATAACGGGTTAACGAGGTAAGTACGAGAGTAGTAATCATGTATGTAATGTAATGCTTAGTATTAATTGAACCATTTGGCATGTAGTCATTGGTTCGAGAATAAAACTCGAGGAACAAGAGTGAACCAAAGGAACGTGAGGACACCCGGCGAAGTAAACCCCGGTGAAAGGTATGATTTCTTCATGCTCTGTATCCTAACCTGGTTACCCCGATTTCTGTGCTTATTTGATCACCTAAATAAGATAAATGCATGAATCAGACTATATTGCACTTACTTGTGCTTGTTTTAAGTTGTTCTTGATATATATTGTCTTGAACACTAGTTTGTATAATTCATGAAACATATGAATAAAGATGAAGTGTATTTGTACCTTGTAGTGCACTTGTGTATTGTATTGTATCGTGTATGTATGTGTACGGGAGTATTGAATTATTGTGTGGCTTGGATGTGAATGACTTCTACTAATTCCTAACTACCTAACTCCTAACGTAAGTATTGAGTAAATTGGAATGAGTAGAAGTCCGATATAGTTTCGGCCATACGTGAGGATGAGAAGACACAAGAGGTTGGATCCGATTCCTGGTTCTTAAGGTGGTCCACGGCCCAAACCCCTTAAATGGGTAGCATCCTGGATTAGTGAACCAAGTAAATCCCGGTGGTGGGACAGAGTAGTCCCCGGGCCGGAGGTCCCGACGACTTGACTTGAGTAAGTAGTAAGTAAAGTAAGTATTGTATGAGTAATGGTCTTGGTTGGTGTAAGTCATTGACCCCGAGTAAAAGAGTAATCTCCACCCGATTAACCCGGGTGGACAAATGAAGCTAACAAGTACTGGGTATTGTGTATGTATTGAGTATGGATTGCGTATGTATTGTGTATGCGTATGACAGGAAAGGTAAGTAAGTATCAATTGGCTTGTATGCACTACCTTGTATGGTTTGGAATTTATGTATGTATTACTTGTGTAGTATTGAATTGGTATGAATGGAAGCATGTATGTATGTATGTATTTTGTAAAATGAATTGCATGTATTCGACCAAGTGGTCGGCGTACCCTCGCTAGTACGCGGGGTATGCGGAAGTCATATGCAGCGAAAGCGGAGCCCCTAGGGGCAACATTTTTAGTGTGTAGGTACCCGAAGCGGACATGGTCGCAGTAAGAGACCGGTGACAATGTAGATTGTAGAGAATGGTAATGGACTTGTAGCCTTGAAGTAGTGGGGTACCAAGGGGTACACCCTATGTACTTAGAAAGTAAGTAGTTTGTGAGGAACGAGTAGATGCTAGACTCTTAATGAGTATGTAATAAATTGAAAGAGGTATTGTATTTGTATAAGGATCTTAGTAAACTCGATGTATTATATTGTATTGAACTTATGGAGTATTGTATTGAATGGGAAGTTGTAGTACTTGGTTGTAATTGTAGTAAGGAGTGTATTTGTGTAGCACTCGGATATTCCGGTCCATCAGACCGATGTTGTATGTAGTAGTAGTAGCCTTGTTAGTCACGTGGGTGGCTAACGGCATTGTATCACCCGCCATTGTGTATGTAAGTATCCGCTGCGAAGGTATGTAAGTATGAGGAGATTGGATAGTAATGACGGTATTAGCGGTAGGGGTGTTACACTAACATATTCAATGCTACGAGAAGCGAGGAGCCCAGATGTTTCTGGTCATGCATGCAATTATGGAGGTTGTGCCTGTTGCAGGTCGTCCTCAATACAATATACGTCATGACGGTGGTTTTGGGTGTAGACTTTGTCCACTCACCGGGTTAGTACCAGAACATTCTCGAGGTTGGGAGGAAGGCTACGTTTCTCCCGTTGGGCTAAATACCCGTAATATCTTGTGGTGGGAGAATACTACATTCTCCCGTTGGGCTAAATACCCATATACTTATAATAAGAGGCAGCTACACTCTCGGTGGACCGAATCTTTTCAGTACAAGAGTTGACCACGTTCCCTCCTGCGGGATTTATTACCCGACCATTAACGTGAGAGTCTTATCTCGTCTGAAGGGTTTATCATACCCGTTTCAAAATTAAATTACTAACTTGACCTCTGTTGTCATGTTTCTCAATGTGATGTTGTTGACCTTGTATGGCTACTTGTGAATTATATATGATGCATGTTTTCAGTGTTTGATAAAAAATGAACCGCATGCTTACGACAAAGTAGTTGTGCGTGGCCCGCTAGCTTATGGGCTGCACGGGTTCATACCAGCATTATTTGTTGAGCCATTTTGATGGCTATGTTTTTCAGGTACCTGAAGAAAGAAGAGATTACCCGACCGAGTGTAGGTGGGGTTAGAATTAAGACATGGGATTAATACTATCTGTATCATTTTACAGTACTATACTTTTACTATTAGCTTTTGTTATTTTAAGCGGTTTATATTCAGCGCTCAGACTGTATCGTTGTAAGTCATTTTGGAGTTAGCCTTGTTAGTCACATGGGTGACTAACGGCGTTTTAGCACCACCTTGTTCGTACAGGTTGTGGAGTTTCGGGTTGGGGTGTTACACCATGCATGCAAATTTCGGAAGTCGTATCCGCATCAGGTCGTCTTTCAACCAAATGTACGTCGCGACGGTGGTGGGGGAAATGTTACATTCACCCGTTGGGTTAAATTCCCGTATACTTGTGGTCAGGAGGTAGTTCCGTTACTCTTTGTGGGTTCCGTTTTCTAGTTTCCCTTAAAATTTTGTGAGAGTCGCATTCTCGTCCGAAGGGTTTATTTATATCAGCATACTTGAGGTCAGGCGGTAGTTACACTACTCTCCGTGGGTCCGGTTTCCGGTTTTGCTTAAAAATTCATAAGAGCCCCATTCTTGTCTGAAGGGTTTAATCATACCCGACTTATTACATACCTTAATGGAAGTGCTTATCAGGATTTTCATACCCTCCTAACTCGATCAAATTACACCCGAGTTAAATGATATAACAATTAAGAGAGTTGATGATCCCATTGTGTGGATTATCCTCAAACGATTAAGTGAAGCCTATTACAAGATTCTTTATTATCCTCGAGGCCATAATAGAACAGAACACTGACTCGAATCATGGCGTCTTGCTTCTGTATAGGGTGTTATCTTCTTTGAATGCATTGACTGTGCTGTGTACATTATTGTGTTTACTGTTATTTTATATTGATGTAAAGTGAACTGCATGTTAATGACCAAATTAGCCGTGTGTAGCCCGATAGCTTGTGGGCTGCACGTTTTCATACCAGCGTTGTTTGCTGAGCCCGTTCAGGCACCCACATTTCAGGTAACCGGCTGGTGAGGAGACCCGACCGAGAGTAGACGGGGTAGATATAGGTTACAGGGTATACTTTTGTTTTTTTATTATACCTTAGATAGGCTATAGCCGCTTTTGTATGTGGAACTTCCATCTTAAACTTATGTATGTTCCAAAATTGGAAACTCGGTATGTTATCATTTTGGACATGTACTTAAATATTGGAGTTACTCGGCGCGTATTCAGTTAGTCAGACTGTTACATTGGAGTTGGAAGGCCTAGTTAGTTTAAATTTTTCGCTGCGATTTCATTTGTGTTTGGCGTAGTTAATTTTCGTTAATTATAAATTAGCGGTTGGGGTGTTACAGAAGAGGAACAATGTTCCCTCTCAATATAAGGCTAGTTCTAATTATAAGCTAACGGGTGATTATATATTCTTGGTATCAATCGCGATGTTGTGTTGTGTGTTATGATTGGTCAACAGTGAAAGCTTGGGGGCTGATGGCAATCACTTACATGATTAAACCTGTTGTTGACAAGGGATATTTAAAAAATTAGAGGCTTATAATGATAATTTACATGTGAAGTGACTATTCCAATGATGGGAGTGAGACACTTACAATGTACTTAATAATTAGGATACAACTAAATCAAGGCAATGTAGAATAAGTTTTGGTTGAGTAGTATTTTTGTGAGGATTCTTCAACAATCGATAATAGAAAATGCATATCATCTTTAATCATAAAGTTCAGTTAATCAATCAAACAACCACTAAGTTAGGTAAACGGACCAAAAGGTATAAGATTACAAGTTCTAGCTTCTTAAGTAGAAAAATGGCAAGGACCAGGTGGAAGGAATATGATATAATGGTTGAAGGAACCTAAATGGGAAATACTATTAAAGATGCTAATGAAAAAGATAATGTATTGATAACGACATGGTATTGAAAACTTGATGGGTAACTTGAGACTTGTAGTTCAATAGTAAAAGAAAGAGAAATAGTTACTAATGCCTAGGTTATTTAGTATACTTCAAAAGAAAATTACCATGTAGACAAAAGGGGATATATGATATATAAGAGATGAACCTCCTTCCCCTTTGAGAGACCGTCTTTAGAGTAACACAATAGTGCATAGCAGACTTCATTTTTTTCTCATTTAGTCAGCTTTACACCTCCTCCGATACTAAATGTCTATGACTTTCATTATTTGTAGCGTTGTTGCTTTGTACCCCTCATTAAAATTGTATTGGCTACTTATAAGCCTAATGTATTTGCTAATGCAGAATCTTGAGGGCGAAATTCATGTGTGAAGTCTACAACAACATCAAAATCTTATTTTCAAATAATTGGAGTTAACTAACATGTATTTTGCGGTTGGATAAAACCATTGCATACAAAAAAATAAAAAAACAAATCGGAGCAAAAAAAAAATGAAAATGTAACACAAATTGGGAAGAATTAAGGGCGGAAAGTAGGATTGCCAAAGCAATGTGAAAAATTTCACGATCGAGTATTGAAAATACTAAAATAAAAAACAAGAGTAAATGATATTTCGATAATAGCAAAGGGTACTTTGAATAAGATTAAATTTGCATAACTATTTTAGAGTAGATTTTTTGATAATTAAAGTTTTTATTGCAAAAGGGCTTGAAGCCAACTATTTTAGAGTAGATGTGGTTGGTTACAAAGGGAGGATTTAAGTTTTAAGGGTTAAGAATATTAAGTTAGTGCATAACTGGTCGTCCAAAGCGAGTTTTTTATTTGTTGTTTGTAACATTTCTTTTTAGTGCAAGTCTTTTATGTTTTATGTTACATATACTAGCCTTCATAAGCAAGACAGGTTACGATTGTGTTTGTTTTGTCTTTGAGTCAACAAAAGGGAGAGGAACCTTAAAAAAATAGTAATTGTAATTCCATTAATTAGATCTGCCATAATAGTCGCAGTTTTTGCTTATGAATAACAAATTAATGGATGTGTTGGTGGGCAAACGATGCCGATTCGACCATTTACCCTCTACTTTACACCATTTATCACCATTTCTCTACTTTATTTTGAGAACAACATTTGACAGCTGACCACAACCGAATACTGTGGCCTATTGGAGCTTACTTCTTGACACTATAGTTAGCATCTTCAACATTTTCAGGGGGCGTTTGTTTTGGGGTAATCAGGAAAGGGAATCGGAATGATTCCCTTTCCTGCTGTTTGTTTTGCCAGTTTTTCTATTTCAGGAAAGAGAAAGGGAATGGGATTACCTCAAAACCCTCTATCTTGATTCCCCACCCTCTACTAGGGAATGGGATTCCCTTTCCCCAGTACTGTTGACCGGTGACATATGACCATTGACCGATGACTAATGACCATTGACCGGTGACCGGTGAATGTTGACCGGCAATTAGTGACCGTTGACCGGCGGCCGACAGCTGTTGACCATTGACCAGCGGCTATTGACCCGTTATTTATTTAATTCCCCCCAGCTCAAACAAACACCGGGAAAATCAAGGAATTCTTTTCCATTCCTCTCCATTCCCTTTCCTGATTCCATTCCGTTTCCCCGCTCGAAACAAACACCCCCTCGGTGTTTCTTAAAGAGTCAAGCATATTTTGAGCTTTCGAAGACCAGGTAATTAACCAATGTTTAAATCATGAAGGTGGCGGTGGAAGAGAGAGGGTGGCAAGAAGAATTACTGTCGATTCAAATCTACTTTTTAGCTGTGTTCGACGAAGGACAGACAAGGAGAATCAGAATCCAACTTGCGGCAGTTTTGTTTGATCTTGAGGTTAGTTCTCTAGAAGATTGATCACTGCGGAAAAACAAGAAGAAAAATGATTCACTTATGACTGAAATGAGATGAAAATTTTGAGCGGACTAGTTTGTGAAAATTAAGCCAAACCACAAACAAGTCTGGGTGCTAGATTTTTTTACCTAGTTATGTCGATTTTCAGAAATATCTGGTCTCTGTGATCCATCTAATCACTCAAAGAGTCCGCTGGTTGTGATATGCTTGAAGAAATATATTCAATTTAAGCCTTACACTCACCGAAACAATTCACAATCACAAGAGCAGGAAAACCTTATCCGTGAACATAACTAGTCTTTGATTGCGGATCATACAATCCCAATCGTTACCACCCAGAGGATTGCCCGATAGCCGCACTTCATACCTAAAGAGACGATGACTCGGACAACTTTTCTACTACCTCCGTCCCGTCATAAGTGTCCTGTTTGCTTTTTGGCATGTTTTTCCACCTCAATATTAAACATATAAGATAAAATAATTTTATAAAACTAAATTTTGTTATATAGTTTATGTAAGGAATCATATGCAAAACTTAATTTTTAAAATTAATCTTATATAAAAATTGAAGTCAAACGACATGTTCAAATAGTAAATAGGACGTCAATCTGGGACGGAGGGAGTATTAGTTCTCCGACTGCAGATGCTCGTCTCCAAACCAACCCAATAAACTCACAAGTGCAAGTGTCAACTGTCCAGGACAATAGAGGAGGTCGGAGCTATCACTAATCAGCAACGAGAACACAACTGTGACCGATACATTCTCATTAGCCGTATCAATGAACTAATTGATTTGAGATAAATATTATCACAGTCATCATCTCAATCACAACAGCACCAGACTAAATCTAACAATGTAATGGTCAATTAGGGATGATTCTTGTCACGGTAGCAAAACCCAGGAGAACAAAAGGCAATTTCACAATTGTAGGATTATTCAAAACAAGCTTGGTGAAGGAAGAATGCCACGATCTGTAATCAAAAGCTCCAGAAAAGAATTCATTCCATTATCAGTGTAAATCTTTATATCACCAACAGACACGTCCAGAAAAACCCAGAAACACAGCCTTACAGCAAAAAACACCACCTACCCAATAAAACCCAGACAAGAAAACACAAAACCCATCACTAGCCATAGACATTAACAACAATTAAGAAAACGGAGAAGACAAACATCCCAGAAGCAGGCACGCCACCTCGCCTCTTATTACTCTGACCTGTTCGCATACCTCTCAACCTTCTCGTCATTAAGATTAATCCCAACCATAGCTTCACCCAATCCACAGCTAACATCCGCCAACACATCAGGATCACTGTAATGCGTCACAGCTTGAACAATCGCTTTCGCCCTTTTAGCCGGGTCGCCACTCTTAAAAACCCCAGAACCCACAAAAACACCATCACACCCAAGCTGCATCATCAGCGCAGCATCTGCCGGTGTCGCAACCCCACCAGCCGCAAATTGCACCACTGGCAACCTACCAAGCTGCTTCGTCTGCATAACCAAATCATACGGCGCACCAATCTTCTTCGCGAAAGTGAAAACTTCATCATCATCCATGTTCCTCAAAATCCTTATCTCACCACCAACTGACCTCACATGTCTCACCGCCTCCACCACATTTCCAGTCCCTGCTTCCCCCTTTGTCCTTATCATCGCTGCCCCTTCACGAATCCTTCTCAGCGCTTCACCGAGGTTCCTGCACCCACACACAAACGGGATACGGAAGTTGTGTTTGTTGATGTGGTTCATTTCGTCAGCTGGGGTTAACACTTCCGATTCATCAACATAGTCCACACCAATTGCTTCCAGGATCTGGGCTTCAACGAAATGGCCAATCCGGGCTTTTGCCATGACTGGGATGGTGACGGCTTGTTTGATTTCTTTGATGAGTTGTGGGTCGGACATGCGAGCGACTCCGCCTTGGGCGCGAATATCGGCTGGGACTCGTTCCAGTGCCATGACTGCGCATGCTCCGGCTTCTTCAGCGATTCGGGCTTGTTCTGCGTTAACGACGTCCATTATTACGCCGCCGCGGAGCATCTGGGCCAGTCCTACCTTGACTGAGAATGGTGACGTCTTGTTGGTTGTTGAGGACGTCTCAGTAATTGCGCCGTTGCCATAGACGGTCACGACTCCGCTCCCAGACATGGTGTGATTGGTTTTTGTGGTTACTGCGGTTATGCCCCTATTTGTGTGAGAGAAATGAGTATGGGAATTAAATAGGGGTTTTGAGAAACCCTAACCCTAGATTCACAGGAGGAAAAGGATGGGGATGAGGAGGGATAATTTATGAGGAGGGGAGAGGAGGGTGTGGGAGGAAGACGAGAGACGTGGGGACGGGACAGCTGAAGAGAGCTGAGTGGTGTGGTGTGAGTTGCAAATCGAAACGATTGGTGTGGATGCGAATATATACAGTAAAGAAGGCTTGTCGAGTCTTGGCAACTTGCTCCCCAAAGTAGGGTGACAATTTTTACCAACTCCCAAACGACCAAACCACACTTTGGATTTAGTTCTACCCATTTACTTTATTTAATTATAAATAAATAAATTATTAAATATATAAAATATGTTATTTGTATATGTATTAATTCTATAACTATTAGTAGTATAATAGCAAATAAAAATACTGTCACTTTTTAGGTTCACACAAATCATTTTTTATAAGTTCAAATACATTCTCTAGGTCATCTATATCCACGATTCACCATTTGTTTGAAAACCTAAATACTATGTCATTCATTAGCCGCATAAACTCCATCATTCACACCATTTCATTCGCACAAATAACATCTATGGGCTAAGATTATTGACCCATTAATTTATAAGAATGTTGACATTTGGAAAAAACGATACAATTTATCAGAATGTTGACATTTGGAAAAACGGCAAACAATGATTCGAAATGGAAGACCATCATGTGCACGCTTTTAGGCACAAGTGATCATTCTATAGAAAAACAAAAATATTAATATGTAAACGGGTTAAACGGGTCGGGTTTGGGTTCAATGATTTATATGGGTAAGATATGGTTGATAATTTGTAACCTGATCATTTTTTGGACGGGTATGGGTCAATACAATTTTAATCGGGTTAGGTATAGGTGAGCTTCAACCCGACCCATCAACCAGAATTGCTACCCATATCCCCAATGATCAGCTATTGTACAATTGTATTAAATATACATGATAATATATTATTATTGAACAATTTCACATTTAAGCTGAGTAATTTCTATGTAAAATTAAATTATTATTTTAATTATATATATGATTGTTATTATCAATTTGAATAATCTATGTACTACTAATGTAAGATTTCAAATTTAAATAGATGATTATATATGATGTTAACTATACAACTAGATGTACAAATGTATTTAGTGTAACTGCATAGAAGTAATAATATTGATTTTTGTTACACCCATTCATTTAGGCATAATTGTAGTTTATTTAATGATATATGTAAAGTATTTCAGGTTATGTGTTATCTTCTAATAGCATATTATCATACGATAAAAATATGTTATATCCAAAATTTTGACCTTCAGGAAAAGTTTCTTTAAGCACGGGTGTAATGAAGGGCAAAATGGTCAAAACCATAAAATCAGGAATTGCCAAGAGCATTTTTGGTATTTTTCTATTATGTATGATTTTCTCCCGCACCTCAAAACCGTCGTGGCAGCTTAATCATCACAAACGATATTTTTTGTAACTATTGACAATTTGTATTCACGAAAATTAACTTTAATGCATATTGTAAGCTAATTTCCTTATTAATTAAAGCCCTGATAGTTGAAATTGAAAAAGAAAAGGCTTCCATACATTAAAATAAAAATTGTAATTTGGCTATTAAGTACACCCATGACTAAAAGCCTGGCAAAATTATTTGAGGCCCAAAGCCCAAAAATTAAAAGAAAATTCAAGTCTTCTTGTAATTTTCTCTCTCCTTCGAAAATGGCCCAAAACAATTCAAATTGTTATAAAATTTTAACACATGATAAGGGATGATATCAGGAGCTAATTGCATTGGAATTTTGAACTTTTGATTTTCAATTTTATTTCTAAACAGATCTGGTGAAAATTTAAGTTTAAAACTATTCCTTCATCAAAAAATATCATTTTGCATTGGAAAATTCAGAGTATCTCCCTTTACAAGCTGGTAAATTTTGATAATCAGATTCTACCCGGAAGTTAACTAACTAGTCTCGGTAAACTTGGATGTTTGTGCCGGATTTTGACTATATTCATTTATCTCACTCATTGCCTATAGAAAAACCATTCACGGTTGATTCAAAACCCACTCGGCAACCCGTGCAATTAGAAAGCACCATCTTCTTTATGCCTTCCATGTTTTTCCAGCTCTAGAATACCGAAACTCTACGGAACTTCTTCTAAAATTCTTAAAAACATAATATTTGCTCTCCCTTTCTATTTCTAATCATCTAAACTCCATCAAATCACCACCAAAACGTGAGTAACCTCATCAGGATTACATATCCAGAAGCCAAGGTTGAAGTTCTGTCGGATAGACTTTCAACACAACGACTGGAAAATCCCATCGTAAAGGAACTACTGGTTACAGAGATCAAAACAAGTTAAAATCTCAATTCCTTTAACCAACTAACCCTAATATGTTCTTTGTGTAAAATTATAGTGGAATTGAGGTCTCCCGGTGTTTTAGTTTGTGTTTAATCAAGCTTATACCCTAAAGCTTATTGGCTAATTTCATACTAAATTTGACATCAATTTATGAACTTTCAATTTCTAACGTGTCTAGAATCATTCATGGTACACATAAACAAAAATTGAGCAAAAAACACTGCCGGAAACTGCCCAAACGTCGTCGTCTGAGGGCGGTCCGACCCCACAGATGCTACGTCTAAGGTCCCGGAGCTCCAGTCTGTAATACCAGACGCCCTTGGAAGGTAGCGCGAATTTAATTTTTCAATTTTTCTAGGTTTTTAGGATGTATCCAAGACTACAGACACCCTGTTTGTGCCCGGATGTTTTAACGGGAAAAGTCTCTTTAAGCATGGGTGTAACGAAGGGCAAAATGGTCAAAAAAGATAGAATCAGAAATTTGTCAAGGGCATTTTCGGTAATTTCTATTTTGTCTGGTTTTATCCTCCACCTCAAAACAGTCGTGGCGGCTTAATCATCATAAACGGTATTTTTAAAAAATTTTGGGAATTTTTATTCTAGAAAATTAACTTTTATGCATATTATAAGCTAATTTCTTTAATAATTAAAGCCTAAATTTTTGAAAATGAAAAGAAAAGGCTTCCGTCCATTAAAATAAAAATTGTAATCTGACTATTAAGGTCACGCATGACTACAAGCCTGGAAAAAGTTATTTGAAGCCCGAAGCCCAAAAATTAAAGGAAAATTCAAGTCCTCTTGTAATTTTCTCTTTTCTTCGAAGGTGGCCCAAATCAATTTGAAATGTTATAAAATTTTAACACATGATAAGGGATGATTAGGAGCATAATGGCATTGGAATTTTGAATTTTTGAGTTTCTAATAATTATATTTTTATTTTTGAACAAATCTGGTGAAAATTTAAGTTTAAAAATATCCCCTTATCAAAATAAAATAATTTTGATTAAAAAATTCATAATATATCTCTTTGACCTAATCCACTTATCTCACCTGTTACCTATTTAAAGACCCTTCCCCCTTATTCAAAAACAGACGACAACCCTAGCAATCAGAAAGCACCATCTTTTTCTGCCTCCTACGTTTTTCTAGCTCTAGCATACCAAAACTCTACCGAAATTCTTTTGAAATTCCTAAAAATGTAATCTTTGCACTCCCTTTGTATTTTCAATCATCAAAACTCCATCAAATCACCACCAAAACATGAGTAACCTCTTCAGGAATACATATCCAGAAGTCGAGGTAAAAGTTCCGCCGGATCAGCTTTTAACACAACGATAGGAAAATCCTAACGTGAAGAAACTACTGGTTACAAAAAATCAAAAATGTTAGAATCTCGATTCTTGTACTCTTTAACCCTAATATGTTCTGTGTGTCAATTTTTAGTCAAATCGAAGTCTCCCGGTGTTTCAATTCGTGTTTAAATAAGTTTTTGCCCTAAAACTTGTTGACTAAGTTTCGTACTAAAATCGACATCAATTTAAGAACTCTCAATTGTTAACGTGTTTAGAATATTTCAGGGTACACTTACAACAAATTTGAATAAAAAACACCGCCCGAACGCCGCTGTCCGAGGGCGGCCAGACTCCATAGACGCTACGTCCAGGGTCTCAAGCGTCTTGTCTGTAATACTGGACACTCTCAAACAGTGGCGGGAATTTAATTTTTCAATTTTCTAGGGTTTTTAGGATGTGTTCGGGTCTCAGAAACCCTATCCGTGGCCCTGGACATTTTAAAATTTTTATCTTTTGTAAATTCAAATAATCTGTTTAATTTGGTAATTAGGGTCTGTGGTCACGGACGCTAAAGAAATTTGACCGAATTCGACACCTGAAACCCTAGTTTAGATAATTTCATTTTCCCTTTCAATTTTCGTTTAGAAATATCAAACAATACAAAAATACAGAAGCTTGCACACTTAGGTTAAATCAACTCTATAATAAGCCTTTCGTGACATAAGTAGAGGAGAAATAGCTTTGAGGGTAGTGAAAGTAATGTGAACCTAGAAAATTTATATACCAAGCCCTCAAACTTGAACTCTTACCTTTCCTAGTTTACCATAGGTTAAAATTAGGTGGCAACTCTTAATAGGTAGTGAGCTAACCTTAGGTTATAAGACTTATGTTTTATAACATAATTTTCAAACCTAGGTTATAAGTGGACCTAGAACCGGAATAGATCCTAATCAGCCTAATCAATATAGGATAAGGTTTGAAAACCCAGCTCACACACGTAAATATGTTAAAGACATTGAAGTGGATACTAGTAGGATGGGACATCGAAAATCACATATTTGGGTTTCATTGGTAAATGTTTGGTGTGCTAAAAGTGAGATAGAAGTTTTAGTGAGTTAATTTTTGTCATTGCCTACAGATTATACGTAGATTTAACACCTCATCACTCCATAGATTATCAATAAGATTGTATAAAAAAAGTAGGTGAACAACTGTATATAAAATCTAAGAATAAAGTATTATCAGACAAGAGGAAAAGGCAAAGCTAAAACTTGCATATTAGAGAATAATGTTGAGTTTCAAGAACAAGATAGGTGTAACACCAAAATCATCGCTATGACTAGCAGGAACTACACCGAGTCCCTTATATTCCTACTTCAACAAATGATTTTACTTAAAACACCTTGTTTTAAACCCTTCAAGACACTAATTGTCATTGTCCACACCCAAAAAATGGTGCCTTGTGTAATACCCTTGAGGTTTACCTGCCACATCGATTTGAGGGGAGAACGAACCACTCCTTATATGGGTGAGGATACCTCTCCTTGTTGTGAGACCTTTTTGGGCTAGGAAACCCCAAGAACTAAACCGTGCGACCTGCGTGACAGAGTGAACAATATCACAACAATGGGAACTGAGCTATTAAAGTTGGTATCAGAGCTAGACCCAGGTCGGTGTGCCAGTATGGCCCGCGAGGGCGCTAGGCTCCCAAGGGGGAACGAACCACTCCTTATATGGGTGGGGATATCTCTCCTTGTTGTGAGGCCTTTTGGGGCTAGGAAACCCTAGAAACCAAACCGTGCGGCCTTTGTGCCAAAGCGGACAATATCAGAATATTGGGAACTGGGCTGTTACACCTTGTCATAACTCTTGCCCATGCCCAAAAACAAAACAGAACCATGATAAGAGTAAGAACAATTTCCTTTTTATAGTAACTAACATAAGTGATATTATGCTATAAGTTTATCTCTAAATCAAACTCATAAGAGGTTGAAATTCATGTAATAAGGGATATGTTTAGGTAATTTACTCATGAGATCACTAGGCAATAACTGGGGAAGACTCTTTTATGTGAAGAAGAAAATTTTAAGGCAAACCAAACACTTGAAGGCGTAGAGAGTAGCCAAATGACCTAATTCGTCTTTGGATGACTTGATCATGAATGTTTGCCACCTTCCTTGGTCTCTCGTGCCTTTTATAAGCATCTTTTCGATGAGAATGAAATTGAAGGAAGGAATAAGCATATTCTTTTATTCTCTCTAGAATCCTAACTAGACCCTTTATTCTATTCTTTAAGAAGGAAGACATAACCAAATTCCTAATTTCTTTACAACAAGTGTGATAAATGTAGAATGTATACATATTTCTATGCTTAATTTGATTAATTTGTAAATAGATTATGTGATAAATTCCCTTACTTATGTGTTAAATTATACAATATGCGAAAAACTCTCCTTACTTGTGGTTTTATGCTTAAAGAGGTAAAAATACTGAATAAAAGGGTCAAGAAATGCATGTTAAGAGCTTAACAATCAAGACGGGACCGAACGGGAGTTGAAACTAGGATTCTGGTGCATTTTGTAGTTGGCCCGGGTATATGTCCGACCCTATAGACCCGGACCAATCATGAAGAAAACATTTTGCTAAGATTTGGGTGTGGTCCGGGTACCATCTATAAACCCGGACCACACCAGAGCATATCTACTGTCGAGTTTTACACTTGGTCCGGGTTTGCATCCTGGGAAAAGACCTGGACCAGGCTTTGTCTGTAGTGTAGACTCTCTTTTGTAAGACGTTCGGGTATTACACCTGGATGTAAACCCATGTCGAATCTATTTTGTCACGTGGAGGATAATTTTGTGAAACGTCCGAGTATTACACTCGGATCTAAATCCAATTCCAAACTGACAAATCAAAGCAGCACACACGTCGTTTCATTAAAAGATGCGGAGTATATAATTTTCTTATCGATCAATCAAGGTGGATAATCATTCTTTTGCAAGCCCTAGCCGTCAGACAGAAGGGGAGGAAGAGACAGTAGAAGTTCATTGGAGACCGGGCACAACGAAGCCGATCGGGATTCCTTGATCAGTTCTTCGACACAAATTTGATGGAGTTCTTCCTTTCTCTTATTGTTGTTTATGTTTCTGCCATGTCTAAGTAGTCGCTTAGAATTATGGTTTACTATGAAACCCTAGTTTATGATTTCTTCTTCCTGATGTGTTGAATATAAATTATATACAGATTGTACTTTTATTCCTTGTTTATTATTGAATTCTCTTGTGATTTATTATTGCTTGAGATTATCAGGTTTAAATTGCTTACAAGTGAGAACTACAACGTTCGTTAGACCATAGGTATACTACCAGAGAAACTTGAGACAGTAATTCCTTAGGATTAATTAGCTGACTAAAAATTAAATGAATCTTAAATGCTACTAGTTTATAATAAATTCGTAACGAGAGTTATGATTTAGGAATTGCCGGTAAGAGTCTATTTTATGGGAGACAAGGAATAGACTATTTTAGATCTGAGGTTGCAATCTAGAATTAGGAAAACACTCAGAAGGGATTGAAGAACTAGAGGGAAGTAGTAAACCAGGATTTCTTGTTAGAATTGTTAAGAATATCACTTTTAATCGTTTTCAATTTAATTTGTTTATTTTCTGCAATTAAAACCCCAATTTCCTGTTATATGAATTTGTCATTTTATTAGTTAGATTAGAATAAAGACTCAAACTAGACACTACCTTCGTTGGTTCGATAACCTGAAGGGATACTTTAGAAAAACTATCTATGATATACCAGTACACTTGTTGTATTAGGTTTAACCCGTAAAGGGAGGTGCCAACAACTTCCTGGTTTATCTTGATCAGGCCATATGGAAGAATAAGGTTGCTACAAACATTCTCCCTTGTTACAGAATATTATCTTTTCGTCCCGTAACGTAAAAATATTTACCTTCAATGAGAAAATATGTGCTAAATTAATTAAGTAAATCAACAACTTATTATTTTGGAATATTCTTAGCCCAACAAAAGAAAAAAATCACAAGATAACACTATTTATGAAAGGAAATATATTTTCACAAAGAATAAATTCTCTAAATCCCTTAGAAAAATATTATTCTGATATTTCTAAATATGTTAAATTCTACTCAAACCCAGACAATAATTTACTTTGAGATAACTAGACACTAGTACAAAAAAGGGCTAATTCGATGCCCCTATCTCGGTGGTTGTGGTAAAAACCGCTGAGATAGGTTGTCTAAGTGACTGCGTTTAAAAAATAAACGATCTATTTCAGCGGTTGTAGTTAGGAACCGCCGAAATAGATACATTTCATAGTCTATTTCGACGGTTCCTCACTACAACCGCCAAAATAGACTGTTTTGCCGGTTGAAATTAAAAAAATAACTATCTATCTCGACGGTTGTAACAGGAACCGCCGAAATAGGTTTATTTAATACTCTATTTCGGCGGTTGCTACTAATAACCACCGAAATAGAGTGTTTAATATCAGCCCCAGACCCCCTCTCCAGACTTCACGCTCTCTCGACTCTCACCTCTCTTCTCTCTCTACGTGCGTGACACCAGGGGCTACTAGCACCTCTAGTCACTGCCTTACCTTCGACCACCGTTCTCCGTCGTCGCCACCGTCGCCCACCCTCACCCACCTCCCTGTAGTAGTCGTTGCCACCTTCGGCCGCCAGCTGCGCCAGTGACCCGCTGAAACGGGAAGAAAATGACCTAAACTAGTAACTTCAAATTTCATTATAAATGAATGCTAAATTTACTATTATAATGCTCTAATTTAGGTTGGAATGTGAATGAGTGTGTATAATGTAATTATGTGTGGATAATGTGTGTATATTAATGGTGTAAAATTATTGAAATTTGCTTTGCACACAAGGTGTTTGATGTATTGTCTGAATGAAAAACTGTATTGCTTGTGCCCTTTGTAGCGATAATTTAGGAGTGTTTGCGTCTCTTATATGCTAGATTCGATACGGGGCTGAAAGCAGTTCATATTGGGTACGGGTAATATACTTTAACTTATCTTTTCATTAATTTTCTTCACTCACTATAATTTTGCAAACTTAACTATGAACAAGGAGCATACTTGCTATGCGTTTCTTTTCTAATTTGTTTTCTTTGTGCCTTTGCAAAGACATATCAAAAGTGGTACTGCTGCATCTCTCGCACACTAGCCTACCTTTCGGACACCAGTCTCTCATCTCTCTATAAATCCTAAAGAAACAAGTAAGTATTTTAACTTCAGATTCTGTTTTAGTCTTTGAACCGGTTCGAACTTAATCAGTGCAGAATTGAAAATATAGTTTGATTATTGTTGCCAATTATCTAGTGAGAATGTGGTTTGAAAATGTTGGTTTCTTGATCTGAATTGCAATTGTTTTTTAAATGTGGTTTGATGATTGAATTTGTATTTAGTTGAGTTTCTGCCATTGTTGGAATATTTGTGGTTGTGATGACTTTGGTGAGTGCTTAATAATAAGCATGGGATGTGTACAATTATGCAAGGGTCATGCCGAATTTTTTCTAGAAATGTTTTCGTAATGATGTATTTTGTCTCAATATTTAACACCGGTCTCTGTTTTAAAAGTGCAACGATTTGTTTAAATTAAAATGCTAGTTTATTTTGTGTTTGGAACCTTAGAGTTAGGCTAGACTAGTTGACAATCATCCCAGTCATGCTCCATTAGGAAATAAACATGTGCAACTAAATACAGACCATATTACATAAACATTTTTGATTTACGTAGGCTATAACTCACACCTGTGATCTGTTGCACAAATAGTATGGAGCGTGACTGGATGTATGGTGATTGGGGGGAACACTTTGACAAGATGCTGAAAGAGTTTTGCAAAGCTGTAATGCAACACAAGGACAGGACAAAGGCGATGAAAATTCCATGTCCTTGTGTTGATTGTGGTGTGGTTAGACAATATTCAAGCATCAATGTCATACAATTCCATCTGAAGACCTGTGGTTTCGTGCCACATTATAGAAGATGGACTTTTCATGGAGAACCTATTGAAGATAATGCTTCAACTTCCTACAGTCATGATCGGTGTCACTCAAGAACCGAGCAGACCTTCGATACTACCAATGAGTTGGATCGATTCCTGAGTAATTCAGGAGTCAATGTTGACATTGAGATGACTTACCACGACGAGCGAATGGATGATATGCTTGATAATGTCGAGTATAATTTCGTTGACATGCCATATGAGTATCAAAGATTGTTGGATGTCCAAGACAGCCTTGTACCCTACGTGCATTAAATTGACGGTTGTCCTGAATTTGTTCAACTTGAAGGGGAGATATGGATGGAGTGATAAGAGTTTCACGGCATTTCTCGAGTTGGTTCATGATATGCTTCCAGATGGGAGCACTCTCCCTACCATCACTTATGAGGCGAAGAAATGGATATATCCAATGGGGATTGAGTATAAGAAGATACATGCATGTCCCAACAATTGTGTGTTGTATAGGGGTGATTACAAACACCTAGACAATTGTCCGAAAGGCTCATTGTCTCGATACAAGCTCAAGGCTGATGACTCCTCATCCCCTCAGAAAAAAGTCCTCCGGCTAAACTTTTGTGGTATTTACCAATCATACCTAGGTTCAGAAGGTTGTTTGCCAATTTGAAAGATGCAAAGAACTTACGGTGGCACAGAGGGCAGGAAAGTGATGAGAAACTAAGACTTCCGGCAGATAGGCCTCAGTGGAGAAACATCAACAGACGGTACAAAGAATATTTCAGACATGAAGATAGGAATCTGAGACTTGGGTTATGTACTTATGGAATGAACCCGTACGGCACGTTAAGTAGTCAACACAGTATATGGCCTATTCTGCTAGTGATCTACAATTTGCCCTCGTGGTTGTGTATGAAATGAAAGTACATCATGTTATCGCTCCTGATATCTGGTTCCAAGCAGCCAGGTAATAACATTGATGTGTATCTTGCCCCTCCGATTGATGATCTGAAGCTATTGTGGAATGAGGGGACCGTGGTATATGATGCTTATGCAAGAGAAAATTTCACACTCAAGGCTTTGTTGTTCTGTACTGTCAACGACTTCCCTGTGTATGGGAACTTGTCCGGTTACACGGTTAAAGGAACATTTTCATGTCCCGTATGCGAGGAAGACACTTGTTCGGACCGTTTAAAACATTGTGGAAAGAATGTTTATATGTGTCATCGACGTCTTCTTCATGAATATCACCCTTATCGAGTAACAAAGAGAAAGCTGTTCAATGGTCAGGTCGAAACTCGTGTGGCCCGTCTACCTCTGAGCTCTAAGGAAGTGTACGAAAAGGTTAAGGACATTGCAAATGTATTTGGAAACACATCAAAACCGGCAAAGAACATTTGGAAAAAATGTTCTATCTTTTGGGATCTACCTTATTGGCATCTTCTTCCTGTGAGACACCGCTTAGAAATCATGCAGATTATGAAGAACATTGGTGAGACAGTGAGTGAGACTTTGCTCAACATACCCAACAAAATAAAAGACTGATTGAAAGTCAGAAAAGACATGCAAATCATGGGTATACGAAAGAAGTTACACCCACAAGAGAATGGGAGAAGAATATACCTACCTCCTGCATGCTACACGCTCTCAAAGGTTGAAAACATTAGTTTCTACAAATGCCTGCATTCGGTATAAGTACCATCTGGGTACTCTTCAAACTGGAAGAACATTGTATCGATGAAGGATTTGAAACTTTTAGGCATGAAATCTCACGATTATCATGTACTAATGTTACATCTTCTTCCAGTTGCGATCCGAGGGATATTGCCATCTGATGTCAGAAATGCTTTAACTCGGTTATGTTTCTTCTTCAACGCTATTTGCTCTAAGGCAATTGATGTTACCCCTCTAGATGATCTACACCGTGAAATTGTTGTCACATTATGTCAACTTGAGATGTATTTTCCACCATCGTTCTTTGACATAATGGTGCATCTAAGTGTGCACATTGTTCAAGAGATACAATTCTGTGGTCCGGTATACTTATGGTACATGTACCCTTTTGAACGGTACATGGATATTCTGAAAAGTAGAATGAAGAATAGGTATTGACCATAAGGGAGCATTATTCAAGCAACGGTGACTAAGGAAGTCACAGAATTTGTTACCGATTATTTAAGTGAGGCGGAGTCAATTGGTATCCCAAAACCACGACACTACGACAGGTTCAAGGGTAAAGGTATCATTGGCAGAAAGATTGTGCAAGTTCCGCGTCATCTTATTCATCAAGCACATTTGATTATCTTACAACACCTTGAGGTTGTTGAACCTTATTTTGAAACCCATATGGTTGATTTAAGACATCAAAATCCTACGAAAGACCACATTTGGTTGACAAAGGAACAAACCCGAGTTTTTATCCAATGGTTCATAGATCATGTGTTTACATTAGCATCATCGGATCATGAAGCTGTAAGTGAAGAGATCAGATGTTTGGCAATCGGACCTGAAACTAATATTACATCAATTAAGGGGTATGATATTAGTGGATATACGTACTACACTGCGCGCCAAGATGCCAAATTGATAAACCAGAACAGTGGGGTAAAAATTGAAGCTACAACCACTGAGTACCACAGCTGTAACTGATCTCAACCAGTTAGGAACTCTAGTTGGTATTATGGTGTCATCGAGGACATTTGGGAACTAGACTACCACATTAATTCCTTTCTATTTTTCCGATGCAAATGGGTGGACAACCGACGTGGATACCAAAATGATGGAGGGCTTACCTTGGTTGATCTTTCACATGTCGGTTATAAGGATGACCAATTTGTTCCGGGAAAGGATTGCGAACAAGTGTGGTACGTTGAGGATCCAAAGGACTGTAGATGGTCTATTATTCTTCTTGGAAGAAGGCTGGTTGTAATTGAAAATGAAAATGAGGATGACGATGACAATGAGACGGTAGAGGAAACACCCTTGTTTCCTACTGGATTACCGGATTCGATTGATGTTTCCGAAAATGATTTGCTTTACGCACGATCAGACCACGATGAGGGTGTTTGAGTTGAAAACATGAAATGATTTATGTTTTTGTGTCAGGTAATGTTGTTAGTAGAATGTAGACTGTAATGTCATCTTAAGTGTTATTGTTGTTATATATGTTTCATAGTATTTATGTTTATTTATATAATGACTTTATCTGATGAGAATGTTTTATATTTTTCACAGTGGATGATCACCCTATGGATGACCCTGTTGCACATTTTCTCATGACTGAAGAGGCTGAGCCACAGCTGGAGAGACCAAGTAAGTGGGTCACAAGAGGCGGGAAGAAGAAGAAGAGCGATCAGTTAGCATTAGCTGCACGCGAGACTGAGGCTGGCCCTTCACAGTAAACTGAAGAGCCGCCAATTGCCCCACCAAAGGCTAAGAAGCCAAAGAAGAGAGGTCCCACTCGTGCGCTGAAGGCTAACAAGGGCCCTCCTACTAAACCGGTCCAATTCAATGAGTACAACCAACCTCACGGAAATTGGAAGAATGACTTCACCGCTTATAGTAGTCATTTGGTGAAGACATACTGTAACATAAACCACTACTGGAAGCAAGTGCCTCAAGCGTTGAAGGATACTATGTTTGAACGTCTTCAGGTAAATCTCTATGTTATTAGTATGATGTTATAAAATAATAGAATATTTCTGTTCTTTCTGCTAACTAACTAATCATGTATGTAGGCTCGTTTCTCCGTGGATCTCGCACTTAAAAAGGATATGCTGTCATTGATGTCGAAATAGTTCCGGGACCACAAGAATAAGTTGGCTGACAAGTTCATCTACAAGATGCCTGCTCCACAAGATCCAGATGCTCCAGATCATGATATTGGTGGTGAAAGGCCACCATAGGAGATTTACGAAGGCATCACCGAAGAGCAATGGATACAATTTGTTGAGCATCATCACACACCGGAGTTCCAGGTGCATTTTATTGTCATACATACATATGTTATGCTTTCTTATGTCCTTTTTGTGTTTAATTTAACTAAACATGATCATATTAATTTATGCAGGCTCTCTGTGAGAAACAACAAGCAAATGCCAAGAAAAATCTGTACCCTCACCACTTAGGTGGAAAAAGTATTGCTCAGCGGGTACTAGAATGGGAGCAAAATAGATATCTGCCCACGGATGGCTCATTGGATACCAGTAGCAGAAGAATGAAAGTCTGGCAGTTAAGCCACATTCCGAAGAACTAGACTCCCAAAAATCCTCAATATGTCGACGCCACGAGAGCAGTTATTGCTCAAATGGTTAGTAATATCATTTCATTTTTAGTGAAAGTGGACATTTCATTTGTATATGAACTTATGATAAATTAATAACTATATTTGCATGTTGCATTCGAGTGACTTACGCTCTCAGCTCACCCCGGGCACCTGGACTTTAGAGAGGAATGATGATCCTCTTACACTTGTTCTTGGAAAGAAGGAGCATCCAGGTCGTGCCATTGGGTTTGGTGGGCACGTTGGTATCCGTCAGGTATTTGATGTACCCAGGTCTAGAAAAGCACGAGGGAGGACGATCACTTATGAGGAGCACCTAAGAGTGATCTTTGAAATGGAGTAGGATACCCCAAATGGTCGACGAGAGGATCGCTCATGCTATGTCTATGCATCAGTCACAGAGGCCTAGCAGTCAAGAGATTTCTCGACCACCAGTTGAGTCACCCATTCAGCAGTATACTACACCAGTATTGGGAAGTAGTGTCCACTCGGCTGAGCCGTTTCCCCATGCATCTCTAAAGGTTAGACCAACATTTAAATTGAATATATGACGATTAAGATTTTTCACTTGATCATTAATATCATCATAGAACTAGGATTTCACAATTTTCATCTAAAAAAGTTCCACATAACATTTAGGCACCCACTAAGTGCACGTTGTTTTTACAAT
Source organism: Limonium bicolor (assembly GCA_023374045.1). Lineage (NCBI taxonomy): Eukaryota > Viridiplantae > Streptophyta > Magnoliopsida > Caryophyllales > Plumbaginaceae > Limonium > Limonium bicolor. The sequence goes on from CM041778.1 coordinate 202,202,193, forward strand.
CTAGAGATAAAGAGGTCATGGTGGGATGGGGTAAACTTTTCCCCTCAACTACAAATTATATTGTGAATGGTGAACCACTACGACAATACCATGCCCGGGTGCTTCTGGACGACTTTGTTGTAGAGCATGGTGACGTATGTTTATCAGTGCCATCCCCATAGAGATATACACTACGTTTTGCCTAAACTACGACATTGTAGTGGCCAATTCTATTGATCAAACTCCCTGGACAGGTAATTATTTTTAATTGTTGCTCTAAACTATTGATGACCAATATCCTTTGCATCTGTATACTTAATTATTTAATATCATATGAAATGAGTCGACCAAAGACTGATAAGCGAATAGAAAAAGAATTGCTGCACCTATTAAATCGAGGGCATCCACCAATTTCATTATTAGACCTGATTTGATAGAGCAGAGGATATTGGCTGGCTTGTCAACTAATATGACAATTCTCCACTCATCGTTACTGCTGATGCCACCTCACAGTGATTCAATCATTGTGGAAGATCACGAGGGAATAATTATATCAAGTTGAAGCAGGAGATACACATCGATTTAAGATATATATGTCCGACTTAGTTGAATGTTTCACAAGGGATTGATTAAATGTGTCGATTATCAAGTCAGCCACCATGTGAGTGACTTCTACCTTTAGTTTGAATGCATTTATTGGGGATGAATTAGATAATTGAATAAAAAGTAAATAACTAAAGATATTGTCTTCATGGTGCAGACATGTGTATAATAAGGCGATCGAAGTCTACTAAGATCACAGTTTTGGATTCCTGTGTCCTGCTATGTGCTGTTAAACCTATCTGACAAGTGACATGCAAGGCCTTATGCAATATCTGACAAATGCCATCTTTGAATGTGCAAACAAGTCATTTATTATGCTACCATATCATCAAGGGTATGCTCGTTGACTATTTTTCTTAGTATACACTATTTATAAATTATGCTAGTTGTTTAATGATTTCAACACATTGTGTAATTTATGAATAGTCGACATTGGTCATTACTTGTGCTGGTGATGAAGCACCCACGAGTCTTACAATTTGACTCACTTGGTAGGGGTATCAAGAGACCGAAGATCGCCAATGCAATATTGAGGTAAGTTTGCTATCTTAAACAACAATTGTTATCACTTAACAATTGTTTCAAAACTTCCTACTGATATTTACAATTGTATTGCTGATGTATATAGTTCCATGAGAGCTGCATTCATGTCAGTGAACAAACCATTGAAGAATAACATCCCTTGGAACCTAGTTAAGGTACTCTTAATTGCTAAATTTGTGTGATAATGTCAATACTAGTTATAATTTTCAATATGTAAGTATGTATAGGTGGTGCAGCCTAGGGGTTCGGAATGTGGATACTATGTCATGAGATTGATGCATGACATAGTAGCAGCGTCATCCCTTTTACCAGAGCACTCGTTAGACAAGGTAACATTCTTTGAAAGTTTTAGTCTAGCTCTTTACATGTTGTTAGACTTGTAGGTTTTAAATTAATGTTCGATTTTTTGCAAGGCTTACGAGGAATTGCTCCAAGGTGGTCAATATCAAGATCCACAGATAGTTGAGATGCTTGAGGAATGGTCGGAGTTTGTCTGCACAAGTTTAATGAATTGTTGATGATGAAGATGATTTGTGTACTTTTTGGATAATGTAATTGTAATTTTGTACATCTTTGGATGGTGTAATGGTAGATTTGAATTGTGATTTGGTTTTCTCTTTGTAATGAAAGTGTGTAAGTGTTTGTATTGATTAGTTTAATCTCAATTGAGGCACACCGTTGATATTGGGCGCTTGTAGAACTTTATAAATGTGTGCTGGAGCGTCTTGTGTGGATGCAGCTATATTACAGGTCTCATTGAATCATTTAGTGTGTTGTGGTGAATTTAGCTAGGATGGAAAAAAAAGGGAGCTATTTCGGCGGTTCTAAGCTAAGAACCGCCAAAATAGATACATAAGTAGGACCTATCTCGACAGTTCTTAGCTTACAACCGCCGAGATAGACACAGGGTTGGTCCTGGGGTCGGTTCCTAGGGTGGTCAATACCATAATGTATTTTGGAACGGACCGACCAAGGGACCGACCCTGGTCTAAGGTCGGTCCGTCACAGAAAGCCTTCTGGTATAGACTGCCCCAGGGACCAACCCTAGGACCGACCCTGGGTTCTATCTCGGCGGTTGTAAGCTAAGAACCACCGAGATAGATGTGGTTAGATTTTAGTTTTTGCCACCACCTATTTCGGCGGTTTGTTGTTACAACCGCTGAGATAGTATATCTATTTCGGCGGTGCTCATTTTGGCTGTTTACAACCGCCGAAATAGGCCCTTTAGAACCACCAAAATAGGTCATTTTTCTACTAGTGAGACTTTTACCTCATAATGTATACTTCAACCAAGAGTTATCGAGGAGTCAGTGCACACATCAACGCTCACAACATGTGGCGTGCACACCCAACTCGCCCATCCATAGTCTACACATGCATCATGACTTTATAATGAGTAGCACCACCGCATTCCTGCATTTGTAATGCCCTGACGTTTGCTTGCCCTTACGCTCATGCACATCTTGCGTGGTGCCCGCATCTGAGTCCAAATAAAACACCAATTAAATAAGGTTTGTATTAGTGAGTTTAACCTCATTTATATTCTTAGAAATAGTTTTAAAGAGTATTTATAGAGCAAAAAAGCTCAAGAGTTGCGAAGAAGTTAGCTTCACGCACATTTTGGCCTTAAGAGACATTTTGATAATTTCGAGTGGTTAACATACTTTGACCTTAAAAGATGACTTCTAAACTCCAACTAGATACTTTTAATCTATTTTTATGATGAAGAAGATATTTGAAAAGAAAAGCCCAGTCTTGGTTGATTTTAGAGATTTAAAGGCTTATAACACATTTTGCTGGTATAAACATTACAAATGTGTACTGTTCATTACTATTCATTTACAAAAATTTTGGAACTTTAAGAGTATGGTTTAAAATGCAATTATAGGAGTTTGAGGAATTTTTCTTCAATTATCCAAAATAGCTAGTAAGAGACACTTGTCACATAAGCCATCTCCCTCCACCCCATTCTATTATTCATGTTTTCTTTCTCCCAATTCTTCTCCTCTCTGTCTAGAATGTGAAGAAGTAGAAGCAGCTAGGGGAAACCCTTGTTCTTCATCCCTTCACTCAAAATCTTCACATTAAACTGATTATTAGTGGTTGTTGACAACTAAAGACGATTTCCTTCTTTTTCAAGCTTCATTATGAGCTAGAGATCCCAATCTTATTCTCCACCATTGAACTGTTCACAAGTGATAAGGTTATTCTCGATTTCACACTCCAGAACTTGTTTTTAAGCTTAAGTCCTTCATTAATGGTTAAAGCTTAATATTATATGTTGAAACCTTGAGTTTGAACTACTTAGTGTCGGTTTTGGTGGAATTTGAATTTTGAGTTCTCCCCGTGGCCTTCCATGACCGAAAATGAACAAGAAAATTGGGGTTTTCTATTCTTGAAGTTGTTTTATGGTTTTAAGGCTTGAATGATGTTAAAGAAGTATATATAAAGGTTTAGAAATGAGTTGAAGCCCTCGTGTGGCTTAGTGATGATTTTGCATGAAAGAGAAATACGTATTCTTGCATTATCTTGAAGAACTTTGAATGGTCATTGATTTTGTGCTAATGTTTTAAGGTTGTGTGAATTCTTTAGACATCAGGAACAACACTAGGACTTGAGATAAATGATAAGAGTTTGGACCCAATCTAGATCATCCAAAGGTAGACCTAAGTCTATCAATCTATAAGCCCTAAGGGGGTATATGATATGAGCTTTCCTTAATGGTAATTAAGGGTGCAAGTGACTGAATAACCTCTTGTGGTAACGAGAATGTGAAAATGTCCGTTGGATCCTTGAATGGTCAATGAAGAAAGGTAAGAGATAGGTAAGATGCTTGTGATCAATGTGGATGTGCTTGAAATGATGATGACTAATGAAAGATGAACTTGGATGTGAAAGAAAAAGGGTGTCATGATGACCTTTGGTAAGAGAACTTACTTATGACTTGCTAGTGGTCTTAAGGATCCTAATATGTGAATACTTCTAAGAGCATCATAGATTTGATGCACTCTTGATGGTGAACAGCTTGAGATCTGATCGATTTCTAATGATGTAATTGATAAAGTGTACTCTTGAGATCAACCATGATATGGTGTGGGCTTCGTGATGAGGTGAATATTGATTCCTCATCCCTTATGTTGGAAGATTAATCCTTGATGAATGATTGTGGGTGATTAAACCGTGATGAATGATTATGGATGATTGATCATTAAGAAGTGATTATAAATGATAGTATGTTTGAGGAATGAATGCTGGCATAGGAGTCGGACCCTTCAACTTTGGGTTGTGAGGCCTTGAATGGCCTTATGGTTTTATGAGGGTGTTAGAGCCCAAAATTCCGGGTTGTGTGCCACATGACCTTTGAGATTGTGTTGGCGGGGTCGGACCCAATAATTCAAGGTTGTGTGCCATTGACCTTTAAGGTCTTATTGATGGGGTCGGACTTGATAATTCCGGCTTGTGTGCCACTTGACCTTTGATGTCATATTGATGGGGTCCAACTCGATAATTCAGGTTGTGTGCCATTGGACCTTTCAGGTTTTATTGATGGGGTTAGACCTAATAAATCCGGGATGTGTGCCACTTGATCCAAAAATGTGTGAAAAGAATTAAACAATTAATGTTAATGTATGTTTATGAACTCGTGGAAATGCTTTTGGCATGTGAACTCGTATGTTCCCCTCGAATGATCTTCATAATGTTATGAGTGCTGGTTTTGGCAACAAGGTGATTAATGAAAGATAATATTATTATAAAAGAACCTTGAAATAGAATTGAGTAGAGGGGGAGTAAAGTGAAAGACGTACTTTTCCAATCTCATGGCATTAAAAGATTATTAAAATTACCTTAGAGTAGTTTAATAACTGACGGTTTATCTTTTTATGGTGCTTGTATGTGTTTGATATTATTGCAGGTGCTACGGCCGTGAGAGCCTGGGTCTATGAGGAATTTTAAGACGCTTCTGATTTGAGAGCTTTTATACAAACTCTTCTCTTAAGATGGAATTCTTCCATTTGCTCTTAAAGACTTCCTTATGGTTCTTGCATGATATAGTCAAAATTTTGAGTTTACTTAACTCTCCTTCTTTTTGTAAACAAGGATTTATGTAAGGCTACCATGATTGGCCAGCCCATTTCCTTATTATAACATGAGCAATGCATTAGATGACGAACAAGTGTAATGACTCATGGTCTAGGATACCTTGTAAATTGTAGATACTACCTTTCGGGACCCACTAGTTTGTCATGCCCATGTGTAACACCCCTAATCCTAAACCTGTAATATAAGAGCAAGTCGTAGCATAACAAAATATAATTCACAGCGGAAAATAAATCTAACTAACGTTTGGTGTTACACGCCGCACTCACCCATGTGAGTAACAAGGCAACCTTACTCCATCCAACAACTTCAACTCTCCACCGCTGTGATGAACAAATACTGAGCACTCTTAATATTACAAACCAAATCCAAACTGAGCAACTAAACCAAAATACAACAAACTCCATAATACGGTACATAATAAAACTAAAAGTGTTTATTGAAAACACATCAGCTACCCTGTGTCCTGCACTCCGGCTTGTCTTCAATAAATAACCTGAAATGTTTTGCCCATTGAAGGGCTCAGCAAACGATATGCTAGTATGCTTAATGTAGTCCTAAATCATTTGGATCCCTTAAGTCGTTTTAGCCATCTTGATATTAGATTCATTACATGCAATACCAGTTTACAATAATAATAACAATAACTGTGAGTGTTAAATAGGCACATAATAGTTCATCCAACAATATCACCACATAATAGTAAGCAACAACCAAGTAACCAATAACCAATAATCAATAACAGTAACCAAACAAGATACGCATATTAATTAACTGTACTTGTTAGTTGGCCACATGACCCTTATCCTTTTAAACCAAACACTTAAACCTTCCAATTAATTTCCACCTCAGGCGTCATGTTAGGACAACCCTTAATAACTTAATAATGGACAGTAGTCCCCTGGGTTCCAAAGGAGCCGTTGCCAGCTGACCTTATGGCCCTGGATAATTATTTGCCTTAAAGGCGACCAATTCGGTCTAAACCTGTGCACCAACAGTAGTGCCCTCTGCCATCATCGAATGTGGATAATGGATTCCCTTGAGTGACTCTTGATACAGTCTCTCGTAGTGATCACGATGCGCAACCAGAAAGTCGAAACAGTCTGGATTCCTCTCTTTATAAGTTAGCCCTTTAGTCAGTGATGCAATATCCAATCCTTGAGTTAAGACTATAACAATTGACCATCAGTTAGGTTCTCATAATACCTAAAGGTCATCTAGTCTTGTTCCAGTTTAAATGTGTAAACTTCCAGTCATAAGACGTTCGCGTAAATAAAACGCAATGGTGTTGAGCATTACAGTGTACAAGGTAATATACATAAATCACAGATATCGCTCTTAGCAATTAAACACACAATGTCTGGACCTCAGGAAAATCCTTAGGACATTCAGACCACACAATTAACATACCGTTCACCGTGTAACTTGCTAGCTTGACAGTTCACGCTCTAATAGTTTCTCCCCGTACGCTGTTATATTTACATGCAATACCGGGTAACGTTAATACAACTATTCACTAAGTATTACAGTACTGTTGCTACAGAACTAATACTCGTAGTATACTAACCTCGTATGTTCTTTATTTCTCCCTGTTATTTTGCAGTGGTTCGAGGTAGTTTAACACTTCGTTATTTTATGTAACAACTACATGTGATAATGAATTTCTAACTTGTAGTATATTTCTATTTCTTTCATTATATACTCATAATTGTTCCCACTTACTCTTTATATTATACAACTTGGTTATTCTTATTATAACCACCTTTATTTTATAAACTTTACATTATACTCCATAATATGTTATATTTCTTAGTTTTAATTCCTTTCTTTATTAAATTACAAAACTAACCTTATTAATTTGGTATTTATATAATGGACCCATTAACTTTTGTAATTTAACAATTAACCATATAACTTTCGGTAATTGCAATTTGAACACATTAACTTTTGTAAATTACTTAACTAACCCCATAAACTTTCGGAAATTACTAATTGAGTTTACTAACTTTTATAAATTAACAAATAGTCCCATAAGTTTTGGTTTTGACAAATAGTTTCCCATTTTTACAATTTAATCCCAAAACTTTATATAAGTTAAATATTAACTCATAAACTATAGTTTTAATATTTAATTTTCTTAAATAACAAAGTGAACACCTATATTCCTAATAATTGCATTCGCCCCTATTTAATTTTTCAGATTTACATATAACCTTTTATAAATTACATTTTCACCCCATAACTTTTATAAACTTAATATTTTATGTCATAAATCATTTTAACCCAAAGTTTTTGGTCAACACTTTGACCAAGACTTAATTTCATAATTAATACTTTAATATACCAAGAACAGTCATTAGTAATTCGGTTTCCTCCAAACTTTCCATAAATTACAAAATAGCCCTAAAACTTTATAAAATGTTATTTTAGCACTTAAACACTTGTTTAAATTCACCAAAATTTATAATATTAATTCCTACCTTATATTATACCATCATTATGCTAATAGCCTCCTTAACTCTTGGCAATCATATTTATTACCCTATACTTTTCAAAATTTACATTTTAGCCACATAAATTAATAAACTAGCCATTTAAATACTTGTGGCTATTTTTAATACTCCCAAAATTTATAATATAAGCTAATAAACTTATATACTTCAAAAAAAACCAAATAACCCATTATGTTATTGGCTTTGACAAATATTTATCATATGGTTTTAAAACTAGATTTAAACTTTATAATATGTATATATAAATGTATATAAGCCATATAACACTTCTAAAAATTATGTTAATGACTTAGGATGATTATAAACTCAAAATAGAACATTTAACTCTTAGGATGCTCGGCTTAATTATAAATGCATCTTAATTAATTCTTGTGACACAAATTTATACCTTAAGGTAATAATCTTACCTTGTATGTTATAAATTATTTTCTTGATATTATAACCTATAGTATTTCGGCCTTAATATATCTAAGGGTTATACACAATTTTTGTACCAAAGTTTGAAGCTTAAATCAAACTTAAACTTAATAGATTTAATTATAGAAACTTACTCCTTAAATCAAGATGATTCTTGTACTTGATTTCTCCTTGAACTCCAAGCTCTTCAAATGCTATTTTGATGAAGAGTACTCGGCCTCCATATGTAGATTTAGGAGATCCAGGTGTTAGACTTCTAACCAGGATTTATAAGTAAGATTTGGAGTAGTTTTACAAGAGTTTACCTTAGGTATTTCTCAAGGAATTTTCGGTGCACCGTGGGATGATTGTAGGATCCAAGTTTCCTTCATGAAATGATGAAGAGAACATTGATTTAAAAGCTCTAAATTTTCAGACATAGCTTAAGGAATCTACTTAGGATTTTCAAACATGAAAATATACCTTAACTTGATCTTGTTGTTCCTTGTGTTGTTGTTGAATCAAGGCAACCCCTTGGAGTACTAATGCTTGGCGAAACTTGTTTAGTTGCTAGGATGATTCTTGCTTCAAGACTTAGTAGGTTTAGCTAGGAAAATTACATAGAAATGGTGTTAGAACTTAAAACACCATTAATGGAGCTTGAAGCTCACAAGAGTAAACTAGCTAAGGAAGAGAGAAAAGAGAGAAGAATGAAGCTTACCAATTCGGTCAAGTGAGGAGCAAAGGGTTGCTAACTCACGTAAGGTAATTTAGAGAAGGCAAAGGAAGGAATTTTCTTTTGACAAAATAATGTCAAAATTGTCTAGCTTTTTCTTTGTTTATTCATTTGACCCATGGCTCCATAAAATGCTCTCATTATTGCAAACTTTCGGCTGAATGACAAGGAAGAGAGGATAGATTTGTTTGACAATTGAAACAAGAGGACAAAGGCAAGGTAGGTAGCTTGTTCTTTTGAATTTTCTAAACTGAATACACATGCTCATTTCCTTTTAATTTCAGCAATTGGAGTGTGTAGGTAGCTCTTGTTTTCCTTGTAGTCTTTCGGCACTTAGGGTTGTAGGAGACCAATTGGTTTTGTTTATATTAGACATAGGAATGTGCATTGTTAGGTATATGTTTTATTTGACTAATTAATAAGGCAATCAACCTCCTTTCTCCTTGAGCATAATCGGCAGCATTAGGCTAGGGATGGGCTGTTTCAGTTCCATGTATTAGACTAATACTAAAGTAGATCTAGGAACTTACTTTTTGCATTTAATTTTCATGCTTTTTCCTAAACTAATCCCTTTGTTGTTTTTTTGCAGGATTTCGGTAATGGTAGCCTCATTTGACTGAGATTATTTGACACCATGTCACATGGTATATGTAAGGACGAGTCATCATCCATAAGACAATTTTTAAGCTAAATTCCTAGTCAAAAACACCCAAAATGACGCCCCCTTGTGTGCCCATATGGGACTGATTTTTACTTTGATTCATATCACTATATATTGTATTAAGATCATATTGTAACATGTTATAATTCACAAAATTTTATTGGTACATTTATACCAAGGTAAAAGATGAAAGTTTCTAAGGAAAAATGCTGATTTTATAGTACTTTTTGGTCATAAAATCGGCCCTATTTGTGCTATGTGTTTAGCGCTGGATTTAATTGATTTAGATGGTCAACTTAACCCCATTTAGGATTCTCAACTCGTGCCTCCTCAAAATCGTCAAGGTAATAGCGTAGAACGCGTTTTTATGACACCCGAAGGTGTGTTTTTGTGCTTTAAGGATATTCTGGAAAATAAGCAGTCGCTATGAGTTCCAAGTGTTTATAAACATTTTTATTGCCAATAATAGTATATTAATGTGTTACATTGAGTTATATGGGGTTATATCAACTCGTGACACAATTTTCGGGCTACCGGGACACTCCCGAGCAAAATAGGAGCGTTAAGAAATTCCCCTGAGCACTTTGTGTATTTTTGAAAAATTAGCTTGAGCATTCTCTTTAGAATGATGAATAATGATGATAGGAACTCTAAGAATGAATTATATAGGAGTTCGTGCCACTTCGGTACCTCTCCGGGGCATTCCCGGGGGTTTATAGGGCCCCCAACGGGTACCTCCGAGCACTTTAAGTTTAATTGAGAATTTAGCGTGAGGACTTCATCTTATATGTTTAATGAAGTGTTATGGTGCATTTGGAATGAAGTGTAATGCTTTATTTCATCTTATAAGGTATTTCCGGGACTTTCAGGCCTTAAGGGAGGTGTGTTGACTCTCCCGGGCATTTTACATTTCTACTCTGTTCTAACTGAGGACCTATGTTTTAAAGGTCATATAATGATCCTTATTTGACTTAGTATGAGTTTTATAGTTCATATACCTTGGTTAGCTTAAGGTCCGGCTTTAACTCGTTGTTGACCTTAAGGAGTTTTGGTGCGTTTTAACGCCTAAGTGTTTATATATTTTCTCAGGGTCTCATAATCCCCCAAATAATATTTATTTCTCATTATTTAATTATTTAAAGGTTAGGGGTATTTCACCATGTGTTTATTTTTTGTGAGCATGCTTTCTTGCATAACGGTGTAGATGGTTTTATGAAACATGTCTTGACTAGTCATGCCCAAATGTTTGAATATTTTTAACTTGGCTCTAAGAAGTGGTTTAGCCTTAGCATTATCTTGAGAGGAAAGTGAGGTAACGCTTAAAAGATTTTGTATTTTCGCTACATATTCTAATTGTTAAGAGGTTGATTAAGTGTTTAAGAGGTGAGGTGTTACACCAGCGGTACTTGAGCGGCTGCGCCTATGTCACTCAAAGCTCCTGCAAATATTGTCACAACCAACACTAGTGTCATAACATTCTACAGCCTTGTATTAGACACATTCATGAACTTATTATGACACATGTCATGATAGTTTGGCTCATGTCATAGCTCACTCTCTTTGTCTATTCTTTGTCATGGTCTGCGTCACAACACACCTTAACCAACTTTAATGTCCAAGGTTGTTTGGTCATGTCTGTCATATTCACCAGCTACCATCATGATGTTTGTAACACCCCTACCGCTAATTAAGTATTTATCGCCTAATCCGTCTCAATTACCAATACCAAAGTAGCGGAAATTCACTACAAACGTTGGGTGATACAATGCCGTTAGTCACCCACGCGACTAACAAGGCCAAATCCAAATCCAAGTCTACTATCGGTCTGATGAACTTGTATACCAAGTAATCAAACAATACTATTACATTCCTTAATCAATCACAATACAAATACAAACCTCAATCAATTTTATACCGAGTCTACTACAATCCTCAAGGTTGCCGATAACATTTCGGACTTACAATTCAACATTATAAAATAAATACAATTCTCCTTAATCAACTACCCATACTTATGCAGCAACCCCGTCCTACTCTGGAATGGTAATCGCCTTCAAGGTACCTGGAAAGTAAAAATGGTGCCCAAGGGGCTCAGCGAATTGCTGGTATGAAATTCGCATACCCCGCATGCTAACGGGGGTACGCCGACTACTTTGTTGAGAACATGGGATTAATTTAATTCAATCGTCATGCAGGATAACAATACATTAAATATGTACACTAGCACAAGTATTCAACATTCAATCATGGAATACAATCCCTAACTAACACATCAAGGTTGTTAGTTCGTATTAACTTACTCTTAGGCCTTGAGGGTTTCTACCTCACTATGCCATAGTCACTTACTCATTGTCTTACCCACTCTCTTGGGTTACTCTTACTCAAGCTCTCTTATTCTCAATCTCAATCAAGTTCTACAATACTCAATCTAAATCCTTAACTCTAAAGTTCTCAATTCTCAACTCAATTCTCAATTCTTAAGTTTCAAACTCAATTCTCAATTCTCAATTTAAACTCTCAAGTTCTCAAATTCTCAAGCCTCAAATCTCAAATTCTCAACGGGACATCTTTTAAGTCATTACCCATGACCTCCGGGTAGAGTCATACACATGACTCACCACCGGGCTTACAATACTCGTCTTACTTCCCCAGCTACGACCCTACACCGGGTCTAGCATGGCGGGAAGGTTCGACTATCAAGCGGAACTATACCCCTAGTTCCTCAAATTCATAAACGTCCGTATCTCTACCGGACTACTCAAATTCCCAACACTCCTCTCGCGGAGTTACGTCACAATGTCATGGATTAGCCTAGAAGCATCACTCTCAATATCATCTAATAGCTTAGGGAATTTCTCAATGTCTAGTATTCTCAAATTTAAGTGTTTCCCCAACTTTTCGAATACATTTATGTTCGGGACATTTTCTCAATTTGGTCGGATCCTTATATTGTAGATCGACTATCTTATAAAGGAGTTTGACGGTCCTTTATATCTTTTTACTTCTCTTAAGAGTTCTTTTCTTTGAACTATCATCATCCTCTAAATAGAGGTTCATTGTGTCTTTCCACTAATATTTGTTTCGTGGATTATTTCAATTTGGTTCTCTAACCGTTAACAGAAGTTTACTAATCCCGTACAACTCTCTCACATTCTAGTGAGTTTATAAGTTTGCATTATCATTATTCTTGAATCGATAGTCTTCGTGTGCTTCCACGTTTTCGTTATTTTGCGAAATGACTCTTTCTACGAGCCACTAACCAATCGGTACTCAATTATGACTCGGTCTATAACACTAAAGTTAGATGGCACAATCATACACGGTTGGTTAGTACACATAGCATGCATCAAGATATACAAACAATGCAATAGACATTTTCATGCTTTTATCTTGATTAGGTCGGCACACAAGCAAACAACACACAAATCAGTGTAATCCCGGTAGCATACAGGGTATGAGAAATTCATACCTTTCACCATGGATGAACTTTACCGTGTCACCTTACGTTCCTCGGTTCACACTTGATCCACTGATAACATTCCAAATGTTTCTATTAACATAAGGGAATTACTGTATGTAAATAACTACTACTCCCGTACTTACCCCGTTATCTCGTTAATCTCAATTTTATTCAAGTGTTCTTAAGTTATCAACTTCCTCATTCACTTCTCAACCTTGTTAATACTTCTAAGGACATTTATATCTCACCAAACAAGTCCTATGCAACATCTAAAACTAATACCAATCAATCCCCATCTTTTAGAGCCTTAAAAACACTCACGGCTAACTTTTGTGCTTGGTCCGGGACATGGTCCGGGTCTCTATTCCCGAACCAATGCATTACTTAAGTTTCGGCATGTTTTCTCCTCTGGTCCGGATACTAGTCCTGGTCTCTAGTCTCGGACCACTTCATTTTCTAACTTTGGGGCATTTTTTAGGTTGGTCTGGGACTTGGTCCGGCCCCTAAGTCCCGGACCCTGCTAAAAAGCTGCTAAAACTTCATCTTTCAACCCTAAATCCAACCTTAATCCACACCTAATCATTACCTAATCTTTCCACATGTTTTCTACATGTTTAAACACCCTGAAACACTCCTTAAACCTCCTTAGATCATTGCCCCACTCTTTTACTCATTTCTTGATCAATCACCCAAATTTTCTTTCCTACATTTTGCACTTTGCACACTTGTGCATTTCTAAACTTCTTCTTGACAATTTACAACCTTCTAAACGTTACCAAATCACTTATTGTCCATAACCACTCATTCCTAGACATTTGCATTTCATTACTCAAGTTCAAACCTTCATTTTCAAAGCCATCCACACTAGGTCTTTGCTAGAAATTCAAGACACTAAAACATCCATTTCGCTACAGCTTTTGCACTACTCTCTTTAGTTCTTCAACTACCATTTCAAGATGGTTAACTAATCAAATCAATCATCATTTGTTCCTAGTTTCTCCAATTCATAAAGTCACCTAAACCACTTAATTTCTACTAAAATTTTTCCATAACTTACCTACAATTCTAACATTCCCAAATGCACCATTTCTCACCTAATCCAACTCAAAACTAACCACACCCATAGAGGGTCCTACCAGCACACAATGTTCCATCCAAAACTCATCAATTTCACCAAATACATTCTAATGCCATATTCATAAACCACTTGGCTCCAAGGCCCTCAATTCAAACAACAATTCACAAATTCCCCATCTAACTACTTAAAGCACATTTCCATCCCGTTTTGGTTCATTTATCTAATTAACCCATCCCAAATTCTATAAACATTAAGGATGTACATTAAGGTAGATTTCTTACCTTAAGCCCATAACTTCCTCTTTTCTTGTCCAATCTCCTCCTCTTCTCTTTCTTGATCAAAATTGGCCAAGTTGGGCAAACAACTTGCCAACCTCAAAATCAATACCCAAATGGGGAATTAGGCACTAAACATTACTCCTAGACTTAGTAATTAAGCTAGGATATAAGGAAAGGTGCTTAAAGCACAATTTTAGGGTTTTTTTTAACCTTTGGTGCTCTAGAAGAGGCTTTCAACCATGAATCAAGAGGAGGCTCCAACCACCATTAGAGACTTGAAAAAATGCTCCAACAAAGAAAGAAAGCAAGGTATATAGAAGCCAAAAATTGGCTAGGTTAAGAAATGGAGGAAATGTTGGATTTTTGTGACTTTTCTTACCTTAAATTAAAGAGGAGACTCCCAAGCTACCCGTGGAGATAAAATTCATCCTTTTGAGGTTTTGAAAAGAGGGAAAGAGAGATCTTGATGAGAGGAACACAAATATGTGTTTATTTTTGGATTTGGAGCTAGGATGTAGCTTGGGCAAGAAGGAGAAGGTGGAGTAGCCATGGGAGGCTGCTCAAAATCACTCCAGCAGAAGAAGGGAGGGGATATTACGGTGGGAAGAAGGAAATGAAAGAGAGGGAGAAGAAAGAAATTAGGGAGGAGAGAGAGAGAGAGGAAAAGTTACTTTTGTAACTTTTCTACTTTTTCTACTTTTCTTCTTTTTTTCTTTTCTATCTAGTTACTAATAGAGAGGGCTGATTATATCTTAAAAACTGGGCCCCATATGTACATGTAAGATGGAGCATTTTTCGTCTTTTACAAGAAACGCTCGTTAATTACCCGGTTTTAGCACTATTCACTAACCGGGCACGGTTTCCAGATTTTTCTTGTTTCTTCAATTTAATGGTTATTAAGCTTCCATTAATGTTTAATTATAGTTATTTGATTGACTATAATTCTTACGGGTCCATTTGACCACTCAAAGTCACGTTTTCAGGTTTTCTCGAAAAATGTGCTCTAAAGCTTCATTAGCATTTTAAATCCGTTTTATGGATCCGTTTTCTTCGGAAATTGTTCCACATATCAATTAGGCATAAATAAGCCTTAGGAATCCATCTAGGATCCTAGTAGAGATCACATATCTCCTATGGTTGCGTAACGCACAATTTTACGTTTTGTGCTTTTTACGCGTTTTCTCTTTTCTTTTGGATTTATTTTCTTCACCAAAATTCTTTAGGAACTATTAGACCCTCAAATACCATATTAGAATTATTTAATCACCATTTTAAGTTCAGGGTATTTCAATGCTACAAGTTTGCTTAAAGTTATTTTTCACCCACTTCTTGTCCTTCATGACACGACCATGAATTCAGGCCAATGAGACTCGCCTTTGCCCAACTTACGAAGCCTCACTTCCCATGCTAACAAATAGTCTTACACTTAGCATTTTTGTTCTCTCTTGAGCTCCGTAAGCATAAGTACTATTCACTCTAGAGAGTGAGAATGTAAAGTAGGTATTGATATTATCATTGAGCTTTGATAAAATAAGCTAAGTCTTGATCATGGTATGTTTCAAAAGGTGAGATGATTTTACTTTCCAAGGGTAAAAATGTTGAGAAGATACTATGTTTTATGACTCAAGTTGAGCAACAAAGGTATCAAATTGAGTTTACCTCGGACCAGTTTTGTATTCTATGTGGTCAACCTAAAACTTTGTTGCATATTGTTAGAGTCAGTTTCTTTGCTAGGATGATTTAAACTAAGCTTGTTAACAGTATGATCCTCTTCTTTTTGTATAACCATGAGGATTGGTGTGCATAGAACATTACAAGGATAAGATATAGTATTAAGTGTGAGTGGAGAATGATTTTCGGAGTATGTTGCTACCAACTATGGATTGGGCATAACAAGTCTTTTCATGATCTTCTTTTATGGTCATACTACATTAATTGTTAATGAGTATTTATTGAACTATGCAATCTCATAAAAGTATGAAGCTGTAAGCAGGCAATTGGGAGATAAATCAAAATAACTAAGAAAATTATCCTAGAAAATTATAAATCGAAAAATGCCCACGAGGTGCAAAAATAAATCCCAGTCAAAGAGTATAGTGAACTAGAAGCTACCGGGGTCGAATCACGGGGAGTTAGTAATTAAATATAATCCTAGAAAAAACAACAAATTAAGAGGGTTGCCGGTTGTTTTGGTTTTGTGAATTAAAATAGCGAGAAAACTAGTAAGTAACTGAGCAAATAAATTTTGTGAAAACTATGTGTGAAATGGAACTCCAGGTCAGGTTATCTTTTTCGACTGTCAGATTATGCAATTCCTACTGGTTAGTTTGAGATGTCGATCAACAAAATTCCTAAAACTTTTCAAGAGACTAAATGCTAGCCTCAAGAACTCGCCTAGCAGAACGTACTAGATCTAATCCAGATTTAGTACAACATGAATAGACAGAATGAGCACAAGGAATTAATTTTTACACTTGAGGGAAAATCTAACCTATCCAGTGTAATTTTCCACAAGTTTATAGGTTAATCGACCATTCCATTTATCACAAATCCCGCTCAAAACGGAATTCGTAAAACAATCAACAAATTAGCTACTTTTATTGAAAGCGCAAAAGATAACTTAACCTGCAACAATCGACAAGAATCTCAAACCAACTAGTAGCCGAAATTACAGAATCATATCAGTCAATAAACCAACCCCAGAGTTAAATCCTCCTAGCTAGACATATTCAAGAAATTGATAGAAGAGGCAGATCTAGAATTCATTCAAAAGAGAAAGAATAACTCCCGAAATGATTCTCTATCCAAAACTAGAATCTGTAGAGCGAGCGGTTGAAGAAGATGATTCCGGTGTTGAAGATGTCCTTGCAAGGGTTGCAACTTCTCCTGGAATAAATCAGCAGAGTGCGGCTAGGTTTGTTCGTGGATGAGTCCTTCTTTTTTTGTGCCTCGCATTGCTTGCTTAAATAAAAGTTCTAAACATAAAATACACGCGTCTGGCTGGGCCGTACGGGTCATAGGGTCGGACGTGACTCAGAGTGTTAGGTGAGATTTTGCAGAGTTGTGAGACGTCCGGACCACCTGTCCAAGTGACAGGGTCGGACATGTGGGCTGGACAGAAATATATAAAGAATTCTCCGTGCTGCACTCGTGGTCATAAATATAGACGACGTGAGCATGTGTCTGGGTCACTTAGCTGGACAGGTTCAACGCGTCCAGACCAAAGGGTTGGTCGTAGGTCCGGACATGGCCAAATTTTGAACTTTTGAGGTGTCCGGACCACCCGTCTGGACCGTAGGGTCGGACGTAGATCCAGACATGTGTATATTTGTATTCCTTTGCTCTAAAACATTGATAGAGTTCAGATTCTTCGTTTGAGCTCCGATTTGCTCCTTGTTTGCGGCGTTAAAAGCTTGTGAGAAGATCTATGCATTTCTACCATCATTTTCTGCTTTTGACATATAAATTGGCATCAATTCTTGCCCAAAGTAAGAATTATGAAAAGCATACGATAAGTGTGAGAAAGCGCATAAAAAGGTTGCATAAAATAATAATTTAGTACCAATAAAACCATATCAATTTCACACTTATCAGAAGCTTAGTGTTAAGGTTTCTACTGATCATAATATAGTTTCTTTGAGAATGGTTGCTAAGAAACACTCTCCTCTAGGAATGTATTCATAAGGTTAATGTTGATAGAGCTAATAATGTAATGGTCATACAACTATGATGGGGTGGGGGGGAGCAGTTTGTGATCTTCTAAACATTTGGTGCGGTGGATTTGAAGTGAATTTCGAGGGACAATGACGTGGTCAAAGTTGAGTCTTGGGAACTTTTTGGATTCACATGCTGTTTGAAAAGTGAGTTTATGGAGCTTTTGATTGATTCTGGATTTGTTTAAAGCTTGTTGCATTTGACTGGAATAAAGAGTGATAATCACGATTGAGAATATCCCACAAAAAACATTGACATTGTTGCTAGTAGGCGTTAAGTTGGGTCTTGATAATGAAGTTGGTGTGTCCGCTGTTATCACTCACCCCGGGTTGTTATATTACTTGACAACAATGCTGGTGAGTACATGCATGGCAACAGATGATCTCCTTTTTTTTTAGTCTTTAGCGTATGTTTCTTGGTCATACCCTAAAGAAGAAAGAAAAAAAAGACAAATAGGACCTGAAGGCACAAAAAACTAATTGTAAACAGTCAATTTTTAGTAACATCGATAGATAGAATTAATTCATGATCTCATAAAAAATAAAAAAATTGTTAAAATAAATCATGGACATGAAATAATCCAAATATAATCACTAATAAGGAACCATATATATATATTTCAAATTGTAGGATAGGTTAATTTTTATTATTGTTTTACTGATTTATCTACATAATATAATAGATTACGCATGATTTTTTCCATGTATGAAGTAATCTTTAGGAGTTAATTATATTTAATTGTTGTGTCGTTAATTTTACCTTAATATTGAGTAAAGTTAAGGTCACATTTTGCAGTGATTTTATGTTCTAACTTTATTAAGTTAATGTATTTAATTGTTTCATGTTACTTTTGTGGGACTAATTAATCAAAAGTTACGTATGGTCCTGTTTTGTTCCACCCCACACACACCACAATACTTGGTTTTAGATGCTTTTATATTAAGCTTCTTTTTGTATGAGGAGAGTGGACCCTAAATAGAAGAGTGGGAGTGAGAAAAATTACCCAAAAAATGAAGTGACGTGGCGCAAAAAGAAGATAAGCTCCGCAAATGAGCAACACCTGCTAATGGTGGCCACGAATCCGGTTCCACCGGTTCCGAAAAATGTGTATTCGGATTCGGAACCGGTTCCAGGCGGTTCCGGGGCGGTTCCGGTTCCGGACTCTGTATTCACTTCGGATTCGCTCAAATCAACGGTTCCGACCGGTTCCATAGCGGTTCCGGTTCCGGTTCTGGTTCCGGTTCCGATCGGTTCCGACCGGTTTCGGGGCGGTTCCGACCGGTTCCGGAAAGATTCGATCGGCTCTAGTTTCTTCGTTTTAACTCCGATTTTAGATCCGTTTGCATGCACACATTGCTCTTTTCGTCCACTTTACTCCTAGCTAGGTTATTCCTCAAGTTTATAATCTTAAATGTGTATGAAATACCCCGTAATTAAAAATAGTGATTAATTAGGCTAATAAGTAATTTAGAAGCTTAATTAAGTGTAAAGAATCATAAGGGAACAAATCCCGAAGAAAACGGACCTTTAAAACGGTTTAAAAACATTACCGAACCTTAAAGCATGTTTTTCGAGGTAACCGGGAAAACGTGTCTTTAAGCGGGTCAAATAGACTCGTAACAATTTTGGTCAACTAAATAATCATTAATAATTATTAGTGAAGCTTTAGAACCAATAAAATCAAGAAAACGAGAAATTAGTAAAAACTGTCAAAAACGGGAAGTTGTGGGGTAGAAGTATAAATAACCAAGACCTATGTGTCCAATAGTGTAAAAAGAATTTTTAAAACCCTTGTGGGTCTGTATGCTGTCCGATTTCACAGCCCACTCACACCTCTCTTTATTTCTCCTTTTACTCACTAAGGACAAAAACAATTAAAAACACAAAAGTAACCCCCTCCCTCTCATTCTCTCTCTCCTACACTCATTTTACTCCCTCTCTCACGTAAAGCTCACCCTCCTCCTCTCTATTTTCTCCTCTTGACCGATAACAATGGAGGAAGCAAAGAACCACTAAAAACCTCTACTTCTCTCCTTTGTAACTCTCTCCAAACTCTTCCAAAAATTATAAAAACACCACCATTGTAATCCTCTCACCAAGAGCTACATTTCCATCTTTCCAAAATTTAAAAACAAGCACTTTCGATTTTATGGGTATACCCCATTTGGAGTTTCAACACCACCATTAGAAGGCCCTCCTTCTCCTTGTTCTTCTAAGGTAAAAATATTTCGAAAACTCCATCCTTTTCTAGCCTTTAAGGGCAAAACGAAATTTGAAGCTTAACTCTTGCTTGCTCTTTTATACCCAGCCGATTTTGGCATTTTGGTGGTGTGAGAAGTCTTGCTCTTGAGCTATCCCAAATAGCTCTTGTGCTCTTGGAAGGTAATAAATTTTCTAAACCCTAAAACCTAGATTAGAACTTGATTAATGGTTAGGGTTAGTTTTAGTATTAAATGGTGTATATGAATGGTTGTAGTGTTAGAGGATTGAGATTATGAAACCGGTAGAGAAAGAAGGAAGAAGGAAGAAGAGAAAGAAAAACTAGAAGAAAAACAAGGTAAGGAATGCTCACCTTTGTGTAGACTTGCATATGAATGTAACAGATTTTTATAAGTTGAATTTAGTAATGAAAATGGTATTGTGTAGTAGAACAATGTACATGAGAATATAAGTATTTTGAAGCCCTAAAAAAGACATTTTAAAACTGTCAAAACAGATGGGGATTGAGTTAGTTATGTGCAGGAAATTTTGTAGTGTTTTAGTGTTGTTTTAGTATTGATATTTGTATATGTGAGTTTGTATATGGTTGATGTTTATAAACAGGTGAGAATGAATGAAAATGTGTTTAAAACAATGTGGTGAGAGTGTAAAAATATATGGGAGGTTATGCCAAAATTTATCTAGAATTAGAACACTTAGTGAATTATAAACTAGGTGAATGATGTAAGTTGTAACAGATTGTAGATAGATAGATAGAGGGAAGATGGGGAGAGATAGTTAATGTAGTTGTAATGTATTAGAGGT
Organism: Limonium bicolor; assembly: GCA_023374045.1. Classification (NCBI taxonomy): domain Eukaryota; kingdom Viridiplantae; phylum Streptophyta; class Magnoliopsida; order Caryophyllales; family Plumbaginaceae; genus Limonium; species Limonium bicolor. The sequence goes on from CM041778.1 coordinate 202,223,276, forward strand.
GTTAGAAATGACATTAGAAGAGGGAGTTGTAGATGGAGAGTGTTAGTGTTAAAATCTGTAGCAAAACACAACTAGGAAACAACTAGTGAAAGTGTGAGTTGAAACTTAGAAAATTAGGTGAGTGAATGAGTATAAAGTTGTGTAATGAGTTAGGAAATGAATTAGCATGATTTAGGGTGTTTAAATTGCATAAAAACATGTTAGGATGTATGTAGGAAGATTGGGGAAACAATGGGTGAAATTGGGAAAGAAAAATAAAAACTGTAACAAGGTTCTGGAACCGTCCGACCCAGACGGTGAGTCGGACGTGGGTCGGACGGGGCTTAAGAAACGAAAACCAGTCTTTCTGGAATGGTCCGACCCAGAGCCGTGAGTCGGACGTGGGTCGGACATGGCTTAGAAACTTTCTGTAATGGTCCGACCCAGAGCCGTGAGTCGGACGTGGGTCGGACATGGCTTAATTAAACAATCGTAAACTTTCTGTAATGGTCCGACCCAGGGCCGTGGATCGGACGTGGGTCGGACAGACAAAAAAAATAGTGGTCGAAGTTTCTGACTTCGTCCGACCCAGACGTTGAGTCGGACGTGGGTCGGACGGAGCTTAGACTCGAGACCAAAACCTTCTGGAATGGTCCGACCCAGAGGGTATGGGTCGGACGGAATAGTGCTGGGCCGGACAGGGTAATTTTCTGGGAACGAAACTTACTGGAATGGTCCGACCCAGGGCTTGGGTCGGACGCTGGGTCGGACGGCCCTATCCTGACAAAAAAAAAGAAAAAAAAATTATTTTAACCTAAATAATAATTGTATATATATATATATATATATATATATATATATATATATATACCCATATATATATGTATATGTACATGTATGTAAGCATGCAAACATTAAATAAGAAAATAAAAACTTAAGTAATGGAAAGTGAGTAAGTAATGAGTAAGTGTAAGAAGCGTAAGGACATAGTAAGTATGAGATAAGTAATGATAGTTAGATTAATCATTTAATTGTATGTATATAATAGGATTTGATTTGTGACACCGGAAGCACGTTTGGAAACACGTACGACGGTGAACGGTATGGATTCCTCATGCCCCGTATGCTATCTTGGTTACTCTGATTTGTGTGTTGTGTGCTAATTGATCACCAAATAAGATAAATGCACGAATCGGAGTTAATATGCATACTTGTGAATATGTAGTGTTGTATGATGTTGTATATCTTCTTTAAATCATAGTTTGTATAATTCATGAAATGTTTGGATGAATATGAATGTGTGTATGTATGTTGTATTGTACTGTGACCGTTATTTATTGTGTTTGGACTTCTAACTTGTTCCTAACAAGCTAACCATCCTAACTTAAAATGGTAATTAAATTGGAATGAGTAGAAGTCCGATATAGTTTCGGCCACGCGTGAGGATGCGGAGTCACGAGAGGTTGGCTCCAATTCCTGACTCTTAAACTGGTCCGTGGCCCAAATCCCTTAAGTGGGTAGCATCCCGGATTGGTGAGTCAAGTAAATCCCGGATGTGGGACGGTGTAGTCCCCAAGGCCGGAGGTCCCGACGACTTAACTGGAGTATAAGTAAGTAAGTAAGAATGAGTAAGTAAAGTAAATGAAAGTAAGTAATTGTATGTAAGGAGAGTAAGTAATGAGTAAAAGAGTAAAGCATTCCGATTAACCCGGATGCATAATTTGGCTAACCTTGTGAAGGTAAGTAAGTTGTGTGCTACTACATTGTTGCCTTGAATTATGTAATGAATTGTATGAGCATGTAGTTTGTATGAAAATCATGTATGTATGAAATAAATAAATGGCATGTTTAGTGGACGTCAAATAGTCGGCGTGCCCTAGCTAGCACGCGGTATATGCGGAGTCCATATGCAGCGTTTGCTGAGCCCCTTGGGGCACCATTTTTACTACACGCAGGTACCCGTGAAGGATGAAGACTAGGAGAGTTGAAGTTTAATTTTCCTGTCTTTCTTTTGATTTGTAAACACTGAATTTATGATGGGTGTACTGAGTAGTACATGGCTGTAATTTTCGATTAGCCGGTGTACCATGGGGTACACCTTTTTGGATATTGATGGAAGAGAATTGGTAGAGATGAGAAAAAGATAGAAACTCATTCTTTTGGGAAGTGTGGTAAAGGATGTAAAGTAATACTTTAAATACTCGGTGATCCAAGAATGTAAGTAGGTTATTTTGTATTCGGTATGCATTATACTAGTAGCTCGGTACGTTATGTTCATCAGACCGTGACTGTAAGTATTAGTAGCCTAGCTAGCCGTATGGGCGGTTAGCGGCATTGTTTCACCCGCCGTAGTAAGTATGTAATAATTCCGCTGCGAACTCGTAGGATTAATAGGACGATTAGACGGTAAGCATAGGATTAGCGGTTGGGGTGTTACAGTGTAAGAACCAAAGACTTAAATTTTTGTATTGAATTTGCAAAAATTAAAGAGCAAAGTGGATTTTATTATATGATTCACTGCCTCGTTAAAACCTTATTAGGTAAAAACCCATTGGGAAAACCCTAATAAGGAAAAAGAGTACACTACTAATAGGTTACATGATTTCAATTTGGAAGTCTTAAAAGATTACATGGAAAGAAAGTAATACTAATACATTCTAAAAGATTACAATACAAAATAGAAGTCCTAAGTGGTGTTGTCCCCATTCATCTCGTACCAATCATCATGTTGCCCCTCGTATTGCAATGCGTGTGCTTGGCATCTCAGCTCGGCTAAGTCCCAATCATACTTCTCAACACAAACCTTGATTGAGTCCGGTGCAAGGCTTGATCTCTTTTCATCCAACACTCGTTTGCCCGCACTAAACGCCGACTCTGAAGCAACGGTTGATGCTGGAATTGCTAGTATATCTCGAGCTATCTTTGCAAGGATGGGGAACTTGCCTTCATGTGCTTGCCACCACTTAAGAACATCTATATCACCATCATCATCATCAAAACTAAAAGTGAAGTTAATGTAATCATCATAAGTACAAAATCCCGAACCCGATTGAACTGATCTTGGTCTTTTCAAAATACTAGAAATCAAAGTACTTCTTTTGCTACCGGCGCGTGGTGGTTTAGAAGAGGAACCACTACCACTAGCAGAAGAAAGCTCATCCGGACGGTACTTTGAAGTGTACTCATCATGTAGCTTTTTCAAGGCTGCATTAACTTTTTCTACATATTGTTGAACATAACCATCATTGGGTGGACCTCCTGGAACAATAATAATAATAATCAAGCAATTTTGTTAGACCATCCAATTTTATTTGAGGATCAAGAACAGTTGCCATACAATAAATCAAAGGAAATTCATTGAAATAGTTAAACCATTTAGACATCATATCATAAATAACACCACTAACCTCAGCAACATTCTTGTTCTCATGCAAGACATGGAAAATACTAATGCATTCATTTATGACAAGATGCACATTAGGTTCATAAACTAATGAAAACACCTTAGTTGCACTGTCAAAACATTTTAAAACATTATGTATGGCATTAGCCTTTACCCAAAAGTCCGCACCCATTAATTCTTGATTTTGTTGAACAACCATAGTGTTATACAAACTAGTTAAAATGGATTGGTGTTTCTTAGTCTTAACTAACAATTCATATGTGGAGTTCCATCTAGTGGGGGTGTCGGGAGCAAAATGACGAGGACGTAAACCGGATTCCTCACACTTTTTTTTGTACTCATTTTTAACAAGACCCGATTTTCTAATTTTTCTCATGACATGCCTAAGTGGCTCTAGTGTGGAAGTCAAGTTAGATAAACCATCTTGTACACACAAATTCACAACATGAGCACAACATCGAACATGCAAGTAATCACCATCATGCAAGAGTATGAGATTCGAATTAGCTTTTAGATAATCTACACACTTAACATTGTTCGAAGCATTATCTAAAGAAATTGAAAATACCTTGTCTAACAAATTCCACTCAGATAATACTTCAATAATTTTCTCAGAAATATTAAAACCGGTATGTGCATCATCAAAAATATCAAAAGCAATAATACGCTTCTGAAGCGTCCAAGAACTATCAATCCAATGAAGTGTAACACAAATAAATGCCTCATTAGTAGTAGATGTCCACATATCACTAGTTAATGAAACACGACCATCAAATGCTTTCATCATTTCCATAAGTTGGTTTCTAGTTTTACTATGTTGTGCAAAAGCTCTACGTTTAAGCGTATTCCTAGGCACTCTACTATATTGTGGTTGTAATGTGGTGCAAACAAAGTTTTCAAAGTAAGGACTTTCACCAAAATTAAATGGTAACTGTTCAGCAATCATAAACCTAGCCATGCCATCTATCATTCTTTCTCTATCATAATGAAAAAAACCTGAACCGGGTTGTCGTTGGTTAAACCCGGTGAGCATAGTTTGACCACTCGTACCGCCCGCCATTGCCGCCGTATCCTTGTAGATCTTGTGCGTCTTCATATGTTTTGCAAAGGTTCCGGTTCCGGTGCCCAACGCCCATGCAAGTCCTTTGTGGCAAATATTGCAATGTTGCTTGTATGTCCCGGGCATCTGCGGATCTTCTTTCTTTGTGAAGTATGCCCACACCCAAGAAGCTTGTCTCGATTTTGTTGGGCGGTGGTGTTGTCGGCATCATCATCTTCTTGATCATCATCTTGACCAAGATTGTGAGCATCGGATGGGGTAGAGGATGTACCTTTAATTGTAAAAAAATTTGATTTAGACTATAATTAAGATAAGAATGTAATTAAAATTAAAGTTTGTATAAAATAAGTTGTAACTAATATTAAAACTTACCAAATGGTGGTGATATTCCCGGTTGTGTTGCCCCCATGTTTGTAGATCCGTGCTGAGAAATTGTATAGCTTCCACCTTGCGGGAGTGATGAAGGTGAATAATGTGGATGTTGTTGATGTTGATGATACCCGAATTCCATCTCGTCGATTTGGTCTTGCTCATCAACTTGAAAATTTGGATCGATTCGGAGGTTGGAAGAAGGCATCACTTCCTTTCCGGATCTCCTCGGCATTTTGCTAGAATGTGGGAAATGGAAAATTGAGAGCTAATGTGGGAATTGAGACTTTAGTAGCTAGAATGCTTAATAACACTTAATTGCACAAGAAAATACTAATAATAAGAGAGAGGAAGAGTAGGATGAGTTGTGTGGTGAGAATGATGATAAAATGGTGTATTTATAGGGGTTTTGGGGCAATATAGCCGTTTGGCTTTGTTTGGAGCCGTTACACACATAAAAAAAGAGCTGTTGGGAATCTGGGCGGTTCCGGTTCCGGTTCCCAACAGCTAGTTTGACCAACGGTAAATTTGACTGGTTCCGGGGCGGTTCCGGTTCCGGTTCCACGGTTCCGAATCCGACGCGAATCCAGCGGTTCCAGGCGGTTCCGGCGGTTCCGGTTCCGGTTCGGTCCCGAATCTCAAAACTTGTATTCGGATTCGATTCGCAAAGGGGCGGTTCCGGTTCCGAATCGGTTCCGGCCCGGTTCCGGGTAGATTCGCCGGTTCCGGGTAGATTCGGATTCGGTGGCCACCATTAACACCTCCCAATGGAATGTAGTCTAAGTTTTCCAAGAGTTGGCAAAACTCAATACGAGGGAGTTGGAACGCATTAGAGCATCCCACCCAATTTGTCATCAAAGAAAAAGAAAAAATCTAAACAATAGAGTGGATTCAATTCACATTTTCTCTCCAAGGTTCTTAGTTAAGGATTGTACTTTTTTTAACTCTCATTGGTTGTTCACACTTTCTCAAAACTTTCATAATTTTCTATTGGTTGTTTTTTAGAAGAAATGAGTTAAGAGTTTTAGTTATTGTAGTGATAAGTAGGATAAAAAGTTTCTTACCAAATATAATATATTATTTTGATGACATAGCATATAAGGAAATGTTAAGATCTCATATGCTATTGTGGAAGCCGTTAGTATTCTTGATGGAGGGGTAAGGGAATTGGAAGATCAAGACACAAGTTGGAAACATGAAACTTTATGTGCAAAGAAGTCGTGAAAAACGAACTCTATATTACATAAATCAATTTTGTGTGCTTGCCAATCTACACGTGAAACGTTCGGTCTTCTATATCGATGGCATAAATATAACATAAATGGATGGTCCTTGTGTGGGTCATGTGTTCTCCTCTAATAACATACTACACATATAAAATAGTTAGACCAAAATAGCTACAAAACCGACATATCAAACGGAGCCATAAGATATTTGAAATTCTCGTGGTTGTACCAAAATTTGAATATAGAAACGTATTTGGATCCAATGCGGTAGATATGAAGTGTTTTTTTCCCAATACCTTATAGATCATACGGGGCTCAAAATTATACGGTGGAATAACTTTATTTAAGCAATAGTGTGTTTTTATAAAATTGTCCTTCAGTCCTCTTGTACAAAACCATATGCGATTTCAAATTATCTGAGGGTATCTTAGGAATCAACACCCTTTATGCTTCGATATATTGGTGGTTAGGAAAAGTAGTTATAAGGAAAGGATATGGGTTGTATTTTGTGGAACCTACTTTACTTTGATATAAGAAATAAGGGTCTGGGCTTTAAGCATATTGTAATGTTACTAAAAAAACTGTTTGAGGTTACTAGTGTTATATTTTCCATGGTACTTCCATTGTATCAAGATTGCTTCCAAGTTCCATTACAAACTTTTTCTATTCAAAAAAATTCCAAAAGAAAGTGGTGACTAGGGACATTCCGCCCATGAAGATGGAAGTAGTTAGAGAAAGATAGAAATAATATTATGTTTAAGAAAGTAACATAATGATTTGATTGCTAATATATGTAACATATAAAGAAAAAGTTAATTAGTAGCATAAATAGTAAAGTTAAAAAATCTACTCTTATTTTTGTGGAAAAAGATGCAAAATCTCTTTTCTTTTGCGTATGATGAGTCGTTAGTGATATTAACTGGGTAATTGATTTTAAAAGAATGAGTTGAGCTGATAAAATCAGTTAAATATGTGAAATTAGCTGAATGATAATTTGAGTTTAAATAACTACTGACTGATAGTTAATATTAGTTGATATTAACTGATGACTGATTTTAAAAAATGGACTGAATGAAATCCACCTAATAATACATAAACCAACCGAATACCTAGCACGGTTTACATAATCATCCTGTCTACTTTAAATAACATATCAACCTTTTATCGCTTTGTTGATATGCTTTTTGAGATTCCTATAATCGTAGCCCATATGCTACTTACTGCATAGGACCTATATTAATGTCAGTTGTCAGCTGAAAGTTAGAAAAAGTAGAGAGAAAAAATAGTTGATATGACAATTGATGTATGTGACATACAGAGACAATAAACTAGCTGATCAAATAAACTGGGTGCAAAAGAATGGGGCCTATTTTCATTCGGAATTGCCTTTCGTCTTACGGATTAGGGGTGTCAAAATCGGGTTTCGGGTCGGGTTGAGCTCAACCCGAACCCGACCCGAAAATAGTTTTGGTCAACTCGAACCCGACCCGAACCCGGAGCGGGTTGTACTTCCTTAACCCGAACCCAGAGTGGGTTGACCCGAACCCGACCCGTTTTTTCAAAAATTTATTTTATTTTTTAAATTTTGAATTATTTAATAAAAAAAAATATAATACTATAATATTAATTAATTATTATGTACAATATATAATCATATGTTATCGATTAAATGTTTATTTTAGTTATAAATTAATCATTAAATACTAATTAAATCATTAAATAAACATATTTTTATTTTTAAACAAATTTTTTCGGGTTACGGGTTAGCGGGTTCGACCCGAACCCGAAGCGGGTTTCAATGACCCAACCCGAACCCGACCCGAAAATCATTTCGGGTAAAAAATCTCAACCCGAACCCGGCTTTTTACGGGTCGGTTTCGGGTCGGATTTCGGGTTCGGGTCAAGATTGACATCCCTATTACGGATTTCCTTCTTGTATGTACGATCATACTCCCTCCGTCCTAAATTGACCGTCCTGTTTACTATTTGGATATGTCGTTTGACTTCAATTTTTAACATATCAGATAAATTAATTTTGAAAATTTAAGTTTTGCATATGATTCCTTACATGATAAACTATATGTTACAAAATTTAGTTTTATAAAATTATTTTATCTTATAAGTTTAATATTGAAGTGGAAAAACGTGCCATAAAACAAACAGGACGGTCAATTCAGGACGGAGGGAGTATTCTTTTACAGGAAATGGAGATATTCACATGTAAAGATCTTCATGGAAAATATAGCGAGAGAGAGAATCTGGCCTTGAGCCCAACTCATAAAAAAAAAAAAAGATACTTCATGGAATACAAAATATATGCGTGGACATTATTTTGAATTAAACTGTGAATTTAGTTAATAGATGAGCTAAAATAAGAGTTTGGACGGGCCAGTTACCGGGAATTGAGGCCTTTAGTTTGTGATCTCATGTATCGTCCACAAAAATTAAAGATTTTGCATTGACGAATAGACAAACACTATAATAATAAAAATGAAATCCTCATATTTTATTAGCTCTTGTCAGAATATGCTGAAAACCACACACCATGTGCGGAGTTAAGCGCGGCCAACAGTGCCTCAAAGCGAGCACAAAATACCTTAACTCAAAAAGAACCTGTTTTTTCTTTTTTGCGGCGCCCAAACCCGCAAAGCACCTTTCGTTCATTTTTATACGTATTGATCTCAAACCACTCTTTGAAGTTGGGGTTTTGTCGTTTAATTCTGCCAACTGCAGCCTCGCATATACCAATGCATGCCTAGCCTGTGTCATTTGTTTTAAGGCCAGCAGAAGTCTGTTGTTGATCAAATCAGTTTTCAGTGTGGGTCTGGTCATACAGTGTTCCTTGAAACGAGCGGAAAGACGTTCTAATGCAACCTGAATTAAATTACCGAAACTTGAAAACAAACAGGATTTTTTTTCTCTATTTTCTCAAATATTTTTTTATAACTTCACCTTATAATGATAGAACCCACTATCTTGTGTTCTATATACTTATATTGTATACTAAATATTGTTATTCGTTACTTCTATGTAGCAGCTATAGTTAACATTCCAACAGTTATGTGACCATGTATATATACTCTCTGTATATGTATACAGAGATAACAATTGATCAATTTTACGCTATGGGTTTATTCTCATCTTTAGTTTTTCATGGTATTAAGAACGGGTGAAATTAAGTCTTCTTTTTTCAAAGAACCGGAAAATAAGAAGAAGTCTTCCCGATTTCTTCTATATTGCTTCATCCCCTTTCTTCGAAAAACCACAAATCCACAACCGCACCATGGCTGGCAAAGGAGAAGACATTTCAATAGAAAATCCAGAAGACAAGAAGAAGGATGGAGATACATCTCATGGTGGATCGACTATGAAGGAGAAAGATAAGATTCTCTATGTCCACCCTTCTGATAACCCTGGAACTCTTTTGGCTAACAAATTCAACAGGAAGGGATTTACGACGTAGAAAAGAGCTTTCACTGTCGGTTTATCAACGAAGTTGAAAGTGGGATTCATCACCAGAACCGTAAAGAGAAAAGACTATCCACCAGAAAAGCAAATTGACTGAGACAAGGCCAACGGGATGGTGTTTGCTTGGCTTTTCACCGCTTTGGACGATTCTATAAAGAAAGTGTCATCTATTGCGCAACCGCTGTAGAAGTTTGGAAAAATTTGTGTAAGAGATGGGATGATCCACCGGGTACGCGGTTGTATGCCTTGCTACAAGAATCCCACCAGATTGAACAAGGAAGCGAGAATATCAATGACTACTACACACAGTGGGTAAAGATCTGGAATGAGCATAGACAATTAATCAACATCGCACCGTGCACTTAAGGTTCAGCTGCTCAGATTCAGAAACAAATAGAAGACGAACAAGTTTTCAACTTCTTAATGGGGCTCAACACTACATACAAATCTCTTAGAAGCAATATACTAATGATTTCTCCCTTACCAACACTCGATCAGGTTTATTCGACGCTGAGACAAGAAGATAATCATCAAGCCTCACAAAAGGTAAGAAAGGGAGAAAATTCGGAAAGCCTGGTTTTCGCTAACACTAACCCTGATTTCGGCAATAGAGGGAATGTCGTGACTCGCGATAAGGGTACAAGAAACGAAGGAGCTAAAGGGAAATGCTCATATTGTAAAAAGGCTGGCCAAAACTATGATGAGTGCTACTGGGTGAAGGGAAATTTCCCCAGTCATTGGCGCAATATACCATCAAAATTCAAGAAATCAGTCTCTATTGCGCTTGTTGAAGCTCAGACCAAGAATGAGGAGGATGAATCACTAGTCTCGAGTTTTAATCTAGAACAATTACAAGCACTTACCACTTACTTCAAGGACAAAAAGACTAAAGTTCCTGGAATCTCACAATGTCAGCTAGCATCATTGAGCACATACCTGGAGCAAAGTCTTTCCTCCGAGAACCAAGGAACTGTTTTTTTCAATCAGTTCACAGGTGCCTTCAATTCTTCCCTTACAACTAGTTTGGTTGTTGATTTTATGAATATGTGGGCGATTGAATCTGGAGCCACAAATCATATCTGTGGAAATATAAGACTGTTTCTTGATGAAAAATTTCATGCATGTGCTAACTCTGTTAGAATGCCCTATGGGAACCCTGGTTGTATAAAAGGCTTTGGAACTGTAAAATTGACACAGCACTTTTTGTTGGAATATGTCCTTTTTGTGCCAAGCTTTAAATTTCATCTGCTCTCTGTTAGGAAATTACTTCTACAGATTAATGCTAAACTGATAACACATGCCAATACATGTTTTCTACAGGACCTTGATAATACCATTCAAGTTGCTATAGGATTTGAGAAAAAGGGCTATATGTACTAGATCTAGATTCCGTTGATGATTTTGTCTGTAGTAGTACAGAAAATGAATTGAAAGCTTTAACAGAAAATGAAACTTGGAAGATTACCAAACATCCAAAACACAAGAAAGCCATATGTTTCTAGTGGGTGTTCAAAACAAAATTGAAAGTCGATGGTACACTAGAAAGATACAAAGCAAGGCTTGTAGCAAAAGGTTATATTCAGAAACATGGTCTTGATTACACCAAAACCTTCTCACCAGTTGTTAGGATGACTACAATAAGAACCCTTTTGGTTGTAGCTATCAAAAACTAGTGGGTGATACATCAGATTGATGTTAACAACGCCATCATACATGGTCACTTAAATGAAGAAATTTACATGCAAATCCCAAAGGGATTACATGTTGAGGGAAAATTAAATGCTTGTCGATTGAAAAAATCACTCTATGGATTGAAACAAGCATCACGGCAGTGGTTTTCTAGATTGAGTAATCTGTTAGAAACAATTGGCTACACCAAATAAGAGAAGGACACCTCACTGTTTTCTAAGAGTAATATTCCACATGTTACCTTTCTTGTTGTTTATGTGGACGATCTTCTCATAGCAGGAGATGCCCTGAATGAAATAACAATGGTCAAATAGAAACTGGATCAAGAATTTAGGATTAAGGAATTGGGAAATATACATTTTTTCTTGGGAATGGAATTCTTATTTCATGATACAGGTCTGATTATTCCACAAAGAAAGTTTTGTACATAATTTCTTACAGAGCATCATATATATTCAGCAAACATAGCTATGCCTCTCCCTACAACAAACAAGCAAACTAGGCATCAATGATGGTGAGATCCTTCCAAATCCCACACTGTATAGAAGTTTGATTGGTAAACTCAATTATCTTACAAATACACGTCCTGATATTGCTTACACTAAGCAATTACTAAGCTAGTTCTTGCAGGAACTGAAAGAAAAACATATGAGAGCTGATTTACACACATTACAATATCTGCGTGGAACATTGCAGTATGGGATCCACTTGAATAACACCTCAGATCTGTCTCTCCTTGCCTACTGTGACAGTGATTGGGCAGGATGCCCAGTCACCAGAAAGTCTATCTCCAGATACTATGTAATGCTTGGAGGCTCTCCAATAGCATGGAAATCCAAAAAGCAGAGTAGTGTATCCCTTTCTTTAGAAGAAGCCGAGTATAGATCAATGAGAGCAGTCACTTCACAACTAGCATGGGTCAGCTGTTTGGTCAATGAACTGGGAATACATGAAGTCCAACCGATTCCAATCCATTACGACAATAAGTCAGTAGTTTACATCACCAAAAATCCAGTACAACATCAACGCACAAAACATATTGAAGTGGATATTCACTATGTACGACAGAAAATTCAAGAAGGATTAATCACAGTCAGACACATCTCCAACAAACATCAACTTGCAGACTTCCATACAAAACCGTTGGCTGGAAAAACATACACTACACTTCTTCAAGACATTGGGCTCTTCTTCCTACAAGATCTCTCAAGCTAAGGCCTCTAGATCTTATGGGGGAGTGTTGGAACCCACTATATTCTGTTCTATATACTTATGTTGTATACTAAATATTGTTACTCGTTACTTCTATGTAACAGATATAGATTACATTCCAACGGTCATGTGACACTCCTACCATTTATTTATACTCTTTGTATATGTATACAGAGATAACAATTGATCAATACAAGTTACATATTTTACGCTATGGGTTTATTCTCACCTTTAGTTTTTCATATAATTGACATCAGCTATCTGATTTAGTTTACAAAAAATTGAGACCGCAAACCATAGGAGAAGCTAAAGGCCCATTAGTATTAGTAGTTCAATATACTCCCTCCATCCTGAATTGACCGTCTTGTTCACTATTTGGACATGTCGTTTCACTTCAATATTTAACATATAAGATAAAATAATTTTTAAAATTTAAGTTTTCCAAATGATTCCTTACATGATAAACTATCTATTACAAATTTTAGTTTTATGAAATTATTTTATCTTATATGCTTAAAATTGAAGTGGAAAAACATGTCATAAAACAAACAAGATGGTCAATTCAGGACGGAGGGAGTATGTAATAATAGTCCAACCAACATCTAGCTCTTTCCGTCTTGACATTTTTTTAATTGTTTTATTTTGGTTGTTTTTATATGTAGCAGTATGTTATTGAGAGGAAATGCATGACCCACCTAAAATACTACGAAAATATTGTCAAATATGCCACAAAAATGTTGAGACAAATAAACTCTCAATCCATATTCTACTATACATATTAATGTACATGTAATACAAAAGACATAAATCAATACAATATATCTTTAATATCCCAATCTATACTACTTCTCATATGATCAAATCTCCTTTATCATCATTTGCGGTGAATTTCTTTCTAATCTAAAATTGGGCCTAATCTCTTTATTGTCCTTTTTCACTGATCCCCCTTTTCTAATTCTTGATTAAATGGAGTCACCTCGAGGTGGAGGTACTTCACTACATAATAAAATGTCATTTTCTCAAACCGGAGAAACCACATCCTCGCCTGCATCAATAAAAAGTACACAATCTATGATATATAATACTACAAATCCACTTAAACTTACACAAGAAAGCTTTGGTTTATGGACAGGTATGATTCTTCCATATCTTAGGGAAAATGAGAACAGTATATAAAAGTTTGTTAATAGATTGTATCCCTGCCTCCCAAGGAAATTTATGGTCCTCTTTAGCTAGATCATGTCAAATGGATAGAACATGATCAATTAATTGTTGGTTCTATTCCTTTCTCTGTCTGAATCCACTGTTTGTCTAGTAGTTGAATTACAGACCTCTGCTGAGTTCTAAAAGAACTATATGCTCTTAGAACATGATTATCAATGGTTCTTAGGTAAAATAAAAAACATGAGATATATATTTGGTGAAAGAAAAATGCTAAGAACTGAAGAGAGAAGGTTCTTCCACAAGAAATCTTAACAATCGAATTATAGAACTCCACAACAACTCTTTTTCTAATCACAATACTTCACATAAATGAGAGAGATAAAATTAAGAATCTGGTATTGTTAAATAGTAAATATGGTTCTTAAAAAATGCAGAAGGAATAGAACTGTTTCTTTGAGAGAATGGTAAGAACCCATTTTTAAGTTCTCAGATGATATGCTCTTAAAAGTTACAGATTATATATGCTCCTAGTGATAAGCTTTCCTCCGAACAACAATAATGTTTGAATTCAAAAATGCTCTCTCCTCCCTCCTATCCCCCTTCACCCCTCCCCTTCCTGTCTGAAACCCAAGCCGGAAACACACACAACCACCGCATAGTCATCACCCAAGCACCCAAAAACACCACAAAAGAACCACCGACACACCTCCACCGCCACTCAATAACCACCCTCACCACCACAAGATAAACATCACTCCACCGACAAACCACTATTGTCGTAAAGCCACACAACACACACCGGAGATCCACTTTTAGCTAGAGATGTGGAGAGAAAAAGGTAACACGAGATGGCGAAGTCATAAATATAAAAGCGCCAGGGAAGACTCCAAACCAGGAAGAAGGCAAAATTGAAAAGATAGATGACAGAGATACTCCGGAAGACAAGGAAACTGGGAACACAGAAGCAGTCAAAAGAGTGTCCCAAAGCATGCGTATAGAAGAGGACGAGATCATGAAGATAACCGGCGATGAGGGATTACTAGTCAAAGAAAAGGATATCCTGCAACAATTTTTATTGACAACATCAGTAAAGAACTCTCCGAATACCAACTAGGAAGAATAATTAGAAGGTTTACGAATTGAAGACGACTCTACATAAGCAAAAAGGTAAGGAAATCAAGCCATAAGGCATGCGCTTTCGTAGACCTAGAACTCGTTGAGGACGCAAGAAGGGTGATAGAAGGTGTGCAAGGCTAGAGTGTCAATGGAAACAAGTTGTGAGCTAGAATGGAATATCAAGGAAGTAGAGAAAGGAAAGGGGAGCCAGCGGCGGGAGTCAGTTTGAGCAACGAAACATGTGGGGTAGCATGATAAAGTGCTCTACGCATAAGAAAAACTAGGTACGAAAAAAAAGAGCTCATGGCCATGTCACAACCAGGCTATCTATTAATGTCCAGGCTGATGAGGAAATGAAATCTTATCTAAGTAAATGTGTAGTCATCACCATGCAAAAAGAACGGTCAGTAAAAGAAGCCATGAAGTTCCTATATAACAAATGGCCAAACATTGGAGGCGTGCTGGCCTTCTCCTGGAAAAAATTCTTGATGGTTTTCAATACAAGCCAGGAAATGGAAGAGGTTATGAACCAAATACAAAAAATTCGCCGATGGAACATACAAGACCAAGTTGAAAAACGCAAAACATGGATAACTTTATGGAGGATACCATTGCACTCCTGGAACAAGGTCAACGTCCGCAAAATAGCCCAAATGGTTGGTGAAATTATCAAAATTGAGGATGAAGATAACCAAGTTATAGAGAATGTTGAAGTCCAGCTTCAGATCGAAACATCGTCTCTACATCTATTAATTTTGAAACTCACAGTCAATGTTGATAAAAAAAATTCTCGGTAAGTGTAGTCGAGATCAATGACCCAACGGTGGTATACAAAAACTCAGATCATTCTGAGAGCATTATATAAACTGTGGATATGTTTGTTGGTAGAAGTGAAAGTTAGAAAAAGGAAAACGTTGACTGAACTCTGGGCATGGGAGGAGAAACGATAAGAACAGACAGTAAATCGGTGCACAGTGTAATACACGCGGATGAAAATCTAGAAATTGAATCCAAAAGGAGCCCGTTAGAGGAAAAACAAGAATAAAAAAAGGAGAGTGGAAAAAAAATCATTATGTCGAGAGAGGGATATAACTGGTGGGTCGCGGTCAAAGAGTCTAAGAGGGGAGAGTAATTATGAGGAGAATAAACAGACGGTGGGTCAAATCCTGAGACCCATAAAGTCCTATCACATATTGATAAAGAGGGAGTACTAATTGCTGAGACAGTTGAAGAGATACAGAATAAAGAGGGATTAGAAAATAATAATGTAGATCCCGAGGCTCAGCAACTTTCCGTACAAAGTGCATCGAAGTCTGGAAATGGCTCACTAAGGTATGCTACGGGGGAACCATAGTGAGAAGAAGTACCTGTAGCGATAGAGGAGAGAGAATGTAAGCAGGGCGAATTATCCTCTACGCCTAGTACAGATTACCGAGTACAAAGAAAGATACAAAAGGCTCAAAGGAGTGGAGAAGAAATAAGCCTAATTGTTGATTTGTTTCATAATACTCTGCCACCTAGTCAAGCTAGGAAAGAATCGACAGCCAGAAATGAATAAGGAAAGATTATTGACGCAGAATTTGAAGCAGAAGAATGCGTTGTATTGATGAGGCAACTAGGGTGCCATGTACCTAACCCATGACTGACGAAGGAAATTATCATTGACCAAATACAGCCTCAAATAAAAAAGTAAGATCTACAGGATGGTGACGCTAGGCCTCCAAAACATCAAAGGTATGGCTTCAAAGGGAAAACAGAGAAAAATGAGGGAGGAGGTTCGAAATCATAATATTTCAATACTAGGGCTGGCAGAGGGATAGTTGTTATGTGGGATGAGGAAGAAATGGAGATTAGTAGAGTATTGAAAGGGATAAGATGGTTGAAGTGTGAGGCAAAGGCAAGGTCAGATGGAACGATAAGAACAATAGTTTTCATCTATGCCCCATGCGACGTAAGGGAACAAAAGGCACTATTTGATGAACTCTGTCAAGCAAAGGAGGTTTGGCAACCATAGATGATAATTGTGGGTGACCTCAATGTGATACTAGAACCATCTAAGCGAGTGTCGTCAAATGCAGTACGGTATACAAGAGGCATGAAAGACTTTCAAATTGGGTTAATGACATACAGTTGATATAAATTCCATTGCTAGATGCAAGTTTTACATGGAACGGAAGTGGGTAACTCAGCAGGATTGACCGCATGTTCGCTACTCATGACTGGTTTACCCAACAAGTAGACGTGAAGTTGAGGTCAAGCGAATGGTCGATATCTGATCACCGTCTTTTGGTGATGAATACCGAAAAAATCAACTGGGGTCCTAAGCCTTTTAGATCCATGGATGCATGGTTGGAGTATCCGGATTTTGAAAGCTTTGTCAAAAAGGAGTGGAGAGGTTTGGCAACGGGAACCATAATGAACAAGCTAAAGAAATTGAAAGGAAAATTGAAGAAGTGGAATAAGGAAGTCTACGGTGAAATACATCAAAGAGTCCTTAGTGACCAAGAAAACGTGCGAAGGGTGGAGAAAAAAATAGAGGAGGGTGAGAATTCCCCTTGTAGACACCAAAAATTCTCACCCGTTTTATGTGAAAACA
The DNA here is from genome assembly GCA_023374045.1 of Limonium bicolor. Taxonomy (NCBI): domain Eukaryota; kingdom Viridiplantae; phylum Streptophyta; class Magnoliopsida; order Caryophyllales; family Plumbaginaceae; genus Limonium; species Limonium bicolor. Next base: position 202,240,558 of record CM041778.1, read on the forward strand.
AAAAAACAAAAACAAACATGTTTTTAGAAAAGGGGCGGTCGTCCCCGTTTTCGATCGAAGGAGTTTCTTTTCTCCGACATTTAAATCTCACATTCCTTATGAAAAGGAGCACGAGCCTTCCTTATAGTAACCTCTTTTGCTATCATACTTTATTTTATACACCTTTTTTATTATTTTCATTTTATTTAGCCACCCCGGTTTTCGCTAACTCTCATTAATTTTGTACATTTATTTCTTCACCCTTATTTCGATATTATTGTAAACTCATATGCTTTGCTTTTCGCATTATTTTATCATCATTATCTCCAACGTCTTCTATTTTATCACAATCACCGCCATTTTATCTTCGTTACACTAATGACCATTTTATTATCTTATGTACTTATGGTATTTAATTTATTTTGTACATTTTATCATGTCTCTACCATACATTTTATTTCTTTGGAATTTCCTGTTTAAAATATTCTTTTGTGTTAGTTGGGGGTACTAATCCAGTTTGAACGAAGACTCTATTGTTATTCCTTTCACTTGTACAACCGAGTTCTTGTCTAGCTTAACTGGTTAACATGTTTGTTTGGGAACCCACGAGTCCTGTGTTCGAATCCCAGCTTGGGCACCATTGCCTTTTATTTTCCTCTTAGCTCCGACTAGAGTTTAGCTGATAAATCCTCGCAAAACATACCGAATGATGTTGTAGTGTAGTTGGACGAGGTATATTGGTGAAAGGGTGAGAACCCAAGTTCAAAACTCGGGACTAGCATAAGCCCTATTTTTTTTAAACATTTCCTTTCTCATTTTCGGTCCGCCCAAACATAGCCCAAGGGACCCAAAATCAAAATCCAGCCCAAATGAAACCCTAGTGTGCCATCTGTCTACCCCTATTATAAAACTCCCCCAAAAAATCCTACAGTAGATCACGTTTTTTGCAAGCCGACACTGATCCCCATACTCTAAAATTTTTTTGCCCAACATTCTCTCTGTCTGTTCGAGCTTTGAAACCCGATGAATTTCAACCCTGTTTCTCTTCGCCTTCGATCGTGTCTCCATCCTTCCACCGGAATCACCAAAACGAAGCCCCCCTTTTCTCTCAGAATCCATCCTTTACAAGTTTCACGTCCGAGTTCCATTTCTCTCTGTTTCGAAAACCCTTGCGAGACACAGCCCCACTTCCGTCTTCCTTAGCCATTCGTCGTTGAACCTCAAATCACCCGTTTTCGACATCCCAGGAGTAGAGTAAGTTACATTTCATCCATGCAAGCAATTCCCACTATGCTCCCCTTTTCTGTTATCTATTTCTCTGGTTTTCGTTTTTTTATCACCAGACTCATTTCCTTCTTCTCTCTTCGATTTTGAAGCTTCTTGTAACGCCCCGGTTTACCACCACCATTTACTTAGTCATTTTTTTAAAAAAAAAACATGCCATAACTGAAATATCATCATTAACTTGTATTATACATGCGTCAGTCTTTTTACATAAGGTCCCCTATTACTATCACCGGGGTTACCGCCACACTTACTAAAGACTAGTAAGTGTAAGGCTATTACCACCACCATCCCTTCGTTAGCTATCTTACAACGCTGTTCCCCTACCAAAAGAGTGACACAACCAACCCGTCACTTTACACCTTAGTACCAAAAGACCCCTTCCAGCCAACTACTATGTTAGCTCCTACTCCTATTTTACACCAAAAGCAAGGGGTATCAAAGACTATTACATCATTAGCAACTTAGCATGGGACTACTTCCATGTACTCATAAATAGTGGAAACTTCATAGGTAATGGACTGACTACTGCCATTCTCCGGGTGCCTAAAACCCTGTATCTTCTTGTTCCACTCCTCAAGCACTATCTCGGTGACCCCAGGCTGTATACTCCTACGATAGGTGACAAACATGAAAATATAGAAAGTATCGGTGGACTCGTCCTCAGTGCAGAGAAGGTGACCATCCCAGTTACCCTGAACACACAAAGTTCATATACACAGGAAAACACAAACAAATAAAATCAGTAAAAACTGAGTAACACTACCACACCCCGTAAAAACTTATTTTCTCTTTAAAACCTTTGTTTTCAACAAATATTAACAATATAACAAATCAGAATAGATCACACACCATTTACCTGTACCAGGAATTATCAAGAGATAATTAATATCATAAACAAGATATTTCCAAATGAAGTCCACCACCACCACCACCCACCCTATGTCCTTAAGTGTGCACACCCCCTATTGAAAACTTCTGCCCAGTAGGAGTAGATCATAGTGGCAGCTCCAATTCATTAGTAGGAGCTTATATTGTTGCCGGAACGTCGGCTTGGCCTTAAAGGCTCTCACAAGAGGCATAGCCTTAGGATAACCATGATATCAACATCACACAATACTTTCCACCACCACCACAAGAGGTTATCCTTAAACACATTTACAAACCATGAGTAAGATATCATAACCAAGCTTTACACAAGTAGTAATTCACACATCAAGCTCACCACTTGTAAAATAACCTTAATAACATCATAACAATACCATTCAAGCTCCAATAAATCAGAGAATCAAACAATTTCCAAGAAACCACCTTAGAAAGCTTAAATTCTTATTTTGACCAAAATCACTATTCACCAACTTAAATAACTTCCCAAAGGAGTCTCGGCCTAAAATTTAACCATGATCCAATATCAACAACACAAGTATTTCCCCAAATTTCAGCTCAAGATCAATTCGGAAACCCATCAAACACTCAGAAAGGCTTAAAGCACATTTTCTCATTTTTAGCTTCTTTACCTTGTCTAACCGACTTAAATTTCTCCATTCGACTTGATTTTTCAATAACCATATATTCACTATTCAAGACTACCCTCAAAATTTTAGCTCAAACCCATGTCGGAAACCCATCCAAACAATTCCTAAAGCTTTAAGCTCATTTTTCTCCATTTTCAAGATTCTTTAGAGTTTTCCTACTTCCCAACCTGATTTCGACTTGATTTTCTAGGATAATCACTAAATATTCATCCCTAGTTTACTGTAAAATTTTAAGAAAATAGGAGATAGGATTCGTAGGTAACCAAATATACTTAAGAAGGAAAATAAGCTTAAAGGGTGAAAGTGATGTGCATAGATGTTACCTGTCCTCTCCTAGCCATTTTGATGTTCTTACCTTGATTATAAGTTGCTTGAGCTCAAAATCTCCACCAACCAAGTCGCCCACCTTGGATTTTGGCTCCCACTCCTTAAACTTGCCTTTTTCCTTAATTTTCTTAATTACTACCTTAGATTTGTGTTTCCAATGGAGGAGTGTTGTTGCCTAAGCTCCAATGGTGTTTTCTAGCTTAGGAGAAACAAGGTAGATGAAGAAGAATGGCCACCTTGCTCACCTACCATGGCCGACCTCCACCCCCCCTTTTTATACTAAATTTCATCCTTATCCTTTAACTTAAATCATTACTTCTAGAATTGTCCATAGCCATTGATTTGCTTCAAGTGTCAAAAACCAATCCTAACCATCCATTTACAACCGCCTTTGAATGGATAAGGAGGGGGCAAGTTGCCTTGATCATCATTGCAAATAGTAAGGAGGTGTGAATAGTGGTGAATAGTAACCGAGATATTTTCTCTCCTTTCCTAGATATTTTTGGCCACCACCTTAGGCCATGTTTGGCTTGAGCCTTTTATGGGTATTAAAACTATATGTGTAGGTATGTTAATACTAGTGTGGGTTATCAAGTTCCAGGAATTTCCTCGGGTTACTTATGAGCTCTCCCGAAGCCTCGTTTGCCCAGAACCACTAAATACTGAAAAATGTAACTAGATTGTCTTATATTAAAAGAAGAAAGATATGATTGTTTCTTCCCTCAAAACACTCTCAAAAGTATCTAACACACTTCCTAAGGTTGATAACCACTCTCAGTTCCTGAGGAATTTAGTAATTTTCGGGAATTTCAGAAATCCTGCGAAACTAAGGTTTACCGGGTGATACTCCGGGAACTAAGGTTCCTAATGTTCACCAAGCACCTCCAACTAATTATAACCTTCTCCATCTTTAGAAATTAGGGTTTCCTAAGGTTTACAGTTAAGCAAGGCCCTAATCACAGTTTAGAAATTTGGGGTATTACATCCTCCCCCCGTTAAACAAAGCTTCATCCTCGAAGCTCAATTCATCACACTCAACAATACAGCCACATACTCCAAGAAATTAAAACAATGTTCCACACAATGATTCCCAGGTAACTTTATCAACCACAGATGATTCAGCAACATCACACAAAACCTCAGACACACCAATCCATCCATCAACGATATAAACCATTCACAAATTCAATGATACCACATATATAAAATCATGAAGAAACAATTCCTTAAATAACATTCAAGTATTACCAACCATTTCTGGCACCAACAAACATTCACAATCTCCAACAAACATTCACAAACACTAACATTCACCACTTACCATACGACTCTCCCCCCCTAAAAAGAAAGTTTCTCCTGAAACTTAATAATTAACCTTAACCGTGATAACTTCTTGAATCCTATGAAGATTCATTAGTATCTTCACTGCCTTTCTTCTGGTTATGGGTCCACAACGTTTCCGCTGCGCTACTCTGATAAGCGTTTCCATCACTCTTACCTCCATTATCCTTCCCGTACCTACACTCGAAGGCTCTATGTCCTAACCTTCCACAATTAAAACACTTCACCAACCTTCCTTCACAATCTTCACCTGGATGGTTCTTTTCACATATCTTGCAATAAAAGTGTCTAGTTCCTTTATCATTGAATCGTCCCGAGTAATTGGGTCCGGCTCCCCCACTTGGTTCAACTTCTATTTTAGCCCTCTTATCAAAGCCCTCGGCCTTACGAGTCTCCATTCTCCTTTTTCACCCTGTTTGTACTTCCTTCCTCCTCTGTTGTACCCTATAAAGATTAGCAGCTTTATCATACGCCTCTTGTAGAGTAGTTATAGGTATCACACTCAGAGCTTCTTGTAAATCCCAATTTAACCCTTCCAAGAAACGTTGAACCTTAGCAGTCTCATCAGGTACCACATGCGGAGCAAATCTAGCAAGCTCCACGAACTTAGCATGATAAGTTTTAACGTCATCCATCCGCTGCCTCAATCCAGTAAATTCCTGATATTTCTGCAACCTTACATGCTCCAAATAAAATCTTTTCCTCATCACATCCTTTAACATATTCCATCCAAAACCCGGAATTCCTTTGAGTCTCTCATCCTCCGCAGTCCACCACAGATCAGCCTCTCCTTTAAAATAAAATACAACCCCACTTACCTTCTTTTCTTCAGGGCAATCAACAATATCAAATATTTTGTCAAACTCTCTGATCCACTCATCCAGAATCACTGGATCCTCTTCTCCCGAATAAGTACTGGGTTTCATAGCTGCTATCCTCCGGGAGAAATCCTTGGGTATTTCAGCTCTAGCCTCGTGCTGCTCCAAGATTCTTCCCATACTCAGTGTCAACTCCCTCAGTTCATCCATCTGTCCTCTCCAGTCTCCCCTCTCCATTACTCCGTCCACTCCCCTCTCCATTATTCTACACAGATATGTTAGTTGCAATATAAATAGTTAACTATCAATCAAGCAACAACACACAAATATCACAGCAAACATATTTTCACAACCACATGGTTCTTCCTAGTCTCCTAAACCTAAGCCTGGGTCACCTTGCTTCCTAGTCAAACTCAAATTTTCCCCTCCAACTAACCTATGGCTCTGATACCACTCTGTAACGCCCCGGTTTACCACCACCATTTACTTAGTCATTTTTTTTAAAAGAAACGTGCCATAACTGAAATATCATCATTAACTTGTATTATACATGCGTCAGTCTTTTTACATAAGGTCCCCTAATACTATCACCGGGGTGTTACCGCCACACTTACTAAAGACTAGTAAGTGTAAGGCTATTACCACCACCATCCCTTCATTAGCTATCTTACAACGCTGTTCCCCTACCAAAAGAGTGACACAACCAACCCGTCACTTTACACCTTAGTACCAAAAGACCCCTTCCAGCCAACTACTATGTTAGCTCCTACTTCTATTTTACACCAAAAGCAAGGGGTATCAAAGACTATTACATCATTAGCAACTTAGCATGGGACTACTTCCATGTACTCATAAATAGTGGAAACTTCATAGGTAATGGACTGTCTACTGCCATTCTCCGGGTGCCTAAAACCCTGTATCTTCTTGTTCCACTCCTCAAGCACTATCTCGGTGACCCCAGGCTGTATACTCCTACGATAGGTGACAAACATGAAAATATAGAAAGTATCGGTGGACTCGTCCTCAGTGCAGAGAAGGTGACCATCCCAGTTACCCTGAACACACAAAGTTCATATACACAGGAAAACACAAACAAATAAAATCAGTAAAAACTGAGTAACACTACCACACCCCGTAAAAACTTATTTTCTCTTTAAAACCTTTGTTTTCAACAAATATTAACAATATAACAAATCAGAATAGATCACACACCATTTACCTGTACCAGGAATTATCAAGAGATATTAATATCATAAACAAGATATTTCCAAATGAAGTCCACCACCACCACCACCCACCCTATGTCCTTAAGTGTGCACACCCCCCTATTGAAAACTTCTGCCCAATAGGAGTAGATCATAGTGGCAGCTCCAATTCATTAGTAGGAGCTTATATTGTTGCCGGAACGTCGGCTTGGCCTTAAAGGCTCTCACAAGAGGCATAGCCTTAGGATAACCATGATATCAACATCACACAATACTTTCCACCACCACCACAAGAGGTTATCCTTAAACACATTTGCAAACCATGAGTAAGATATCATAACCAAGCTTTACACAAGTAGTAATTCACACATCAAGCTCACCACTTGTAAAATAACCTTAATAACATCATAAAAATACCATTCAAGCTCCAATAAATCAGAGAATCAAACAATTTCCAAGAAACCACCTTAGAAAGCTTAAATTCTTATTTTTGACCAAAATCACTATTCACCAACTTAAATAACTTCCCAAAGGATTTCGGCCTAAAATTTAACCATGATCCAATATCAACAACAGTATCTCCCAAAATTTCAGCTCAATATCAATTCGGAAACCCATCAAACACTCAGAAAGGCTTAAAGCACATTTTCTCATTTTTAGCTTCTTTACCTTGTCTAACCGACTTAAATTTCTCCATTCGACTTGATTTTTCACCATAACCATATATTCACTATTCAAGACTACCCTCAAAATTTAGCTCAAACCCATGTCGGAAACATCCAAACTCCTTCCTAAAGCTTAAAGCTCATTTTTCTCCATTTTCAAGATTCTTTAGAGTTTTCCTACTTCCCAACCTGATTTCGACTTGATTTTCTAGGATAATCACTAAATATTCATCCCTAGTTTACTGTAAAAATTTTAAGAAAATAGGAGATAGGATTCGTAGGTAACCAAATAGAATGACTTAAGAAGGAAAATAAGCTTAAAGGGTGAAAGTGATGTGCATAGATGTTACCTGTCCTCTCCTAGCCATTTTGATGTTCTTCTACCTTGATTATAAGTTGCTTGAGCTCAAAATCTCCACCAACCAAGTCGCCCACCTTGGATTTTGGCTCCCACTCCTTAAACTTGCCTTTTTCCTTAATTTTAGCTTAATTACTACCTTAGATTTGTGTTTCCAATGGAGGAGTGTTGTTGCCTAAGCTCCAATGGTGTTTTCTAGCTTAGGAGAAACAAGGTAGATGAAGAAGAATGGCCACCTTGCTCACCTACCATGGCCGACCTCCACCCCCCCTTTTTATACTAAATTTCATCCTTATCCTTTAACTTATAATCATTACTTCTAGAATTGTCCATAGCCATTGATTTGCTTCAAGTGTCAAAAACCAATCCTAACCATCCATTTACAACCGCCTTTGAATGGATAAGGAGGGGGCAAGTTGCCTTGATCATCATTGCAAATAGTAAGGAGGTGTGAATAGTGGTGAATAGTAACCGAGATATTTTCTCTCCTTTCCTAGATATTTTTGGCCACCACCTTAGGCCATGTTTGGCTTGAGCCTTTTATGGGTATTAAAACTATATGTGTAGGTATGTTAATACTAGTGTGGGTTATCAAGTTCCAGGAATTTCCTCGGGTTACTTATGAGCTCTCCCGAAGCCTCGTTTGCCCAGAACCACTAAATACTGAAAAATGTAACTAGATTGTCTTATATTAAAAGAAGAAAGATATGATTGTTTCTTACCTCAAAACACTCTCAAAAGTATCTAACACACTTCCTAAGGTTGATAACCACTCTCAGTTCCTGAGGAATTTAGTAATTTTCGGGAATTTCAGAAATCCTGCGAAACTAAGGTTTACCGGGTGATACTCCGGGAACTAAGGTTCCTAATGTTCACCAAGCACCTCCAACTAATTATAACCTTCTCCATCTTTAGAAATTAGGGTTTCCTAAGGTTTACAGTTAAGCAAGGCCCTAATCACAGTTTAGAAATTTGGGGTATTACACTTCCTTCTGAATTCATCTTCAACCATCATCTTTCTTCTATCTCTCGTACTCGATTTTGCATTGCTTATTTCTTTTCATTTTCGGGGTTCCTTACGAGCTCATTTTGACTCCATGTTGTAAAATAACGTTTTATTTAGAAAAGAAGAGTCAATCATCTTCTCTCGTTTTAGTTTCTTTGAAAATCTCAGAATTGGAGTCTCGAATATTTATTTCGGGTATCTCTAGTTCCAGAGAATGCGTTCAGAATCATTATTGGAAGAATGGATATGGATTTATGGATAACTCATCTATTTTCTATGACCTAGCCTGATATGAGCATTGTGATCCATGAACGGGTCGGTGAAGTGTGCATAGTTTTAGACTTCTATGTATATTTCCGTTCGGGTCACCCAGAGATTACTATCTCTAAGATACTGCTAACTGGTCCACGTCCAGTCATCGTTCCATACTTTCTTTTGTTGTTTTATCTTGATTCGTGAACTGGTCCACATCCAATCATCATTCCACTTATTCCCTTTTGTTGTTTTACCTTGATTCGTAAACTGGTCCCTATCTAGTCATTGATCTATCTATTTCCTCTCGCCGTTCTGTTTTGGTTTGAGAACCGGTCCACCTCCGGTAACAATTTCATCTATTCTCGCACTGTTGGATTCATGAACTAGTCCTTCTCCAGTCATGAACCTTATTTCCTTGCATTCCCAACCTCTCTTGTGGTTATTATTCTTTGAATCATCTCTGATATTATGCTATGTTTGAGCGTTATGCTTTGCAGTTGATAGGGGCCAATTCGAAAACACCTATGAAAGGGTATTATGTAGTCTCTTCTTCTGACTGTGTTGAAACTGTTACACCTCCTGCCTGTATATATTCCTCTGATATTTAATTCCACTGGTTATCTTTATTTGAGCATATTGACTAGTTGAAAGTTGTATTACTCTAAGAATCATTGATAGGAAATTATGAGGTATACAAATGAGGTTGTGTCTCTAAACCCTCTCAGTTACCTTTTAAAGATTCTGGTCGAACTGTAGAAACTAACCATCAATTTGTGTTGGTGCTATTTTTACTTTTCATTGGATATCTTGCAGGAAATTTCCTTCGCATCCATCTCTGGTATTTATCCCTTAACTTAAAAAATTTTATGCCCTCTGTTCATTGATGCGGTGGTTTGAGCAATATATATGGTATCTCTGCACATGTTTTGTTTATGATTGATGTTTTGCAAAAATGAAGTCTGCCTGGCATCATGAGATTACTGACTGTGGCTCCTTGATGGTCACTTTATTCTGCTTGAATATGTATCTGTCTATTTCAAATCGGTCCTTGAACACCTTGGTTAGTCCCTTCTCTGTTTAGACATAGTGTTAATAATGCAAAACCTGCTCTGGTCTGTTCTTTGGTTGCTTGATCATGTCAATAACAGAAGTTGATAAGGGAGAGATAGTTTAGCAACCTAAGAATAGAGCCTATACCCCACTGCTTTCCGTAATTGGAGACTTCTTATTAAAATAGGAGAAGGATAGGTGATTTTTTTAGGCCATTTCTACATAATCCATGCTGTTATAATACCTCAGAATGGTTTAATGAAGAGTTCAGTCTTTAAACAGTAGATGAGGATTTAGAAATAACCAAGAAAGTAGCAAGAGGTGAAAAACTTAGTTTAAGTTTGGCCTGATAATCGAGACTAGTAGCAGAAAGTCTTAGATCTCTTTGTAGAGCTCCCTTTCGTTTTTAAAAGGCATTAGAGCGGAAATGTAGTATTTAATGATGGCTCAGTATAAGCTTGTTTCCTTCTAAAGTTAGTAACACTAGGTTCCAAAATTTGCTGTTTTAATTCATTCACCTGGTTGTCAATGACGCTGAAACGGGACCGATTCTATTGAGGTTTGGGTATGCTTTCTTGGTTAATGTTAATCTGTTATGCATCATGTGGTCTATCCTCTAATTATTCTTTTCGCTGCTATGTATATATATATATGCTTTTGTGTGTTGTAATTGTGTTGTTTTTTTTAATTCATTGCTGTTTAAACCTTAGATATCCCTCTAGGTCACCCATTTTTGTTTATGATCAAAGTCTTGGAAGGTTCCCCACAACTAGCTTATTTCTGATTTGCTTTGTCGGGAATAATACCTTCCAAAACTTTGAAGATCTCTAAAGCCTTTGAAGGTACCCCACATCTAGCTTATTTCTGATCTGCTTTGTGGGGAACAATATCTTCCAAACTCTTAAAGCCCATCCCAAACCATCCCTAATTTCATTAAAAAACTTTACCAAAAAAAAGAAGAATAAATTTAATTCCAAATTCAGTCCAAAATTCAATTTCATCTTCACTCAAAACAAGGTCCAAATGTGGCCCATTATTCCAAGGTACAAACAAGGCTCAAATGTGGCCCAATTTCCAATGTCCAAACTCAATCCACAAGTAAGGCTTAAATCAGGCCCAGATTCCAAATAAGTCTCAAAATTTGAATCCGGCCAAAAATCTGAATCCGGCCCAATTTGAAATCAATCCATTAATTCAAAGTTGGCCTAATTTTCTAAATCCTAACCTGGCCTAAAACTCTAATGTGGCCCAAAACACAATCTGGCCCAAAAGGCCAATCTCAATTCGGCCCAATCTCAACTTTGGCAAAATCTCAACTTCAGCCCAATCTCAAAAAAGGCCCAAATTCTAGACCCATATCTTGCCCAAATTGGCCCAATCTGTCCAAGATTTACCTAAACCCAATTCAGGCCCAAGCCCATTTTGGCCTAAGCCCATTTCGGCCCAAACTCATTCCGGCCTAAGCCCATTTCAACCCAACTCCCAAGACCCATTTCAGCCCAACTTTCAAGCCCCACATTTGGTCTAAACCTATTCCAGCCCAATCCCACTCGGCCCATCAAGCCCAATCGGCCCATCAAGCCCAACTTTGACCCGAACATTGACCAATCCAACTTTGACCCAAACTTTGACCAGTCCAACTTTGACCAAAACTTTGATCAATCCAATTGACCCAAACTTTGACCAATCCAACTTTGATCGGCACACTTTGACCTTGACCGAGCATTGACTGTGACCCAAGTTTGACCAGTTCAACTTTGACCAACCCGAACTTTGACCCGGCCCGTCTTCCTATCCTCGCCCAAATTCAATTCAAACCCGATTCAATTCAAACCCAATTCATTCAGCCTAATTCAGTTTAGTCCAATTCCATTCAACTCAAATTCATTTCATCCAATTTGAACTCAATTGTAAATCCCATCCAAATATCTCCTTTCCAAATTTTCAAACAATCATTTTATTCAAATTTCATCAAGTTTTCAAAGAAACTATTTTGTGGAATTTTAAAGGAAAAACTCTTCTCACATCAAAGAAAACTTTTCTCAAATGCAGAAAGTTCTTCTCACATGTACAGAAAGTTTTCTCCTAAAATCATTTCTCAAATTCAGTGTTTCTTTATCGAGAATTCTGAACAACTTCAAAGATTTTCTAACTCAGTTTTCAAACTCAAAATTAAGCCGTTTTCGGGGAACAAGAAATGTCTAACCCCTTCAAAAAAAATTCCTTCCTAATTAGACATCACTTGTCTCCCTTTCCAAAACAATCTGAGGCAGGGCACTGGGGTCTCCACATCCCTTGTCACAATTTGGATTTCTTTAGGCGGGGCATTAGGTTGACAAACCTCCCCTAATTTCAACCTAGATTTTTTATGGGGTGGGGTGCTAGGGATGTGACCGCCTTCCAAGTTGCAGCCAGGATTTTTAGAATTGTCTAACTCCCTTCTACTCGATTTTAATGTTTTCAGTTTTTAATGTTTTTAAACCCCGAGAGTTAGAGACGTTATTAGGGTTTGACCGAGAGTATCCCATTCATGATACTTCTCTGTAAATCCTATGTTTTGACATAAATTCATTGCCCCATCTTTTGAGCTTCGGCACTTACCATTCATTAAGTGTCACACTCGAGGGGGTACATAGGGTAATCCTTTGGGATCACCCGCTCTTTCATAATAAAATGATTGTCCTCAACCATTTTCAAGCCTTGATCCTAAAGAACCTGTGACCTCTCCCAGATTCTAATTGCCTCACATACTCAAATCGTCATTCAAACTCCAACTCACCTTAAACTCAAATCCTCTTACAAATTCCAGCTTCTCTTAAACTTCTAAAGTTTCATAGGCCCGAGCGTCTCACAGACTCGAACATCTCAATCTGTCCACCATTTTAAGATTCAAACATCTCATAGACCCGAGCGTCTCACAAACCTTGATATCCCATTACTCCCGCTACATGAACATCCTAAATGTCTCATAGACTCGAGCGTCTCACAGACTAACCTCTCAAACCCGAAACTTTCCGAAACTTCAAACATCTCAAAAATCTCCAAACACCCTAAAAATCGTGAACTACGTAAGGTCTGAGCTCAACAGGGAGTTGAGTACGTAGGCAGCCCATCTAGGGTGCGACCCCATTCCAATCAATAAACCCTTTTCCCACTCTAAGGTGCTCCCACAATTTTCAAAGCACCAGACTCCAAGTCTTGTCCATTCACTCACCCTCAGACTTCTCCTAAATCTTGTTTCTATAGTCATTCAAATTCCTTAATTCCTCTTCTTGGCGCTAGCTTGGCAGAAAAACTCGCCTCACCCACTCTCTTTCTCTCCTCCTGTCTCAATCATATCCTTTGGCTTTGATCGAATCTCTCTAAAAAGGTTTTGAAAGAAGGCAATCCTGACAATTGGAGACCGAGGTTTCCTCGGGCATCAATCCAAAGTCGTGGTCGTTGCCACTTCTAAGGGGTGTAACCCAGTGCGAACCCACATAGAATCTCTGAAATGACCAAATAAGCCCTATCCATAGGCAACAAATCATCAGAGTCAATTAACGGTTCTTAGAACCCTATTCTTTTCCTTCCTTGTTCATTTAGGTCAAACTAGGTGGCGACTCTAGTCAATTCCGCCCTTAGGGCATAAGTCCGCGTGGGGCCCATTGAGAGCTGGTGTAGTGCACACTTGCACTCTCCTTTATGCTTTCTGGGAAAGACGGACAATTTAGTAGGTATTTGAGGGGTGTCATGAATAACGGGTTTTCACCCTCCACAGAATGGCATTTTTTAGGATCTAGACTTCTCAGTCAGACCATATTTAGATAGACCCCCCTCATACCGAAAAATCACCCTCCACACCCCCTAGGTCGAGCAAGAAAGAATCCTAGCCATAAAAGATTAGCAATGGCTGAAAACCAAAAAGAAGTTTATTGGAGACACCTTTCAAGAGATAAGTGGATAAAAGAGACAGACAAGAACTCCAAGTATTTTCATCGAAGGGTGAATTTTAATCCCTGAAAGAAAATGATGAATTGTTTGATAACTGACAGAGGTGTTGTGGATGATCCGCATGCCATCAGGGAGGAAATAGTGGATTACTATAAGAAGCTATATCAGGCTGTCCCATCTTTAGGTGATTGACCCCGTGCGGAATATTTCCCATGTTGTCGGAAGAACAAGCAGATCTTCTTGAGGTAATCCTGTCCCTGAAAGAGATTAGAAAAGCGGTTGTGCAATGTGATGGGTCCAAAGCCCCCGACTTTGACGAGTATAACATGAAATTTGTAAAGAAGATGTGGGACGTAATTGGGTCTGAGTTAAGTAATGATGTGAAAAAAATTCTTCATTACCTCAAGACAAGAAAGAGAAGTAAACACAATGTGGATTGCATTAATCCCTAAGAACCTGAGGCCTCGAGGCTCACGATTGGAAGATTACCGGTTGATAAGTATGGCAGGGCATGTTCAAGGTTATTGCAAAGATTTTGAGCAATCGAATAAGCCCCTATTTGCCTATGCTTATTGGAGAAACTCAGTCTGGCTTTGTGAAAGGAAGGAATATTCTTGAAGGCCCGCTTATTGCAAATGAGGTAATAGCTTGGTTAAAGAAGAATAAAAAAAAGGACTGTTGTTAAAGATTGATTTGAAGAAAGTATACGACTCGGTGTCTTGGGATTTCCTTGATAATATGCTAGAATACATGGGGTTTGAAAATACATGGAGGAAATGGGTGAAAGAATGTGTTATGACATCTAAAGTATCACTTCTAGTAAATGGATCGCCTACGAAGCCCTTCTCTCCCAGCCATGGTTTGAGACAAGGAGACCCACTTTCTACATCCTTGTTCGTCATTGCCGTCGAGGTGTTAAACTGGCTAATTCAAATGGCGGTGGACCAAAACATATTCACGGCTTTAAAGGTTGGATCAAGGCAAGTAAGGATAACTCATTTACAATTTGCAGATGATGTCATGCTTTTCAGCGAGATAAAAAAAAAAGAAAAATTATTGCACTTGCATAGAATTCTCGAAATATTCTCATAAATAAGTGGGTTAAGGTTGAACTTGGAGAAATCCAAGGCCTTTGGCATCAACGCTAGTGATGAAGAGATCCAAATGTTACAAGAAATATTCAGCTGCCAAACGGGGGAGTTACTGGCAACATACTTGGGATGTCCCCTAGGTGCTAACATGAGAAAAGCCTCGACATGGGAGCCGGTTATTCAGAAGGTAAGAAGCAAACTAGCAACTTGGAAAGCCACGAGTCTATCCAAAGCCGGTCGTGCAGTTCTTATCAGCTCTGTTCTTGAGTTTATTCCTCTATATTATGCTAGTATGTTTGTTATCCCGGTGAAGGTGAGAAAAAAGCTAGTGTCGATCCAAAGGCAGTTTTTTGGGGTAAAAAACTCAAGAAAATTTCTGACGACTGTCTCATGAAGAAAAATGGCGCGTCCAAAAGAGTTGGGTGGTCTTGGTTTCACTAATCTGCAAAAGAAAAACTTAGCCTTCCTCGCCAAATGGAGATTTAACTTTGCCAGAAGTACTAGCCCCCTATGGGAGAGAGTTGTGCAGTCTATATACTCTATGAGAAGAGGTATACATACGGGGGAGATGCAGGAAAACTAGACAGGAACGCGAGGTGTGGTACTCAATGTGAAAGCCACGAACGATCACACATTGACTCGGGACATTATTGACGAAAGGTGAAGATAAATTTACGAAATGGCCAGACCATCCTCTTTTGGCATGACAGATGGTCGAATGCTGGTGTGCTCAAGAAACGATTCCCTCGCCTGTTTATCCTTAGCATGAAACAGGAAGTGGTAGTAGCTGAGATGGGGGACTGGGACAACGACAAGTGGAACTGGCATTTCCAGTGGTGTAGAGTTCTATTTCAATATGAAGTGGAACAGGTAGCCCAACTCTATGACATGGTGCGAGAATCCACGCCTTCTACTCATGATGAACAGGATGATGTGACATGGTTTAATGTTAGTAATTGTTCAATTACGAAAGATTTTATTAATACGTTGAATACCATGAGTTGGGACGAGCAAGATGATGGGGATGGAGTCTAGTTAAAAGCAATATGGAGAGGAATTTGCGAGCCTAGAGTGGTAATGACATATGGTTTGCACTCATAAGGAGACTCATGACCCGGGAAGTATTATTTGAGAGAGATATCATCCCACTTGGTCAGAGCATGTGTCCATGGTTCATAGATCAATGGAAAAGATTGAGCATGTTTTGTTTCATTGCTTGAAAATTTCAAGGACATGGGAACTTATCTTGCGATGGTGGAATGTGCCCTTTACCATTGGAGAAAATATTACAGAATATATATGGACTGGTTCTCTCTTGCGCTGGTGCCAAAGACAAGAAAGATCTGGAAATCCACCTTTTGCTACGGAATATACTATATATGGCTCCAGAGGAACAATGTAATTTTTCGAGGAGATAGATGTGAGGCTGATCAAGTTATAATCCAAATAAAGCTTGGCATTTGGAGATGGACAAAGGTTGGTGGGAAGACTGTCTATTCACGTGCAATGCTTTCATAGGAGTCTCATCCTTGAAGGACTACGTTTAGACAAATCGTGAGATGATGAGAAGGGTACGCAGGAAATATGGACATAAGAATTTCTCTGTAGGTGGTAGATTTTGATTTTGAGGCTGTTCCATTTGCCTTTGTGAGGTTGCGTGTATTTCTTTTGCTTGTTCGACCGTATGATAGTTGGGGGTAATTCCATTACTCCCGACCTGGATAGTTGGTGTTTTGTGTTGTAATCGGATGTGGGTACTCTTTCCTCTCTGAGTTTTTATCCCACTAGGTTTTACTTAGAATTTTAATGAGGCCCAATTCTCCCACCCACCTGGTTTTTCCAGGACTTTTTAATAAAAGGCTACTAGCCAAATTATCAATATATATATATATGTTGGATATAAAAAAAGGAAAAGTTTTGAGTTTTTTGTTCCAACTCATTGCAAGAACTTGGTTTACTCAAATAGAATGACTATATCATTAAAACAACATTGTACAATATACAAAAGTTTTTGGCAAAAAAAAAGTTTCTAGCTATTTTATTCAAAGAACAGAAAGTTTATGCATACGGTTTCTATGAGTGAAGCGGATGCTAACATGAGGTACTATCATGTGGCCAAGAGAGATGAATGTCAACCTTGATAATATGGGAGGTTTTGGTCTACCCAAAGCCATAGGGTAGTCGAAGGAAGCTTTGTGTTATTTGAAGATGAGGCGAGAGAGGAAGTTTAACTAACCTTAGAGTTGGACAAAGAGATAGGATGTAGAGTTCAAATGAAGGGAAATTGGTAAGAAGGTACACTCATATGCACATGAAATCAAAACTGGATTAGCAGGAAGTCTAATGTAGGAAAAGAGACTAGAGAAACCAAGGTCAAGCAAAGATATTGTCAATCTTACAAAGAGGAAGATAGAGATGAATAACAAAACTTTAAGAGGTTCAATTAAACTAGGTTGTTATCTTGGGTGTTAACTGTAGAGTATAATTATAAACTGATGAAATGCACCATACTGGAAGATGCTAAGAAGAATACATATGCATGTCTGTGAGGCTTTTGATAATAGTACGTGAAGAAATTGTAGTGAGAATATGAACTAAACTCTACTCGACAGATGATGGTGTCGAAGAGATCGATGAGCAAGATTTACGAATATGATCTACCGTATTTTATACTCATCGTCCAATTTGACTGTCTAAATTTAATTCAATATTTAATATATAAATAATACTTTCATATATTTAAGTCTTATAATATATTAAATCAAGTAAAGCGTCTATTATGAAATTAAACTTCAAAATTTTTTTATTTTATACATTAAACATTTAAGTAGAGAAACGTGCTAAAAATAAACTAGAAAATCAAAGTGAGATGAAGGGTATGATCCATGTTTGATAGTCAAAGATTTTCTGGAGGTGAATGTGTTGCTCAAATAATTGGAAACATGTGAATTAGATGAGTTCGTTTCTAGATAAAAGATAACCATGTTAACGTAATATTACTTTGCCTTTCTTTAAAAGAATCTTGTAAATAAAGTATATTAAAGAACAACTAAAATATAATAACAACAAAAAATTTGCGCATAATACAAAAAACAAAATATACAAATATAAGATCCAAGGAAAAAAATAGAAGAGCCCCGTTCCGTAATTACACTAAAGATTAATGTTCTGATAATTATGTCTTTTTTTTTTTTTTTTTAAAACCACATTTATGCGGTAGGTGTTCCGCAGAGGAATTTATGTAAAACTGCCTCTATATGGAATTATGTCCAAAACACCCTTGTCCTGTAACAA
Source organism: Limonium bicolor (assembly GCA_023374045.1). Lineage (NCBI taxonomy): Eukaryota > Viridiplantae > Streptophyta > Magnoliopsida > Caryophyllales > Plumbaginaceae > Limonium > Limonium bicolor. The sequence goes on from CM041778.1 coordinate 202,258,699, forward strand.
AGCTCACAACCAACAATGGCGGGCAACAGAGCACGATACCCATGGGCCGATCGCACTTATCGAGAAAACCAAGATCAGAAAATTTGCTCAATCAGTTTGGGTACCATGAAACTTGGAGAAGGTCAAGCCATCTTCACCGCCGAATGCACACACTCGTTCCATTTTCATTGTATCACTTCCAGTGTTAAACATGGTAACCAAGTATGCCCAATTTGCAGAGCTAACTGGAAGGAAATCCCCCATCCATCTTCTCCTGCTAATTTTCCAACCATTATGCCCCAAGATCACGATGATGCCGTAGCAGTGATGACCCTAATCCGCAGACTTCCCCCTTCAAATTTAGTCCGACCATCCCCGTCTCTTCGTTGCCCAGAACCTGCTCTCTACAATGACGATGAATCTCTTCTTGTCCAAGTCGACGCCCAACAATAATATCTTCTGATGACAGAACCTCTCCCAATCTTTCTGCAACCGATAGTAATACTAATAATAGCATTGAGATCAAGACCTATCCAGAATTCTCGTTTTTAACACTTGGCTTGGCGGGTGATGAAAATTTGCAACAACGGAGGCTCTCGGCTATAGGCTTAAAGAGGAAGACAATGGTGGCTGTAGGTAGAACTTGTAAATTATGAAAATAGTGAGAGAGTAATATTGTATTTTAGACAAAGCTAGAAATCCAATGTCCTAAAAGTAGCAAAACCAGCATTTATCGTAAACGTCTTTTTGAGTATTTATGGGACCTTTATCTTGCTGTTTTTTGACAAAATAAAGATGGTTTTTGGGAAAAAGCAGTATAAATGCTGCTACCGAACCGGACCTTTATCTTAGGAAAGATATACTCCCCAGTCCAAGTCAAACTGTTCAGTTTATTATTTAGATGTATCGTTTGACTTCGATATTTAATATATAAGATAATATATATTTATAATCTATGTTATACAATGGAATCCTATATATTATACAACTTAATTTTTGAAAATTATTTTATACTATATGTTTGATAGTAAAGTGAAACTTATAACAGGACCGAGTATAGCTTATTTTTGCGGTTCCCATAGTAATGACTATTTTTTCATAAATTGTCAATAATCGTTTAGTGAAAAACTTGTGTCATTCATATTCGTCACCGTCAGCCCTCGGTGTTGGGATGTTCGAAAACTTATTATAACTATAAAGCTTCAAGCTTTCAACCCCTTCTCATTTCGGCCCAATAATATCCGATATTGGCTGCTTCTTTTGAATTAGATCAGATGTAACATAAGACGCAGGATCGATCACCTACATGGTGTAATTGGTGTTTCAGGAGAAGCAACTTTCCAACCTTCTAATCCACTAAAAAGAATCAAGTTGTAGTTAACATACCATGCATCCTAACGAAGAGATACCTCTCTACCTAAATCAAAACCTCCGCCACAAGGCATCATCATCTCTAAAAACCCACCCACAAATCATAAATGCGTAACCAGTCAACATCCCTTCCAACTCATTACATTTATCTGTGTGGAATCTGAGCACCCATCTCCACATCCTTTTTCGCTTTATCTCTCAGTCTAATCCATCTCTGCATTATCTTCTCATCGTGCTCCTGCAGACCACAAGGCGGTGCCACCGACAACGCAGCCGCAGATTGCTCCAAGTACTGACTCTGCTTCTTATCAGCAAAGCAGAGGAGCGACTCCTCACATACCTGCCTTGCTGTTGGTGGAGGGACTGGCTCGAAATCCAGGAGCTTCGCGTACTCTGTGATTAGATGAAACATGTAATCATATACTCGTCTCATGTTCAACGTCTCCATCAGTTCCTGCCCTCTTCTTCCCATAGCTTCCGCCTGTTTCATTCATTCCCACCCAGACTGAACATCAGTAATTTTTTAAAAACTTTACCTATCATTAGTGTTATGTGCAGCCGGTATGTATGAAACTCTCCGATAAGGTTCAGCTTTTTTACCTCAACAGGATTCTGGTTGCCCCAGTCAACCGCGAACTTGATCGATTGACATAAGTTGTTGCGAGAAACGGGCCAATAATTCTTCTTAGGGATAAGCCCACGGGTGAAGAAGTCTTCGTATTGAGGATCTATTAGCAATGCAAGTGAACCACAAGATACAATGTACTTGAGACTCACAGACCAGCATAGCCTTCAGCATAAATTTTATACCTGCAAACAGGACATACATAATATATATCATCAACAACTAAGTTCACACAACAACAGGATGATGCTACCAGATCACAAAAAGTGTAACCAACATACCTGTGCTGACACTGGTTTGAAAGTTTAGACTGCTTGAATCCTGATCTTGCTTCTGCGACCCAGTCCTGCCATCATATAAATGAACCAAAATCGTATCAGTATGGTTGATGTTCAGAAAGGCTAGTAAGAAACCATAATCTTGTTGTCTGAAATTGCAATATATTATCTGTCCATCCACCTGGCGAAGGATTTGGGCACCCCAACGTTCTGTGTCGTTGCACTTGAGTAATTCTGTACGAAGCGGTGATGCAACATCAGGGTTTCCTTTCCAATATGCGTAAGGCTGCTTCATCTCCCAGGTTTGAGACTTTGACCCTTGTTTAATATCAGCAAACTCGTCATTCCATGGAGCCACATTTACCTCGGGCCTGTAATGCAAGGGGAACCAAATTAACAACTTATTATTTACAAAACCAAATAATGACCAGCAGTAACTCGGGGTAGTCAAGAGCCAAGAAATATATGTACAAACCCAGGAGACATCATCTAAAAAACAAGCAATGCATCTAATTTTTATATGAACCGCATTTTCATCTAGTAGCTATTCATAGTGAATGCAAATTTGATATTTAGGATGGATTCAGAATTGTGAACTTACCATCCCAAAATGACCAATCCGGAAACGGAATATCAAAGTGCTTAGCCGTAGTACAATATCTAAACAGCGGGATCGGTTTCTCAGCATGCTTACTTCGTTTGATCGCCGGCTTATCCATACAATCAAACATCATATCAACATCAGGAACAATCCCAGGATACCTCTTCAACAATTGCAGAATCCCCCAAACGGTGAACATCATCCTACTCTGAGTACAAGAATAGTACAAATCCACATACAGTTTCCCACCAGAAATAACCACCCTATATGCAGCGAAATCTTTGGCCTCCATGAGATGTGATAAGCTTATCTTGGACTGTGACCATGGCTCCAATCCTTGTGTATCCACCTGAAAAATTCTGGGCACATTGAGGTTCGAGACGGGTCGAATTGTGGCTGGGAAGGGGATATGGGAGGTATACGGCAAGTGAAGTAGTGGCATTGTAGAATCTTTGATGCACGTGCGTAGCTTGTCTTCTCGGAAAATTCTGTGGGTGGGAATATGTGCCATGGTGTTGGGTCTAGGTTGTGGCCTGCAACTGTCCTGGTTTGATAAGCGAAATCCTCTACCTGCTTTTATAATGAAAGAAGCGGAGTTTTAGATCATTCATGAATGTGTAACAGAGATATACGAATGACATTTGTTTGATTAAATGTCTCAATGAAAAAACGAAACAAGATTTTCCGTTCTTTTGTTTTTGAATTTGTAAAGTTAATTAACTCCTTTTTCACATCAAGAACGTTCCTCAGATTAATCAAATAGTGAATAAAGACTAACGGTGTTTTGATTTTATTACTCGCATTTGACTCAGACTAGGAAGAATTGAATGATAAACGAAGCGAACTGCAAAGAAAGGGAGAGAGGGAGGAAGACCGACCTTGAAGACTACAACTACAGTGAGAGACAGAAGAGCCAGGCAGCAAACGGCAGGGAGGAGATGAGACGGGGAACGACCAACAAGAGCATTGTTGATCTTTGAAGATCTCATTGCGAACAGGCCCGTTCTTGAAGGTAATACCATGGCGAACGGAAATAGTAATCCAAAATCCCCAAATTGCCTGGCCTTTTATGGTTTCAAATTAAATCCTCCGTCGGTGGATTTTGTTCTCTGATTTGTTTCCTTTCTATCATCATCTTCTTCCACTGTTGATGATATTGATGTTGTTGTTTGGCCGTTGTCAACTTCATAATAATGTCTTTTGTCGAATATGTTTTGCGTCTATTTCACATCCACTCTCTCTCTCTCACTCGCTCACTCGCTCATAATGTGGTGGTACCAGAATTTGATTGTATTCATCATCTCTCTTCCGTTTTTGTCGCAACGACTTGCTTTTTATTTGTTTGTTTGGCCTTTTTCTCCTACTTTCTTCTCCATTGGTGGTCTCTCCTCTCTGGTCCCCTTTCTCATTGTCCCGGTTTTTGAAATTTTGAGCTGTCCTCTGATTGAATGGCATGCTTCACCTCACTCGCTCGATTGAAACTAACTAACCTCTGCAGTTAATGTCCCGTCAGAAACCTAAGACTGACTAGATTATGAAAATATAGTTTGAATCTCGTCATCTTAAGTACTCTACTCCAGACAGGATACGAGTCCCTACGTTGGATCTCCATTTCTCTCTTTTCCCGCGCTTAAGCCCCTTACCTAATTAGGAGGCTATTTAACTCATTAGTCTCGGCTAAAATTGCGCGGTAACTTTGCCACTGAGTCACGCTACTTTATTGTTTGAGGAAAATTCACAATATGCTTTAGGCTCCGTCCAAGGATGGTATGTTTGTGATATATAGTATATGTTATGTCCAACTCTTTTGACAAAAATACTAAATAATCACACAAAACAACAGTTTTTAAAACAGTTACAAATATACCAGCATAAAACAACCATAAAACAATCAATAATTTATACTGCAAGAGATGATATTGTAAATTTGTATTTATATTTATATTGATATCTATATCTATAATATTAATATTTATACTTATATTTATTTATATTAATATTATTATATTAATATTATTTATATTTATAATTATATTTACATTTATATATTATTTATCTTTATATTCATTTATATTATATTTATATTTATGTTTAGTTTATATTTATATTTATGTTTATATTTATATATGTTTATGTCTACGTTTATGTTTAGGTTTACGTTTACGTTTACTTTTACGTTTACGTTTACGTTTACGTTTACGTTTATGTTTACGTTTACGTTTACATTTACGTTTATATTTATATTTGTGTTTATGTTTATATATTTATAATCGTATCACAGAAATTAGTAACACATAACTAACTTAACTAATTTATTCAAAAAATGTCGGACGAAACAACCACACTGCCAAATAGCAGTTTTCAAAACAACCACATATATACCAGCATAAAACAACAAGCAAAACAACCAGTCAAAACAACCAGACTAAAATAACTACAAAACAACCACAAAAAAGCCATGCTGAACAGAGCCTTAGTGTTTCATAATTCGTGATAATGTATAAAATGTCTTGATTTTGTAACGGAAGTTAACTGTACCATGAAAAATAATCATATTATCCTTATTATTTTATTTTTAAAATTTTTGAACTTTTTTTTAAGTTGTGGGCACTACTACAAAGAGTATAGATTGTCATTTTTTAACCCCACTTAATAAAATGTAGTAAAGTTTTTAATATAAGTACTCTATTTAATTACACTTGTTTGTGTAGAATTTATAGTAAGAGCTTATGTTAAATGTAAGTATAAATATGTATATATAATATTCAAAAATCTCTAATATCTCTACATCAATTATGAATACACTTATGAGTGAAGAAATTAATTTTCCACATTTATTTGTTTAAAAAGTTTGAACTTAAAATTGTGGGCATATGCCAATTATGTAGTAGTGTGGTTTTTATAACGACTATTTTATTGGATTTACAAAAATCACAATATACACTTGTTTTTACAAAAGTTCACAAAATATCCCTGTTTTTACAAAAATGTTTACAATATGCCCCTGTTTTATAAAATGTATACAATATGCCCGTGTTTTTTTTACAAAAAAGTTCATAATATGCCCCTATTTCCATACAAGCTAGTGTAACATCTATTTTTACATTCAAACGAAAATCCATGCTACAACTGTTGGGCTTGTGGTTTCTTTTAATGGTGCACATTGATGGAGCAAAATCAATACAACCCTCATCGTAAAGTAAGACACACTTTCGAAGGGTACGCAAGAACACTTCAGTTAGTAGGGAATATTACAACTGATGGGCTTGTGGTTTATTTGAAAGTGTGTCTTACTTTAGAAGAGGGTTGTATCGATCCTGCATCACCGGTGCCCACCACTGAAAGAAACCACAAACCCAGTAGTTGTACTAAGATTTTCCGTTTGAACAAAAAGTATTGTTACAATAGCTTAAAAGGAAAATAGAGGTATATTGTGAACTTTTTTGTAAAAAATGGGACATATTATAAACTCTTTAAAAATAGGCATATTGTGAATTTTTTTTAAAATATGGGTATTTTGTGATTTTTTTTGTAAAAACAAGGATATATTGTGAACTTTTTAAAGACATCAAAAAGTAGTCGTTATAAAAACTAAAAAATTAAAAAATATATTTTTAAAAATAAAAATATATATTTTTTAAATAATACAATTGTTAGGGGCAATATAGTCATTTTCCAGGACACAATTAACGTCTATTACCAAATCGTGATAATTTGTGAAATAAACATATTCATGGCATACAAGGACAAATTTCAAAAAGAATATATCACGAATAATGAAACATTTTAGCGACATATCATAAATTTTCCAATTTTTTTTTTATTTTTTGAAACGAGAGCCATTTTATATATACAACTCTATGGACATAAATGTCAAGATTTACAATCCAACTAAGATATATAGTCCTGTTTGAGACTTATTTGTCTTTTTTTTAAGTAGAGACTTATTTGTTAAAATGTAGTATCTTTTTTCGTAATAAGTTAGTTGCGCAATGTATTTCTTTATTGATCAAGTTATTTACTTCCCTTAATATATCAATTAACTTAATGGGTTTTGGATAGTATGCAAAAGTATAAAAGATAGTAACAATGAAAAAACGGAATGTTATGAGAACAAATGATCTGTTTGGTTGTGTGGGGAAAAAAAGGAAAAAAATCATGGATGAATGGCTGTCACGCATCATGATCAGTCAGTTTTTGCTTCCTTTAGTATAATTAACTTAATGGTTTTGGATAATATAGGAAAAATAATGAGAAAAGGGATAACCAGGGAAACAAAGGAATATTATTTTAAAAAAGTATTTAATTGGTAAATGGCCAAATATTTAGTTACATTCTAGGAAATTTTTGTAATTTACAAAAAGTGAGGGAGAGACGTAGGGGAGGGGAGCACGCGCCTCAGAGAAAGGGAGAGAGGAGCGCACGTGACCAGGCTTTTTTTCACTTTTTTCTTTCAACAACTCCTGATTGATTCATTTTTTTTTTTTTTCTTTTTTTTTTCCTTTTTTAATATTTTATTATTCTTCTTTCTTTATTATAAAAACTTTAAATTGTTATAACTTTTAATATATAAGTCTAAAATGAAAAAAAATATATCATTGTTTACCTAAATTTAAGCTCTTTAAATCAGGACTAGTCATGGATATGTTTTGACAACTTTAAAAAAAAATTATTTACGTGTATACAACGATACACTAAAATGATAATATGATTCATTAATTTTGTATTATGATTCATTAAAATTGATATTATGATTCATCAAGTAATAGGTGGTGAATTCGATGTTTTTAGCTTTCCTAAGGTGGGTTTTAGGGTGTTTTGGGGGTATGGTAATCTATTTGGAATTTGTTCTGTACTTTATATTATAGCAACTAACTCGACAGGTTTTTAGGGTTTGTACTGCAAACCCTAAAATTGCCTTCGACACTTTTAGCTATCTTAGGTGGGTTTTGGGGTGTTTTGGGGGTAGGGTAATCTATTTGGAAACCGTTCTATACTTTAATGTGAGAATGTACATATTTTAATGTGAGAATGTACATGTTTTAATGTGACGATGTACATGTTCAAATGTGAGAATGTACATGTTCAATTATATGAGAATGTATATGTTTTAATGAACATCTGTACATATTTGTATGACCGTTTGTACAAGTGTTCTTCCTTATATGTATAGGTTTTAATTTAAGGATGTACATATTTAATTATCCGTACAGGCTTATATGACTATCTATATGTTTTAATGCGAGGATGTACATGTTTTTACGTGAGGATGTACATGTTTTAGTGAACATTTGTACAGGTTTGTATGATAATCTGTACAAGTTTTCTTTTACGTTTTGTGTTCCATACATGTAAAAATAATTTTTTTAAATTGTTAAAATATATTCATGACTGGTCTTGTTTTGAAAAGCTTGAATTTAGATGAACAATGATATAATTTTTTTTCATTTTGGACTTATATATTAAAAGTTATAACTATTTATAGTTTTTATGATGAAAAAAAAGAAAAAGAAAATTCACACGACAAACGCAGTACGCATAAAAAAAAATAAAATTCTTGGCTACAAGTGGATGTAGCCATCCTAGCTACATCTTAGATAAATTTGTAATTTAAAAAAATTGTAAGTAAAATATAAGGGTAAATTTTGTAATTTAGAAAGAGTTATGAGAGAGATAAAAATAAAAAAAAAAACACGAATAAATGAAAGGAACGGATACGCCGAATGTATAATGTATTTACATTTGTTTTTTCTTTTTTTAAATAATTTTATTTTTTATTATAAAAAATTTAAATTGTTGTAACTTTTAATATAATTCCAAAATGAAAAAAAATTATATCATTGTTCACCTAAATTCAAGCTCTTCAAAACAAGACCAGTCATGGATATGTTTTGACAACTTTTAAAAAAATTATTTTACATATATACGATGATATTTTAATGTGAGGTATGTACATATTTTAATGTGAAAATGTACATGTTTTAATGTGACGATGTACATGTTCAAATGTGAGAATGTACATGTTCTTTAATGAACATGTGTACATGTTTGTATGGCCATTTGTACATGTTTGTATGACCGTCTGTACAAGTGCTCTTTCTTATATGTACAAGTTTTAATCTAAGGATGTATATATTTAATGATTCGTACAGGTTTATATAACTATCTATATGTTTTTAATGTGAGGATGTACATGTTTTAGTGAACATTTGTACAGGTTTGTATGACCATCCGTACAAGTTTTCTTTTACGTTCTATGCTCCATAAATGTAAATTTTTTTTAAAAAAAGTTGTCAAAATATATCCATGAATGGTCTTGTTTTGTAGAGCTTGAATTTAGGTGAACAATGACATAATTTTTTTTCATTTTAGACTTATATATTAAAAGTTACAACAATTTAAAATTTTGTGATGAAGAAAAGATTATGAATAAAAAATCTGAAAAAAAAATTAAAAAAATCAGCAGGAGAGCAGGGACGAGAGTGGGACGGCTTTAGAAAAAAAAAAAGAGAAGATGGGGAGCGCTGGGATGTAGCCATCGTTGGCTACACCCAGCTGCAGCCAAGACAGACCCAAAAAAAAATAAGAGCGCTGAGATGTAGCCATCTTTGGCTACACCCAGCTGTAGCCATCGCACAGCTGAGCCAGACAAGTTATAAAATAAGTAAAATTTAGTGGATAAACACATTTTGTGTACTAGTTACTCAAAATGATTATCTTTTCAAAACCTAATGACCAAATAAATAGTAAAAACGTAGTTAAAAGCCCATTGACAGAGTCCCTCTTATACATCTTTACAATCAACGAGTGTTGAACAACGTATTTATTGAACATTATAATTCCTGAATACAGATGAACTACAACAAAGACAAACTCCTGTTACTCCACTCATAATGAAACCATCAAACCTTTTTTCGAAAGGATAATCCTGTTGAACTTTTGTGTCTGCAGTGATCAATCAAGCAAGGGGACAACAAGACACCCCTTTAGTAGCCTGCTAAAATTGCTTTGCCACTCTTCCTATCAGTACACAAAAAGACAAATCACACATTCTTTTAACAATGCATATATAATTTTGTATATCGTTATATACAGAGCCAAAAAATCATAGCCGTCAGGTGAAGTACAGCAAATGAATGTGTGCAAATAATGCCATGCTTCTTTCCGATTTTCCTCCCATAAAACAGATTAGGCAGCAGCTTGTGGTATTCCAAATATGCATTGTATGTAATGCTAACACCAATCTCAGTTGTTGGGTAACTAGACTCAAACTGAATAGATTCTTCTCACTTTCTTCATGTTTTCCGGCATATCGGGCAAGTTCCAGCTTCTTCCGCAATCCTGCAAATGTAGGGAACAGGATTCAGGCCAACTTGCAGGAATCCCTGCTTGATTATAGAAACAGTGTGAAACAGGTATAATTCCATCTCACTAGTCTCTTTCTTCCTTCTAAACTCAACTTAGTTCATTCCACTTCTCTGTCTAATTTCTATTCTTTCTGAGCTGTATTTCAATCTACCACACTTGCTTTGTGTGGTTAGAAGAAGAAAAGTGGGACTACTTACCTTGACCCACAAGTGAAGCAAGCAGCGCAGTGTCCACAAGGAGAAAGAAACAATCTCTTGGTGAATCGAACAAATAACACATAAATTCCTCGTATCACTACTGTTACTGCTCTCTCCTTCCATTGGTGCCTTTCCTTCAAGCTGTGGAGTCTGCCGCTCTTCCAAGTCATCTTCATCATTTGATACGGAATCATACGATGAACCCAAACTCGATGTGTCATCATCATCCTTGGGTTCGAGCAAGGGGTCTTGATCAGTTCGATGATCTTCCCAAGGTTGTGATCCAACACCAGGAGGAACACCTTCCTGGCCTGGCATTAACACATTGCAGATTTTGCACAGGGATAGTACCAGTATTGTCATCAGAACTGTATATCACAGACATAAATTGATGGCTCAGTCAGTCAGAAGGGTAGTGCGAAAGAGGAGAGGGTGCTGCATGTTTCAGATAATTGGCAACAAAAAGAAAAGAAAAGAACCGAACCTGATCCAAGTAAATAAGTAAGCCATCTGGGTCCGTAGGAGAGTCGTAGATACAATTCAGTATCTTCCTCAAACTGCACAATGACAGGAGAGGAGGAGGTTCAAAGACTACCCCGACTGAAGATAGAAATATTCAGCATCTTCATCATGACTCATTAGCTTTTTATTTCAATGGCTTGTGAATTAATCCAACACACCCACCATAAATTCAATATTGTAGGCATTTCATAAGTTTGTCATCTCATTGTAGAAGATACCTGCTCTGGACCAGGAGAAGTTACAACAGCATAATTCGCGGTGAAAAAGGAGAGCTTGAAACTACAGGCACGGTTGTATAGGGAGCATTTGGAATAAGATTGACTCGTGTTGTATCTGATAGCCTTTATAGTGAAGTTGAGTTGAACCTGTAAGAATGCACCCATTGCATATGAGACTATATATAACAGTGAGCCACACTAATTAGCTAGGTTCACTAGATTGTATAACAAATATAAACAGCATACCTCCACAGTCTCGGAATTTAAATTACCCACAGCTATGTAGTAACTGGCAGAGCTACTGATTTCCTGCTTGATCATTCCACTGCCTATTTAAACAATATTGAATTGAGGTATTACTAACCCAACCTGCCCAATAGTTTTCTTAAGAAAGAATAGAGTTGTAGTAAGGCTAACCATAAATAACGTTCCACGATAATGTTGTATTTGGGTAAGATGGATCATCTACCCACTCGTATAGGCTTTCACTACCTGCACTTTATCGAATTGTGGATTCAGATGTAGAACAAAACCAAACATCATATCAAATTAATCATTTGACGAAGCTTGGTCCCCATTACCTTGTGCAATAACAAGTGACAGTAGAGCTGAGGTGGGTGACTTCAATTCATATGATATATCTACATTCGACCCTTCATTCAGAAAAAACATCCATTCCTACATAACACACAAGCAAAGAAATTATGTCAATTCAACTCAGCCAGCTCTGACAATTACTTCAAACTATACACCTCAATGATGTGTAATTTTGGGTTATTATTGCCTTGTGGAAATTAGGCTGTATAGATGTGTTATGTGTCTCTGACCAGCTGGTCTCAATGTCAAGGAGTGGCCTTTTGTGGAATCCATAAAGCATAGGCCCTTCTATTTGCTCGTCTATCTGCTGTATCTGAATTTCATCATAGTCTATTATTAATCAACAAGCTTCAATTGCACAGCAGCAAAAACAGAAAGAAAGAAAAGGACAACCACATACTCTAATTTGACTTGAGACTGAGGAGCTTAATCGTAGTATAAGGAAGGAAAGAAAAGAAAACCTTTATAGACTGCACAAGAAACTGGTTGGCTGTCACTAGGCGTGAATAATATGGCCCCAATTGCAGATCCTCGGATCCATAGAATCCCAGGATTAAGGTCATGGATGCTGCTGATGATGAGAAGATTCAGTCGATATCATCTCCCAACAAACACTACTACTAATTTACACATTTGTAACGATGAACAGTTCCAGATTCAAAAGGAAAAACATAATGAGCTGGATTAAGGGAGCTAACCGAAAAACCAAAATGTGACAAGGACAACAAGGCAAGACCAGACATCATCCCTCATATTACTATTGGCGGAGTCCGTGACGGTGAAATCGAAACGAGTACTTCTTGGATGACCGTGATGACGGTGGTGTCTACGGCGACGGGGATAGTAGTTGACAACAGTGCTGAACACTGGGACTGGTTCATCTCCTTCAATGGGGTGTACTTCGCTGGTAGTCCCTGCTTCTGATTCTTCCAGGTCTCGTCTACTGGAAGAAGTAGATGGGCCTGCATAAGTGGTGGATGATGCTACTATTATTCTTCTCTCCATATGCAATTGCTCTTCTTCCATTGTCTCCCACCGCCCAAACCCACAAACATGAGAAGAAGTGCCTTCAAAAACTGAAATAATGAAAGTATGTTTCTTTTGTGTCACTTGTCAAATTTAATTGGAATTATTGGGGAATAATTGGAAGGGCGAGGAAAAGGATTAGAGAACACTGGAATGCAGGGGGATTTGTTTCTGTCCTGGATGGCGGGGAGAAAGAGAGGTTCTCTACTCAGCACCTGGTTGCTTTGATTGGTAGTTGATGATAGTTAGTTGGGGATCTACCCACTAAATTTTGAAAGTCCTATATTTTATAGGGATTTATCCTCCAGTGAATATGAGGTGGGCTTCGTGGGGTAGCCGACGGCCCAAAAATAGAAGGTACAAAGTAAACATAAAGAGTGAAAGCGGGAGGGAGGAAATTTAGTACGCTTCTCTTGAGAATTAACCATTCAGGGACTTATCATTAACTTCAATATTTAAAGTATAAAATAAAATAATTTTTAACATTTAAGTTTTGCAAATTATTTCTTACACGATAAACAATATATTACAAAATTTAAGTTTTATGAAATTATTTTACTTTATATGATTAATATTGAAGTGGAAAAACGTGTCATATGATAAACAAAACAGTCAATTCAGGACAAAGGGAATATGAGAGATGCCCAGAACCCTGCATAATATTACCATCTCCATCCCACTTAATTTTATGAAATTAAGTTTTATATTAGGGAAAATTACATACCCACCCATGAAGTTTAACGAAATTTCACAATCCACCCACGTGGTTTCAATATTACTTTCCTCACCCATGTTGTTTCCCCTATTTTACATCCAGCAACTTTTCTAATTTTTGTTCAATTCAAAAGATGCTTAACGTTGTCCGAAGTTGATGAAATTTTACATAGACGAGGCTAAAGTGTTATATTTTGGTTTAGTGAGAAATCTAAAGTTTTTTAAGCTTAAATGTGACATGTGGGACCCAATGAACATGTCACATGTCTCATTGGGTCCCACAGGACACATTTAAGCTTAAAAAACTTCAGATTTGACATAAGATCAGAGTATATCACTTTAGCATCATCCATGTAAAGTTTCATCAATTTTGGACAACGTTTAAGCATCTTTTGAATTGAACCAAAATTAAAAAAGTTGCTGGATGTAAAATAGGGGAAACAACATGGGTGGGGAAAGTAATATTTGAAACCACGTGGGTGGAATGTGAAATTTCGCCAAACATCATGGGTGGGGCATGTAATTTTCCCTTTATATTATATAGTTTATCAATAAGGAATCAATTATAAAATTTCAATTTATAAAATTATATTATTTTATATGTTAAATATTAAAATTAAACGACATAAATAAATAAACAAGACCAAGACGGATGAAATATTTTTGGAACGATCGCTAAGTTTCTGTATTTGTAGCAGCAGCATGCAGGTCAACCATAAAAGCTATATAGTTTAAGGGGATGAGAACGCCATGAAAAAATAAGTTCTTGGGGGCATTTATGCTACAATTTCATACAATGAAGTATCGCGGGACGAACTTGGACTTTCCACCCCTTCCTAAAGTCCCGGGGGCTCCCGTCGCTCCTGAAAAGAAGGTTGCTTGGGCCAAACGAACCCCTCGACCTAACCTCTCGAGTAAGCCAGCGCCAGGTAAGAACACTAACCCTTCTTTTCTGGACACGCTTCTTGCTAAACTAAAATCAAACTGTGGCATGTCTTTACGATTAGATCATAATGACATATTACTCACCGATAGCCCATTTGTTACTATTGAGGAGAATGATTTACTGTCTGAGACTCACTACTGGAGAAATGCCCTGGTTGGTCATATATGGGGAAAAAATTGGTTTCAATATTGTTAAGGAATATGTGAAGAGGGCTTGGAATTTTGTAGCCACCCCCCAAATTCTCCTTCACGATGAGGGATGGTTTATATTCTGATTTGATAGTGAAGAGGGCCTCCAACAAGTGCTGGAAAAGGGCCCCTGGCTCCTCTACTCTTCCCCCTTGGTCCTAAAGAAATGGTCTCCTGACTTCTCTTTCAATCCGAAAGATCTCAACCGCATCCCTGTCTGGATCCAGCTCCCTGGCCTCCACACTAGCCTCTGGTCCCAATCCAGCCTCGCTAAGATTTGCACCAAGTTGGGTTCCCCACTTTATACCGACCAAGCTATAGCCTCCAAATCTAGAATCCCTTATGCTAGAATCTTGGTCGAAGTTGATTTCAATCTGGAGCTTGTAAGAGAAATCGAGATCCGAGCCCCTAGTGGCACTAGTTTCCAGAAGGTTGTCTATGAATGGGAACCAGTTTCTTGCTCCCGTTGCAGTCTCCTAGGACACTCTGCTCGCTGTCCAAAATCTGCCCGCTCTGGACCTAGTCGTGCTCAAGGGTCGTTGTTAGGCCCCGGGAAGATCCCCGCCCCCTCTACTTTAGGCCAGGTTGCCCAATCATTACCGGATCACGCCCCGGCAGCCACTGTCCCTAGTCCCCAACCCCACCCTGATGCCTCTCTATCTTCCCTTCCTCCCCTATCTGGCCAGTTGTCGGGGGCTACTATACCTAGTCTTACCCAGGCCCCTGGCTCTCCTACCGGGGAGCAGATGTCGCCCTCCCTCACGCTTCTGCTCGCCCCCGACATTGATAACGCCTGGCAAGTGGTTCCTACTAACCGTATGAAGGCCTCTAGTAAGGCCCCTAGTAAGGACCAGAATCCTATACCCGACGACCTCTCGCTGTTGCTCACTAATACCTTTGATATTCTAGAGGAGAGTTCTGCTCCCCCTCCCCCACCACCTCCCACAATACCCCATCCTTATGAATCTTGCAATATGGAATGTTAGGGGTTGCAGCGATCGACCCAAGCTCCTTGAAATCCAAAAGTTTGTGGCCAACAATAACCTCAGTTTGTTTGGCCTCCTCGAAACTCATGTCACCTTCAACAACCACCCCTCTATTCTTGCTCGTTTATTCCCATCCTGGAGTCTTGTCCATAACTATGATGCTAATCAGAGTGGCTGTATCTGGATACTTTTCAATCCGTCCACCATTGCGCTCTCCATCATCCATTCCTCTGACCAAATCCTCACCTGCAAAGTTTCTATTTTGGGCACCATGAACTTCACCTTATCCATAGTCTATGGGAGGAACGGCTAGGTCCTTAGGTCCCAGCTGTGGGAGGATATCTTAAATCTCAGCCAGAATACCATTGGCCCCTGGGTAGTTGCGGGGGATTTCAATAATATCCTCTATGCTCAAGATTGGCTCAGTAGTCGCAACCCTCTCCCCAGAGACTACCGAGACTTTGCTGATTGTGTCTCTACGGCGGTACTGCAAGACCTCCGCTTTTATGGACGATTTTTCACCTGGTGGAATAACCAATATGACCATGGTCGCGTCCTAGGGAAAATTGATCGAGTTTTAGTGAACGAAGAATGGCTCTCGGAGTTCCCCACTAGCTATGCATCCTTCTTTCCTCCCCTGGTGTCGGATCATAGCCCCATGGTGATTTCCCTTCCTACTCCGTCTCATCGTAAGAGAAGCTTTAAATTCCTCAACCTATGGACTAATGACCCCTCCTTTCTCCCCCTTGTTCGTGACGCGTGGGATCTTGCCCCGAGTGGGAGCCGTCTTTTCACTATTGTCCAAAGGCTTAAACATCTCAGAAAAGGGCTCATCAATCTTCATAAAACTGAATTTGGTTCCCTTGGGGACAAAGGGCAAAGAATCAGGGATCAGCTAAGTGACGTCCAGAGACGCCTGGACCTTGACCCATGGAATCCTACCCTAATCTCTCAGGAAAAATCGCTTAGGCACAACCTCATTGTTAGGGACTCCCAAGAGATTCTTTTTCTGCGCCAGCTCTCGAAAACCAGCTGGCTGAAATGGGCGACTCTAATACTTCCTTCTTTCATAGAGCCATTAAGGCCAGGAGAAATAAAAACTCCATTGCGTCCATTATGAATGATCTTGGGGAGACCCTCCAGTCCCCTTCCGACATCGAAAACTGCCTGGTTAGCCACTTCCGTCATACTTAGGCTCTAGGACTCCCCTCCAGCGCTCCTTGGCTGACTTTAACTTGGACAATGTCAAAACTCTTGACCGCTCTTCATGGACCTTATTAACCCAGCCCATTGAGAGTAGCGACATTAGATCAGCCCTTTTTTCCATCGGGGATGATAAAGCCCCAGGCCCGGACGGATACACGGCTAAATTCTTCAAAGCGGCCTGGACATCATTGGAGAGGACATTTGTGGAGCCATTAAAAGTTTCTTCCATATAGCGGTTGGCTTCTTAAAGAAATTAATGCCACTCTTATCACCCTTATTCCCAAAACAGACAATGCCTCATCCCCTGGAGACTATAGGCCCATCTCCTGTTGCAATACTCTGTATAAAATCATTAGCAAAATTGTGGCTGATAGGCTTAAGAGCGTCTTCCCCTCTCTTGTAAATCCCAGCCAAGGAGCCTTTATCAAAGGGCGCCTCATCTCTAACAACATCCAGTTCTGCTCGTGCCTTATGAAAAACTACCAAAGGGCCAACATTTCTCCTCGGTGTACTATGAAAATGGACATCAGGAAGGCTTTTGACACTGTCGACTGGAAATTCCTCCAGGACAATCTCTCCTTCCTAAACTTCCCCCCGGAATTTAGCAACTGGATCTTACAATGTGTCACATCCAGCTCCTTCTCGTTCAACATAAATGGGACTCCCTCGACATCTTTCAAAGGGGAAAGAGGGCTGCGCCAAGGCGATCTCCTATCCCCCTACCTCTTTGCGATTATTATGGACATGCTTTCCTGGTTGCTCGACCAACTCCCTACCAATCCAAATTTCAGCTATCACCCCTCTTGCAAACCTCTCAAAATCACCCACCTATTCTTTGTGGATGATGCCCTCTTATTCTGTAGAGGTGACCAAAACTCCATAAATACCATGCTCAACAAGGTCAATCTCTTTTCTGAGGCCTCAGGACTCATGCTTAACCCTTCCAAATCTGACATATTTCTCGGAGGGGTTAACCCTACCACTGCGGAATCTCTTGTGCACCTTACGGGATTTAATCTTGGTTCTTTTCCATTCCGATATATAGGCTTCCCTATCACTGCAAGGAAGCCTAAAGCAGCGGACTTTAACCCCCTCATCGACAGTATTCGTAAAAAAATAACATCTTGGGGAAGTAAATCCCTCTCTTTTGCAGGCAGACTCTCCCTCATCCAGAATACTCTTTTTGGCGCTGTTGGCTTCTGGGCCTCCTGCATTACTATCCCTAAAAACATCATCAAAAGAGTCACTAACTGCTTTCGGTCCTTCCTTTGGTCGGGGGAGGCTAACACTAATGCCACCCCTCCAATGGCCTAGAACGCCATCACAAATACCAAGAAAAGGGGGGGGGGGTGGGCCTTAAGGATATTCATAATTGGAATATGTGCTTCATTCTCAAGACCATCTCAGCCATTGCTCACGACTCGGAGCGCCTATGGATTCAATGGATCCACAAGCTCTTCTTACCCTCTCCTAGTAGCATCTGGTCGGCTACGGCTAAAGGGAATGATCCCTGGACTTGGAAAGCTATCCTTCACGCCAGGGACTGGTGGATGAAGCAATGTGGCTCTCCAGAGGATGCCATATATCTCTTCAGCTCCTACCCTCCCCACCCTAGAGTTAGCTTGTTCTATAAGGACATCTCCACCCCTCCCCAGATCTTCCAATGGTACAAAGTCTGTTGGGATAACTGGTCCATCCCTAAAGCCAAATTTATTTTATGGGTAACCTTGAAAGGTAGACTTAAAACTAGTGATAAGCTCCAATCATGGGGCATATGTCTTGTTAACAGATGCTGGCTCTGTGAGCGTGCTCAAGAGACAAGCAACAACATATTTTTCCAGTGCAGGTACTCTTATAGGATCTGGTGGACGATCTGCGACTGGCTGGGGATCCCCACCTACCGGAGAAGTCTTTGTAGTTGTGCATCTTGGATTATATGCTATTGCAAGAGGCATCGACTGGTGAATCTGGTGAAGAGAGCGGCAGTAGCCAACGTTGTCTACCATATCTGGATAGAAAGGTGCAAGCGAGCCATGGCCAACCAATCCAGAGAACCCAAGAGCATTATTGCTGACATCAAAGCGGCAACTAAAGCCACCATTTAGACTAAAATGAATCGTTCCATCGCAGACTTCGGCTGGCTATACAGGGTGCTCTGCTCCTAGAAGCTTTTATCATGTATTAAGTTGTACTTTCTCTTTCTTTTGGTCAGCGTTACGCTGCTTTTCTCCCTAGACGGGATAGTTATTAATTAGCTCTATGCTATTTTTGTTTCTCTACTAGGGCTGGGTGAAATGCCCCACTTTGTATCAGATATATGGGGCTTCCATGTATCTAACACTACTATTCCTTCTTAATTAATATATACATATCCATTTATCAAAAAAAAGTATTGCTATCATATCATATCCGCCCAAAAAAAAGTATCCACATCAAAAACCGCAGGAAGATATAAAAGAAAGATAAATTATTCTAGTTGTGGTACTGGTAACCTCTGTTAACTATTCCATACTTAGAGGGATGATTGATGCAAAGAATGACAATTCTTAATGGGTATTCATTTTACCAGACCATTTGACCTATTAAAATAAGTAAAAATTCATAAAAATAGGTAAAAATGGGTGATGAATGAAATAGGTACGGATGAGAGGTCTAGACGTGTGAACGTTTTCCACACGTTCATCCGATCCGTTCATCCGACTCATCACCCGCATATATTATATTATGTAAAAAAAAGTTATACAAAATAAATAATTACTTAGTTTATTCAACTCACGAAATTTTATTGAAAAATAATATGGGTATTGACACTAGTTGATTTGTTATGTGTTAGTAAGCAAATGTGAATGTATTTGTATTGAAAAAACTAAACTTATAGAGGTATTAAATGTTAAAAATACTTGCTATTTTGTTTTAAAAAAAGACTAACGGATTCACCCGTTTAGCCTGGTGACAGTTCAGGTAGCATGGGTGACAGATGCGGATGAAGTGTTACTCGACCCGAACCCAACCTAGCCCATTGCAATCCCCACTATTTCCAAGTCCAACTTTGCTAACGATGAATCCCAATGGAAATGGTCAGATAGGCGAGCATGAACGAATTGACAACAAATTGTACTGGTGGCTGGAGTGAGTGGGAAAGAGTTGGTACGACAGGCAGTATGCACGTCTGAACTGGTTTGGTGATTCGTTTGCACCACAACAATACTGGATGGAATTAATAGAGCTGGGTCTTATTGTTGCCACCGTCTATAATATATTTATTATCAGCTTCACACCGGACGATGGCTATATGCCGGGTGGCTTGACTGTCCTGCCGCTAGTTGATTATCATGATATGACTCACCCCTCAGCAGATGTCTGTGTTGCATTAGTGAGCCGTCAAAGCCATTTTGTATGAGTACAGACAGTAACTGATTGCCTTATCCCGCCGATCTTGTCTACGTGGCGCCGTGTGTGCGATCCAGGTGTTACACATTATGCAGGTATGTACATGCAGAGACGCCACCACTGAAGACAATTGTTTGTATGTATTAGGTCACCAGGCCCTACAACAATCATACCAAATGATGATTAAAGTTAACGATATTGTGTGTCAATCAAGCATGTTAAAATTTCATCGACTTCTTGTTCGGTAGTAAAACAATCAAGCATGTTTTATTCTAAATTTATCAAAATTGTTTATCATTTCTACCAATTTCACAATTAAGTGGATTAATGTGGAATTTATTAAACTTTTTGTTCGATAGTAAAACAATCAAGCATGTTGGAATTTAATCGACTTCGTCTTTGACAGTAAAACAATCAAGCGTTTGGAATTTAATTGACTTCTTATTTTATAGTAAACAATCAAGTATGCTCTATTCTAAATTTATCAAAATGGTCTATCATTTCCACCAATTTGACACTTAAGTGGATTAATGTGGAATTTAATTGACTTCTTGTTCAATAGTAAAACAATCAAGCGTGTTGGAATTTAATCGACTTCTTGTTTGATAGCAAAACAATCAAGCGTGTTGGAATTTAATCAACTTCTTGTTCAACAGTAAAACAATCAAGCGTGTTGGAATTTAATCAAGTTCTTGTTCGATAGTAAAACAATCAAGCGTGTTGGAATTTAATCGACTTCTTGTTTGATAGTAAAACAATCAAGTATGTTCTATTCTAAATTTATCAAAATTGTCTATCATTTCAACCAATATCACATTTAAGAAGATTAATGTTGAATTTAATCGACTTCTTGTTCGATAAAAAAACAATCAAGCGTGTTGAAATTTAATCAACTTCTTGTTTGATAGTAAACAATCAAGTATTTTATATTCTAAATTTATCAAAATTGTCTATCAATTCCACCAATTCCACAATTAAGTGGATTAATGTTGAATTTAATCGATTTCGTGTTCAATAGTAAAATAATCAAGCGTGTTGGAATTTAGTTGACTTTTTATTCGATTGTAAGACAATCAAGCGTGTTGGAATTTAATTGACTTCTTATTCGATAGTAAAACAATCAAGCGTGTTGGAATTTAATCGACTTCTTATTCGATAGTAAAACAATCAAGCATGTTCGAATTTAATCGACTTCTTGTTCGATAGTAAAACAATCAAGAATATTCTATTCTAAAGTTAACAAAATTGTCTATCATTCCCACCAATTTCACAATTAAGTGGATTAATGTTGAATTTAATCGGCTTCTTGTTCGAAAGTAAAACAGTCAAGCTGTTGGAATTTAATCGACTTCTTGTTCAAAGTATAACAATCAAGTATGTTCTATTCTAAATTTATCGAAATTGTCTATCATTTCCACCAATTTCACACACAATTAAGTGGATTAATGTTGAATTTAATCGACTTCTTGTTCGATAGTAAAACAATCAAGTATGTTCTATTCTAAATTTATCAAAATTGTCTATCATTTCCACCAATTTCACACACAATTAAGTGGATTAATGTTGAATTTAATCGACTTCTTGTTCGATAGTAAAACAATCAAGCGTGTTGGAATTTAATCGACTTCTTGTTCGATAGTAAAACAATAAAGCGCATTGGAATTTTTCTGAAGTTGTCTATCATTTCCACCAATTTCACGTCCGTTGAAGAAAAATCTATTTCAAAATATTCAAAATTATCTATCAATTACACTAATTTCACGTCCATTGAAGAAAAATCTATTTCAATATTTTCAAAATTGTCTATCATTTCCACCAACTTCGCGTCCGTTGGAGAAGAATCTATTTCAAAATAATTGAAATTATCTAACAGAAGTTCATCCACAATCGTACAATAATTAAAACGTCTATTTCCGTTGTTTTCAAATTTATAGAATAATTAAGTATTTGTAGGAATCAAATTTAGGAATGTCCTCTCATCACCTCTGCCCTGTAGCGTGAAATGTTTGCTCTACGGTCAGCCTTAGCCATGCCTCGTATCACGGCAGGGTCTTCAAAGTCTGATTCATCCTCGTACTTGACGAGAATCTTAATTCTTTCCATGATTTCTTTAAGGTCTAAATAGTTCTGGATCATTAGGCGTACATCTGCATCGGTTCGTATGTTAGAAACCAAGTAGTTGTATACATCTTGGTTCATCATAAGGTAGACGATCGAATAGACGTGCAGCTGAAGGTCATCAAAATGTGATCACACAACACTGTTTGATGATGATGTAAGATGGTTAATGCTTCTTGGATATTGAATGTTTGCATCGATTACTGCCTAACCCGGACCTCGTTGGAACCGTCCCCCGTACTGCATAATTGTGGTGTAAAGGTTCACATGAATTGCAAAACAGGAATTGACATCTTAATTACATAAACATAAATAAATTATTTGAAAAATAAATATACAATATTATACATATACTGACAACAAAGCTTAATCATCCATACAAGAAAAAAATGTTTAACAACATACAAAAAAAGGTTCACACAACAAATAAACTAAACAGTCTAATACCTATACCCACCCCAACCATCCCCATGACCCCCTCCCATCATCACGTCCCCCATCATCCTCACGACGACGCGCTCTAGGCCTAAGACCTCTAGTGTGATGGCCCGTAACGTACCACTCCATGCCAGTACGAGCCTAGTTCTCGTTTCTATGACAGGTAGGTGGTTCCGGGGTGCTACTGACATGAAGTCTGGCCAAGTCAAAGCACTTCTCCAACCTATCAACAATCCAGGGGGCCACACCGTCAGGCCAGCTCTAGTTGTTCTCCGGCGCCAGGCTCAAGATCTTCAGAGTCATCTCATCCTCATACTGCAGTTGTAATACCCTTGAGGTTTACCTCCCACATCGATTGGAGGGGAGAACGAACCACTCCTTATATGGGTGGGGATACCTCTCCTTGTTGTGAGGCCTTTTGGGGCTAGGAAACCCCAGGAACAAAACCGTGCAGCCTGCATGCCAAAGCGGACAATATCACAACAGTGGGATACTGGGATGTTACAGTTGGTATCAGAGCTAGACCCAGGTCAGTGTGTCAGTGTGGCCCGCGAGGGCGCTGGGCTCCCAAGGGGGGTGGAGTGTAATACCCTTGAGGTTTACTTCCCACATCGATTGGAGGGGAGAACGAATCACTCCTTATATGGGTGGGGATACCTCTCCTTGTTGTGAGGCCTTTTGGGGCTAGGAAACCCCAGGAACAAAACCGTGCGGCCTGTGTGCCAAAGCGGACAATATCACAGCAGTGGGATACTGGGCTGTTACAGCAGTAAAGTAGCAATTGCATGTTAGTAATTTAAATTGATTGAAGCAACAACATAATTCAATACAAAAAGTAAATACTTGGAGCTGATCCTCTTGTCACGCACTAAGGCCACCATCCGCACCAAGGGGATGCACCTAAACCCTAAACCTAAACCTGGTGGGCCCAGTCGTGTTGTTCCACACGAATGTACCGTAGTCGTATGAAGCCCAGTAGTTCTTGCCATGTCGGGGGCAGTAGTGGGTGGTCGATCTAATAGGCTAAAGAATGATGGTCTGGACGTATCCAAACTGTCTCAGACACCGGTCGCGCATATATGGCTCAACTACGTCCAAGTACTGCAGGGTGTCGTACCATTGGGAGCGCCCTTCGATACAGTAGTACTAGTAAAGCCGAAAGGAAACCACTCAACCTACGTTTCGTTTAAGGAAAAACAATCAAGACATTTAAACTGTGAGCTACGTTTGACGATACGACACAAAACAACTTCTTATGACTACATCTTCTAACTAACTCGTACCTCAGTGGAGGACATCGTGTCTAGCCGCCCGTTGATGTAACGCAGCATGTCGTCATCCGTCACATTCCTCAAGTGACGAGGCCACTTCACCACCGTGGGGAGGTGTCATCCCAATCCGCAAGCTGCTCCGGCCTGAACATGGGGAAGTACTCGTATATCCAACACTACAGTAATCATATGTAACCATTAAATAACACCCCTAGAAAGTTACTTTAAAATAACAACACCATGCTCGTTATGAAGTTCTTACCTGAAACAACGTCAGTCAACCAGCCAACTGACGTGTCTCCGCCTGGGAAGCGATGCCGAGCTGTCGGTACAGGTATGCTAGCGTCGCAGCTCCTCATGCGTACAAGTCCACCCTACTGGAGTCGTGAAGGGGCCAGAAGGAGTAGGGCATGACACGATCGCCACCCTTGTCGATTAGGATAGTGTTACCCACCAAATACCACAAGTAGGCCATCTTTTATTGCGAAGCGTCACAGTACTCACCCCCACAAGTGTCACGAAAGGGTTTTTTAGGGTACCTGGTTCTTGTCCAAGAACTTACAATCCAGTAAATCCTGCTTTGATGTCACCCCGAAAAGTTGTGTAAGGTGGGCACCGACCCGGACTTTGGCCTCCTCCGGCACGTAGAAAATCGCCATGCCAGTGGTGGGGGATCTCCAAGATGTGGTAGATGTCGTGGAGAGTAATAGTCATCTCTTCGATTGACATGATTAAAGGAGTTCGTGTCAGGCTGACATCTCTTCATGAACGTAGAAAGAAGCGCGAGGTCAAAGCAACCATGCGCTATCTCTGCCAGATGCCCAAGTCCGCTCGTGTCAACCGCCTCTTGAGACTCCTCGTGCCTCAGCGTTGAAGGAGTCCACAAATCCAACAACTTCACCTTAGACTTGAAGCTAAGGCATCCCTTTTCCTGTTGAATATTCAAAAATGTCACAACTATATGACATTTCCTAAACAAACTAATTTATAAAATCAATTATAAAACGGGAAAAATACCACTCCCCGTCACACGTTGAGCGTGACGTGACCACCGAAGCTGGGGATCAGACTCATAATCTAGGGGCCTCAAGGCATAGGAGTCCGGCCAAGCAACCAAACCTCTGGCGCTGGCATCTACGCCACATCCTCCGGAGGGGACCTACGTCGAGGGAATAGACGTCTACCATCATCCTTAGAACTCGACTCCTCTAGGTCCTCGTCATCAGGGTCCCACTGCCGATATGATGCGCCAACCATCTCGCTCTGTGCGGGTGCAGGCCAAGAAGGACTATCGGTGCGCACGACCAGCGTCCCATCGCCGACCATTGAGTCCGCATCCACTTGGGGTGTAATCATCATTCGCTGCTCCCGCTTCAACCTCGCTTGCCTTTGCCTCCAGCTCGCGCACATGGTCATCGGCTCTACACCTCCTGGCTGAAGCATTGGCGTACTGTGTACGCCTCCTCTCTGCAACAGCCGGGTCAACAGGGGTCATTGGGGCCTGTGATGAACTCTCGTCACGCTCAGACGAGCCCCTACCCCTACCCCCACCCCCCAAACAAACCCATGAACTTACCCTTGCCATTTCCCACCATCTACTATTTACCGTAAAAGTTAGTTAAACTATATTCAAAGTTAGTCAAGACCTGGAATGCCCCAAACCTAGATATGGTGTTTAGATGTTAAACTAAGATATTAGAAGGCTAAATTATGCCTTAGAAACATTAGGAAACAAATTAAACCGAAGAAAACACAAGGAAACACCATAAGATCAATTTAAGCAAAAACATGCTCTAAGCTTGGAGTAACTTTGGGTAACACCCAAATATCATTATTAGACCTTATTAACATTATTATGGACATGTTAAGCCAATTACCAAAGAAAACCAAGCTCAAAAACACGTTAAAACACAAATTGTGCTTTAAGGACTCTTAAAGCACATTATTGAAAAATTGTCTTGGAAGGAGGTTTTGAGTGGCTAAATGCCCATGATTACACCTTAATCAACTTGTGTACTACTTAGTATCACATTAGGAAGCATAAATCCATGGGAAACCAAAAATTTCACAAATTTGTGCACTAATTAGGAATAGTAATCAAATAGGGCCCAATTTAAGCTTAAGTCAACTTAGTTTAATTAGTTGGTCAACAAAGACCATAAATATCATATTAAGAAGGGGGGGGGGGGTTTGAAGTGGTGACTCACAACATGTGCCAGCAACTTAAGGAAAAGAAGAGGGAAATTGGAAATAGTACTATTTGCTTTTAAAGACAAAATATCTCTTTTAACTTACCTCTCTCCTCTTCTTTCTTCATTCTCTTCTTCCCACCGGTTCCATCTTCTTCCCCCTTCCATCTTCTTCATTCACGTAAGAACAGCCCCCATCCATACTCCATCTTGCTTTGCTCACCAATTACTCATTTTAGCCCCAAATCAAAAATAAAGACTAGATAACTCTTAGTTAGAACAAGCTCTTGCTTTCTATCTTTTCAAATCTCCAAGAGCTTCATTTTGGTACCAAGGGAAACCGCCATTAGAGGAGGAAAAATCAGCTTGAAGAGTCCTTTTGCTTCTCCATTCTCTTAAGGTAAGGAAAATGAAAGGAAAATCATCATGGAGCCTTGTTTTTATTCCTTGTTCTAGCTTGTTTTTAATCACCAAGGACTAGTGGAGGTCCTCTTTCATTCATTTCCAAAGTCTATTTTGAGACTTCAAAGGTAATCATCCACCTTAATGTCTTAAAACACATTTTTAACCTAGGAATGATTCCTTAAGGTTGGTGTATTCTTTAGTACTCATTAGAGTCATTATATTTTGGTTAGAACATTGGCAAGGGAAGTTAAGTTGGTGGCCGAAAATCAAACAAGGAAATCCAAGGAGAAAAGTGTGGGGAAAAGCTTGGAAAAACAAGGTAAATGACTTACCTTAAGGTGTTCTATTGTTTTAAGGAATGAGACTTAGATAAAGAGTATCAGTAGCTTAGAGTTTACATTAGGAAGGGGTTATAAAACTTAGGAGAAAGAACATGAGTATATTGAGAACTTGTGACTAAGGAGCAAATGGGAAATGAGATAGTTAAACAATCACAAGGTGAAGTATAAGAACACTATTATTGCAATGGGAGCATTGTTGTGTGTATTTGCAGGTTAAAGGCTATTTATTATGTGGAAATTCAGTGTTTAAGATTTATGCATTTAAGGGCCTAAGAGCCAAGTCATTTAAGGGCCTAAGTGCTAAGCAATTTAAGTTTATGCACTATATTGTGATGTAGTGTAGTTTAGGTGTAATTGTGTGTAGAGAATGTGTATTAAGGATTTGAGTGTTCATGGTGGTTTAATGGTGAAAAACTAAATGTATGGGTGTAAGGTTATACTAAAGAAGCTATGTCATAATTTGGTGAGAAACCAAAGAGTTTTAGGTGTTTAAATGAAGTTTGGTGATCTAGGTTGTACTAGGAATTCTTAAGGCTTAAACTGGTGAAAGAAAGAGAACTAGGGTGTTCTTGAGTGTTAAAATGACTTAGGAGTTGTCCTGAAGGAATTACAGTTCAAATGGGTGAATTGGATAGACCATGGTCATGGTGGGAGTGTGGTTGTCTTGTGCAAATTTTGGTAAACAAAGGAAGAATAATGCCTTGTGAAAGTTTAAGGTGAACTTGAGGAAAAATAGAAAGAGTTTGTGTAATGGAGGTGTTGAGGAGCAATATGTTTTGGAGTAGTGGTTATGTTTGTGGGATAACATTTTGGTTAGTTTGAGTTTTAGGCATGAAACTACCACTTGGAAACCTAAGGAAATATTACAAGTGTTAAGAGATTTGGTAAGAAATTTATTAACAAGTTTAGATAAGGAATTAGGCAAGTTTAAAATGTTATTTTGGTATTAGAATATACCTAGGATCATGTGTGAAGTTTGGGTGGACAATGGATGAGGAGAACAAGTATAACAAGACTTGGAAAATACATAAGTGTAAAATCTGTAGCATGGTCCGGGACTTAAGTCCAGGGTAACGTCCCGGTCCACACCAAAATAAGGGCCGAGAGTTGATTCAGTACCTTGGTCCGGGACTTGAGTCTTGTATAAAGTCCCGGACCACCCCTTATTTATCCCCCGAGAGTAGCAGCATGTACTGGTCCGGGACTTAGGTCCCATGTAATGTCCCGGACCATAACACAAAATCAGCCGAGAGTGAGCATATGAGTTGGTCCCGGACCTAAGGTAAGGACCAAGTCCCGGACCACTCTAAAAATGGTGGTTAAGCTTAGTAAATGTTAAGTAATGGTAAGGGTTGATAGGTATTGATGTTGTAAGATGGTTAGACAATGTTTGGTGACATGTTAAGGGCATTAGAAGGGTGAATAAGTATAAGAGATAATGAGAAGTAATTTACTTAAATGTTTAAGTTTAAAATTACAAGGGCTTAGTGTTAATGAGTGGGTAAACATTAGTGGTTGGGTAAGTTAAGTAAGTTGAGTTAAGTAAAGTAATTAACAATCTAAAACTGAATGAATGTTTTAGGACTTGTGAATTGGGAGTCGGAGGGAGATTAAACAAACGACCGCCGACGGTGAACGGTATGGTTTTCTTGTAACCTACTTGCTAACGAGGTGTCCCTCGGCTTGTGTGCTACTTGTTTACTTGCTATGACTAAGACAAGATAAAGCATGCAATCGGACTATTATCTTCTTGTGTGTTTTCCTTGTACTAACACACTCGACTTTGAGATTAGTTACTAACAATACTTAGTAACATTGAATGAGATAAGAAATTCACTCCCATATATGTTGGTTGCGTAATACCCGAGAAAGTTTAACTAACACTTCGTCATTAAGACTTTATGCTAACTGGACCCTGGGGGAGTGAGGAATCCGCGGGACTGACTCCGGTCATGCATGTTAAGGAAAAGGGGGTCGGTATCTGAATCAAATGCCGACTTCCGCTTGAGGATTAGTCTTCGGACTTGTTACCTAGGGTCGAAAGTCGACTAGCTACCTCGGAATTCAGTCCAAGGTAGGAGGCAGATTAAGATGGTGCGGTAGGATCACCTAAATCCCAAAAATAAGATAAGTTGTTTATTCAACCAATGGAGTTAATAGCTCATTGGCTTGGGTTGCTTTTGGACCCGACAAAAATAAACATTGAGATAAGATACAACCATTTCTATTTATAGAACGGGTTGTACACTAAGATTGAGATAAGGATTAAGGTTGAGGTAAGTTAAGAATGGACTGAGATTAAGTGAAGCATATCTTAAGGAGCTTAATGATTAACTCATTTATTAAGGGAACACTTTTAAGTCGTTCATTGTGTGTGAACTATGTTTGTTCATATGTGGCTTGTTGTTTATTGCACTACTTATTTATGTTGTGTATCTAATCAACTCCATGCTATCAACAATTAGTCGTCGTAGCCCCGTTAGCTTGGGGGCTATGAGAGAATCGTACCAGCAAAGGTGCTGACCCCCTCGGGGGTGATTGTTTACATTTTGCAGGTAAGCGCCCTATGAAGACTCATCTTGAGAGTAGGGGTGGTTAGACTTAGGATGGGTTTAATTTTGAGTACGGGATGCGCATGTGCACCCGTCTGTTGATATGGAAACTTGTGGAGAATATGTTGGTACTTGAGATACTTGTAAACTCGGTTGGTGTATATTTTGGTTAGACGGTTGTAAGTATTTAAGTTCGGTTATTTTTGCGATTCAGACCGTAGCAAGGTCCTGGTGTATATTAATTTCCGCTGCGATGTTATATGTGTTGTTAAGTTTGTGACCCACGATTGGATTAAGACGGGGTGTTACAAAAAGTGGTATCAGAGCGTAGTTACGCTCTGAATAAGGAAATACCGAACACAGATAACCACCGAGTTAGGATTGAGTTAAGACATAAGTTATGGGTTAAGGGTGTGAGAAGTTAGAGTGAGTAGAGTCAGATGACCACTATTAAGTGTGGATCGTCTTTACCGTCTACGGATGTTATAAATTCGTGAACCAAAACCATTGTGAATACAAGCCTAATGTGCATTGTAATTGTTCAGATGTCAAGAAGGAGAGGCCGAGGCCGTGGTCGAGGCGACGAGGCTACTGATATACCTAGTGGACAGATGATAGCTGAGATCGTAGCTACCGCGCTTGGGCACATGGGCTACCAGCCTGGCGCACCACCACCTCCACCACCACAGCCCCGGGAACCAAACTGGGTGAAGAGTCTTGCTGACCTTCGACACGCATCATTTAAGGGGGAGATAGATCCCGCCAAGCTTGAGGAGTACATCTCTGAGCTGGAGACCGCCTTCGAGACCCTTGATGTCCCTGCTGGGATCAAGGTGCGTCTTGCTGCGTTTTACCTGAAGGGAGCAGCAGGCGATTGGTGGAAGCTGGTGAGGGCCGAGCATGTGGCCAATCCAGAGTTCGGCTGGGAACAGTACACAGCTCTACTACGAGCCAAATACTATCCCGCCCATGTCCAAACGAAGAAGCGCCTGCAGTTAGATGCGTTGAAGCAGACGGACAAGATGACGGTGGACGAGTATTACTCAGAGTTCACCGCCTTGCTTCGTCTTCTGCCGGGTCTGGGGTATTCGGACCAGATTTTGGTGGACCGCTTCTATGGCGGGCTGAGCCATCAACTCCGCTATGACATGGGGCCGATGAGTTATACTACCTTGCAGGTAATGAGAAAGGTTAAGGTACAAAAAAGTGAATAAGATTTAGACTATGAGAATGAGAGAAACTAATACTTGAAAAGCAGGAGTACTATCATGCCGCTGCTAAGGTTGAGATAACCGTCCAGCTGAAGGACGAAGACAATGCCGCTAAGAGGAAGACGACCGGTAAAAGTGTGGAGAACCAAGGGCAAGACGGGTACAAGAAACAGAAGTACCAGTCTCAGGCCCAGAAGAGTCAGAAAGGGAAAGTGGAGACTCAGAAGGCTGCGGAAGAGCCACTTAAGCTGACATATGCTATTGCTGCAAAGCCCCTGCGCTCTAAAGCGCCAAAGGGTAAGGAAATACACTTCAAGTGAATTGAGAAGCATTAGTAACCATTGAGACACAAATTACTGATATCGAACATAATCAGGTTCTGAGTCTGGGAAGGGAGCCGATGGTGACTACCAACGATGCCACATCTATCAGGGGTGTCACAAGGACCACCCCGGGCTCGATTGCAAGGGTAATAAGGTGGAGTGCAATTTTTGTGGGGTATACGGACACCGGGCGTACGAGTGTTTCCGGAACCCCGAGAGCAGAGCTTTTAGGCTCGAGATGAAGGGCAAGGGCAAGACTGATCAGGTGTTGGATCTGACGGTCAGAAGACGACTCAGCCGGCTGCAAACAAGAACCCACGGGTAGTCTAGAAGTCAGGACCCACACTCCATATGGTGGACTGGGAAGTTGAGGCTGAACCCTCATCGAGACCAGGTACCGCTATAAACCGTTAAGTAATAAAATTGCCTGCTTACCGCATTTCATGCATGCTTTGGTGAATGATTAAGTTAGATGAGATTAAGACATGATTGGAACTTAAGTAAGATATAACCTATTACCACCTTAGGAAACTTCAACATATGCTATCCCATACCTTCAACACTTAACCCGGAAGAGACCGACATCGAAACCCGAGACTTTCCAAATGGACAATGTCAGGTTATCCGCCCAGGTATGATTTTATTAAGGGGATACCTGACACCCAAAGCACAAATAGCCATCATCAGGAGATGCAGTCAGTTAGGAGTGGGACCGGGAGATTTCTATACACCGGAGTACCCTGGGGGATCAAAGATGAAGTTAAAGATGATGAGCTTAGGCAAGGATTGGAATCCGTATGCCAAGACGTACCAAACCACGAGAGCACTAGATGGAGTCTCACCACCGGCAATACCCGACGAGTTCCATCCGGTTATTACACAAGTCGTGGAGATCGTTTAGCAGTTGGAAGCTGACCCGATCCCAGACATACAAGCAGATCTATGCATCGTTAATTTTTACGAGAAGGACGGGCGACTCGGATTACCCCAGGATAAGGACGAGACAGCGGAGTCTCTCGAAAGAGGGATACCCGTAGTGTCTTGGTCCATTGGAGATGACGCTGAATTCCTATACGGCGAGTAGAAGCGTGTGGACCGTGCTAATAAGCAATTACTTAAGTCTGGAGATGTATTAGTTATGGGTGGAGAGTCAAGGATGTTGTACCATGGGATTAAGAAAATTAAGTTGAATACAGCACCGTCAGCAGTGATCAATGCGACACACATGAGACCAGGACGGTTGAATTTAACCTTTAGACAATATTAGACATGTAATGCTTTAGGAATGATGTAAGAAAAGATGTGTAAGAAAGAAGCACATGATGTAAAAAGGATGGTTATCAATAAAATAACAGTGTTGTTCATGTTAATTGTTACGACTCTTGTTATACCATCATTACTCATGAAAGCTTGTGAAATACAATTAGGTTATGGACTCGGTACGGAAGGTGCGCTAAGCATCCTTACAGAGGCACAAGCCAGCGAAAGCGGTACTATCCTCACCGGCACCTTTCCGATCAATGGCATTGAGGCATCAGTTCTCTTTGACTCAGGGGCCTCGAATTCCTTTATCTCGGCATCATTTGCGAGAAGGTTGGGGCTAGACGCTGATGAGCTGCCCGACTTCACGGTTACGCTCCCGTCTAAGGAGAAGGTTCGTTGCACTCGCAACTACCGAGGAGCCACCATCAGAATTAAGGGGGAAGACTTTCCAGTCACATTTATTGAGTTCAGGGATTTGGGATTTGATGTTATCTTTGAGATGAACTGGTTGGAGGGGCACAAGAGTCGTATCCTCTGCGCCGAGCACCGAGTGCTACTCAGGAGCCCGTTTAGGGTTACAATATCATACTGCCAGAGGCCTAGAGAGCCTTCGACCTAGATCATCTCCGACATGGCAATGTATAAGGAGTTGAGGAGGAAGGAAGAAGTGTACCTCTACTATGTCCAGGACATAGAGAGAGACCCCGAGTTCGACCCCGACTTACCGGTAGTGTCGGAGTTCCCCGATCTCTTTCCATGGGAACTACCCGGCATGCCACCACTTGGGAGGTAGAGTTCACCATCGAGCTACT
This sequence comes from Limonium bicolor, assembly GCA_023374045.1. Classification (NCBI taxonomy): domain Eukaryota; kingdom Viridiplantae; phylum Streptophyta; class Magnoliopsida; order Caryophyllales; family Plumbaginaceae; genus Limonium; species Limonium bicolor. The sequence goes on from CM041778.1 coordinate 202,291,834, forward strand.
ACCTGGAACCGGACCGATAGCCAAGGCACCTTACCGCATGGCTCCGGTAGAAATGAATGAGTTGAAGGAACAGTTGAAAGACTTGTTAGATAAGGGGTTCATACGACCCAGTGTTTTACCATAGGGAGCACCAGTTCTCTTCGTGAAGAAGAAGGATGGCAGTCTCCGCCTTTGCATCGACTACAAGAGTTGAATGTTGTGACAGTGAAGAATAAGTATCCACTACCTCGCATTTATGATCTGTTCGATCAGTTGATAGGGGCGTCTGTGTTTTCCAAGATTGATCTTAGAACTGGGTATCATCAGATAGCTATTTAGGAGGGAGACATTGAGAAGACGGCATTCCGGAAACGATACGGCCTCTACAAATTTACAGTGATGCCGTTCGGTTTGTCGAACGCACCGGCAAAGTTTATGGATCTGATGAACCACTTGTTCAGGGAGCAGTTGGACAAGCCAGTTGTGGTATTCATCGACGACATACTGATATATTCAAAGTCGAGAGCTGAACGTGAGAAACATTTGAGGAGGGTGTTGGAGATGCTGAGGGAGAACCAGCTTTATGCTAAGTTCTCCAAGTGTGAGTTTTGGCTTGACCAGGTCTCTTTCCTGGGTCATGTAATCTCAGATGCTGGGATCTCTGTAGATCCAGCAAAGATAGATGTCGTTCGCACCTGGCCAAGACCGAAGACGGTTACCGACATCCGGAGCTTCCTCGGTTTGGCAGGTTACTGTCAGAGGTTTGTTAAGAATTTCAGCAAGGTCGTGAAGCCGATGACCAGTCTGATGAAGAAAGATGCACCGTTCGTATGGACGGATGACTGTGAGAGATCATTCTAGAGCTTGAAGGACTCACTGACCACCGCACCGATTCTGACCATTCCAGACGGTACGGAAGGCTTTGAGGTTTATTGTTATGCATCCGGCAGAGGGTAGGGTTGCGTGATCATGCAGCATGGAAAAGTGGTCGCTTATGCCTCACACCAGCTGAAGAAACATGAGGAGAACTACCCCACTCACAATTTAGAGTTGGGAGTTGTAGTCTTCGCCTTGAAGATATGGCGCCACTACTTGTACGGGGTTAGCGTGACGATCTACACCGATCATAAGAGCTTGAAATACATATTCACTCAGAAGGGGTTGAATCTCAGACAGAGGAGATGGTTAGAGTTTCTAAAAGACTACGATATTGACCTCCAGTACAAAGAAGGGAAGGCCAATGTAGTAGCTGACGCCCTGAGCCGTCGAGCACACTCACTCCATTCGCTACTTGCTTCCTCGAGCTTGGTTGATGAGGTGCGAGAGGCTCAGAGGGCCGATGAGTATATGAGGGAAGTCAGACAGAAGCTGACAGAGGGTACCTTTGAGAGTCAAAAATACAATTTCAGACTTCATGACGATGATCTGATCAGACTTAAGGGCCGGTTATGCATCCCACGCAGCAGCTTCGATATGAAGGACTGCATATTGAGGGAATCACACTGTTCTTCAATTTCCATCCATCCAGGAGCCTCTAAGATGTACAAAGACATGAAGAGATACTTCTGGTGGTCGGGGATGAAGGCAGATGTTACCGAGTTCATTTTGAGGTGTCTCACATGCCAAAAGGTGAAATTCGAGCACCGACGACCGGGCGGAATGGTACAGTCGATGCCAGTTCCGGAGTGGAAGTTTCGTGACATCCCCATGGACTTCGTGGTCGGGCTCCCACATACCAGGGGAGGTCTGAACATGATATGGGTTGTAGTGGATCGCCTTACCAAGGTAGCCCGATTCATACCGATGAAGGATACTTGGAAGGTAACTAAGTTAGCTGAGTCGTTTGATAAGGAGATCATGAGACACCACAGGGTACCAACAACCATAGTGTCTGATAGAGATACCAGATTCCTTTCGAGGTACTGAAGAGCTACAAGAGAAGCGTTGGGTACAAAATTGAAGTTGAGTACCGCATTCCATCCTCAGACAGTTGGTCAGATTGAGCGTACGATTCAGACACTCGAGGACATGCTGAGAGCATGTGCCTTAGACTTTCAGGGTAGTAGGTTGACAAGTTGCATATGATCAAGTTCTCTTACAATAATAGTTATCATGCTTCGATCAAGATGGCGCCTTTCCAAGCGTTATATGGTAGACCATGTCGTACACCGCTCTGCTGGGATGAGTCGAGTGAGAAGGTCATCATAGGACCAGAGTACTTAGAGCAAGTTCAGGCTGAAGTTCAGCAAATTAGGGAGAATATGAAAGCTACTCAAGATAGGCAAAAGTCGTATGATGATGTTTGACGACGAGACCTGGAGTTCGCCGTGGGCGACCAGGTATTTCTGCGAGTCTCACCAATGAAGGGTGTGTTCTGATTTGGACAGAAGGGTAAATTGAGCCCGAAATTTGTGGGTCCTTATGAGATTACGGAGCGGGTGGGCCCAATTTCTTACAGGTTGAACTTACCTGTTGAGCTGGGTAAAGTACATGACGTCTTTCATGTTTCACAGCTGAAGAAGTACATGCACCACCCCTCCCATGTGTTAGAACCTGAAAGATTGACATTGGAACCGAACATGAGATCAGTGGAGACTCCTCAGAGAATCTTGGATACTAAGACTAGGGACACTCGCCATAAGTCAGTGCGACTGGTGAAGGTTCTCTGGTCTAACCAGGATGTCGAAGAGGTCACGTGGGAGTTAGAGGATAAGATGAGATCAAAGTACCCTTCGTTATTTAGCTACTAGATCGTCTGTATAGGGTACGGGGTGTACCCCTTTTTTAGGGGGGTAGATCTTCCTCGTTTTGAGTTAGTTTTTGAGTTAGTAAACGAACATGTTTGTCGTTTGCTTTGGTGAATGTAAGATATGGCTTATGTAAGATATTACACATTGTGTTAAGTTGAGATAATGTATAGTACTTATGTATTGTACTTGTGGCAGACCATTGAGTCTTGAGATGTGTGAATGTGAATATAAGATATGGTATTAAGATTAAGGACCTTGAGTAATGTGAATGACTAAGAATGTATATAAACTTTGGGGCCAAAGTTCTTTTAAGGGGGGTAGATTGAAAGACCCCAAACCAAGATATGGTGTTTAGATTTTAAACTAAGATATAAGAAGGCTAAAGTATGCCTTATAAACATTAGGAAACAAATTAAATCGAAGAAAACACAAGGAAACACTATAAGAGCAATTTAAGCAAAAATGTGCTCTAAGCTTGGAGTAACTTTGGGTAACACCCAAATATCATTCTTAGGTCTTAGTAACATGCTTATGGACATGTTAAACCAATTACCAAAGAAAAACAAGCTCAAAAACAAGTTAAAACACAAATTATGCTTTAAGGACTCTTAAAGCACATTTTTGAAAAATTGTCTTGGAAAGAGGTTTTGAGTGGATAAATGCCCATGATTACACCTTAATCAACTTGTGTACTACTTAGTATCACATTAGGAAGCCTAAATCAATGGGAAACCAAAAATTTCACAAATTTGTGCACTAATTAGGAATAGTAATCAAATAGTGCCCAATTTAAGCTTAAGTCAACTTAGTTTAATTAGTTGGTCAACAAAGACCATAAATATCCCATTTAGAAGGGGGGGGGGGGGCTTTGAAGTGGTGAATCACCACATGTGCCAGAAACTAAAGGAAAAGAAGAGGGAAATTGGAAATAGTACTATTTGCTTTTAAAGACAAAATATCTCTTTTAACTTACCTCTCTCCTCTTCTTTATTCATTCTCTTCTTCCCACCGGTTCCATCTTCTTCCTCCCTTCTTCATTCACGTAAGAACAGCCCCCATCCATACTCCATCTTTCTTTGCCCACCAATTACTCATTTTAGCTCCAAATCAAAAACAAAGACTAGATAACTCTTAGTTAGAACAAGCTCTTGCTTTCTATCTTTTCAAATCCCCAAGAGCTTCATTTTTAGTACCAAGGGAAACCGCCATTAGAGGAGGAAAAATCAGCTTGAAGAGTCCTTTTGCTTCTCCATTCTCTTAAGGTAAGGAAAATGAAAGAAAAATCATCTTTCCACTATTTTTCATTATGGCTGAAAATTACCTCTCATGGAGCCGTGTTTGTATGCCTTGTTCTAGCTTGTTTTTAATCACCAAGGACTAGTGGAAGTACTCTTTCATTCATTGCCCAAGTCTACTTTGAGACTTCAAAGGTAATCATCCACCTTAATGTCTTAAAACACATTTTTAACCTAGGAATGATTCCTTAAGGTTGGTGTATTCTTTAGTACTCATTAGAGTCATTGTATGTTGGTTAGAACATTGGCAAGGGAAGTTAAGTTGGTGGCCGAAAATCAAACAAGGAAATCCAAGGAGAAAAGTGTGAGGAAAAGCTTGGAAAAACAAGGTAAATGACTTACCTTAAGGTGTTCCATTGTTTTAAGGAATGGGACTTAGATAAAGGGTATGAGTAGATTAGAGTTTACATTAGGAAGGGGTTATAAAACCTAGGAGAAAGAACATGAGTATATTGAGAACTTGTGACTAAGGAGCAAATGGGAAACGAGATAGTTAAACAATCACAAGGTGAAGTATAAGAACACTATTATTGCAATGGGAGCATTGTTGTGTGTATTTGAAGGTTAAAGGATATTTATTATGTGGAAATTCAGTGTTTAAGATTTATGCATTTAAGGGCCTAAGAGCCAAGTCATTTAAGGGCCTAAGTGCCAAGCAATTTAAGTTTATGCACTATATTGTGATGTAGTGTAGTTTGGTTGTAAATGTGTGTAGAGAATGTGTATTAAGGATTTGAGTGTTCATGGTGGGTTAATGGTGAAAAACTTAATGTTTGGGTGTAAGGTTATACTAGAGAAGCTATGTCAAAATTTGGTGAGAAACCAAGGAGTTGTAGGTGTTTAAATGAAGTTTGGTGATCTAGGTTGTACTAGGAATTCTTAAGGCTTAAACTGGTGAAAGAAAGTGAACTAGGGTGTTCTTGAGTGTTAAATGACTTAGGAGTTGTCTTGAAGGAAATTAGAGTTCAAAAGGGTGAATTGGATACACCAAGGTCATGGTGGGAGTGTGGTTAAGTCTTGTGCAAATTTTGGTAAACAAAGGAAGAATAATGCCTTGTGAAAGTTTAAGGTGAACTTGAGGAAAACTATAAGGAGTTTGTGTAATGGAGGTGTTGAGGAGCAATATGTTTTGGAGTAGTGGTTATGTTTGTGGGATAACATTTTGGTTAGTTTGAGTTTTAGGCATGAAACTACCACTTGGCAACCTAAGGAAATATTACAAGTGTTAAGAGATTTGGTAAGAAACTGAGTAACAAGTTTAGATAAGGAATTAGGCAAGTTTAAAATGTTATTTTGGTATTAGAATATACCTAGGATCATGTGTGAAGTTTGGGTGGACAATGGATGAGGAGAACAAGTATAACGAGACTTAGAAAATGCATAAGTGTAAAATCTGTAGCATGGTCCGGGACTTAAGTCCAGGGTAAAGTCCCGGTCCACACCAAAATAAGGGCCGAGAGTTGATTCAGTAACTTGGTCTGGGACTTGAGTCTTGTATAAAGTCCCGGACCACCCCTTATTTATCCCCCGAGAGTAGCAGCATGTACTGGTCTGGGACTTAGGTCCCATGTAAATTCCCGGACCATAACACAAAATCAGCCGAGAGTGAGCATATGAGTTGGTCTGGGACCTAAGGTAAGGACCAAGTCCCGGACCACTCTAAAAATGGTGTTTAAGCTTAGTAAATGTTAAGTAATGGTAAGGGTTGATAGGTATTGATGTTTTAAGATGGTTAGGCAATGTTTGGTGACATGTTAAGGGCATTAGAAGGGTGAATAAGTATAAGAGATAATGAGAAGTAATTTACTTAAATGTTTAAGTTTAAAATTACAAGGCCTTAGTGTTAATGAGTGGGTAAACATTAGTGGTCAGGAAAGTTAAGTAAGTTGAGTTAAGTAAAGTAATTAACAATCTCAAACTGAATGAATGTTGTAGGACTTGTGAATTGGGAGTCAGAGGGAGATTAAACAAACGACCGCCGACGGTGTCCCTCGGCTTGTGTGCTACTTGTTTACTTGCTATGACTAAGACAAGATAAAGCATTGCAGAAGGGTTATTTTCTGAGTGGTTAAACTGGTGTAAAATTAAAAGAAAAGAAAAGAAATTAAAAACTCAAATTAAACGTCGGGCTGCAAACAAATCCCGGTCGTAGTTAGTAAAACAAGTGTCGTATCCACAGGGAGATTGTTCAATTTATCCTAGTCTTGGTAGTTACTTAAAAACTGTAAAAAGGGGTTTAGCCGGAGGCAAGCTTGATTTGTTGTTTGATCAGTGCAAATATAATAAAAACAGTAAAGGTGAATTAATTGATGTGAATGGAAAAATGTATCCTAGGATAGCGGGGGAATTTCCTAAATTACTTAAACATATTTATAACCTGTCTCAATTATTTATTGCCTATTAGAGTTAATAATTGTCAGTTACGAACTCTTAATAATAGCCTTAATATTTTCCTGCTCAGTCCGGAGTGTAAATACTAAGATTAATTCCTTTGTGGTACCTAGACTATCTCAAAATCATGTGTTGATAGTTACCAAATAAATGCAGTCGTTTGTCGCGCAAAGCATTTAGCAATATTAGTTGAAAGGAATTAAAACAAGTTAACAAGTGAGACAGGTGATAAATATTGTTTACGTAATATTAGAAATAAACCCCCATCCTAGGATAAAAGAAAATTACTCAGACATTAACGGAGATAAGAAGATGCACAGATAGATTTTGACATTATTTCAGAGGAAGAACTGGTCTGCTCTCGCTCGTACTGCTGCTCTTCTATTTCTTTTGTTACTGCGTGAGTGTGGAATGATGTGGTGATACGGGAGGAAAATAAGTGGAAGCGAATGGATGAGTGTGGTGAAAATATTCTTCAGACTCCCGTCGTGCGTGTCGTGTGTTTTTTGGTGTTGAAGGGGCGAGTTTATATAGAGGCAGAGGAGAAGAAGGTCCGTACGATTTTGATTGCCGGTTGATTGCTCTCATTGATTGCAGGGGACAGAAATGAAACGCGTAAGAGAATTATGGTAGGCGCTGTGGCGGAGTAGATGGATATGGCAGAAGCGAAGTTGCAGACACTCGGGGGAAGGCAAGTTGCAGACGAAGACGAGCGAAGAAAACTGTCGCGCTGTGTAAATATACACGCGTCCGCGTGTGCGTCCGCCTAAAACTCATGCGGACGTGACTGAGCCGTCCGCTTCCGTGTCCGCCTGAAATCCACGCGGTCGTCTCTGTTGTCGTCGCAGCGTCCGCCTTGACCGCCACATATAGGCGGTTGTATGTTGTTTGTCCGCCAGTCTTGTCCGCCTGAAACACATGCGGACGCCATGAGTGTTGTCCGCCTTATAACAAGGCGGTTGCCTATGCGGTCTCAAGCAAGTATTGACCCATTCTCCTTCCAACTTTGACCGGCTCTAGATTCTTCGTTTGGACTCCGTTTTTCGAGCCGTCTGCGGCTATGCGTTGGTCTCTTCGTGTACTTTCTTCCTAGCTTGGCTTTTCCTCATGTTTAAACCAATAAATTTGTGAGATAATCAATAAAACATAAACTAGAGGAAAAACATACGATAAGTGAGAAATGAGCAGAAAAGTGCTGATATGATATATGAAATACACCATAAAACATGCTCATTTAGACACTTATCACACCCCCACACTTACCTTTTGCTTGTCCTCAAGCAAAACCATGTACCCAAACAAGTAGGGAATGCTCAATATTAACAAATACTATTATGAAGGGTAGGATAAAGAAGTCAATAGTACATGATCTTAAACTTTTTAGAGGAGTGTGATCCATCACCTACTGGTGGCATAGGTGTACTCAGGGCAAAAATAAAAATTAGAGTTTCGGGGTATGATCCGGAGTACTTCAATGCTTCTTGAGTTAAGGTGACTTTGAGAACTTTTACCATGGCCAACTTCTCTCAAGAATGGGCATTGAGGAGAAAACAAAAGGAAAAATAGAATTAGCATTTGTTTCACTTTTGCATAAGAGATGAGAAGATAATATGTAGGCATTAAGCCTTCGTTTTAAGAACACTCAACTCTCTTTGTTGGTTACCAATGGTGTCTCGCAAGTCCCTTATTTATTTTTTATATTTTTTTTGACAGAGAAGCACCCCTTAGCAATCCCTAAGAAAGAAGACAGAAAGAACCCCTGAGTAATAAAAATCCATCCATTTCAGATCATTTGGTCACACCGCATAAAAATGCTCCTCAAAAGTAATCAAAATTTTAAAATTTTGTACTTTTACCATTTATCCCACAATTCATAACAGTATTTATTCTTAAAGAGAACAACCCACATAAAAAGGGTCCACGATATTGAATTTGAACAAACGCAAGATAAGCAGAGAGATTAAGCATTTTAGCATAAAATGTCACCGAAAAGGGCACACTCCCCCACACTTAAATTGAACAATGTCCTCATTGTTCACCAGAAAAACAAGGGAAAGTTTCAGAAGGCCTTTTCGGTAAGTAGATAAAATAGAGAGAACACGAAGCTCACGAAATCATTTAAGCACATAAACTCTCCTCTGCATATTTATTTAAATAAAAGCATAATTAAAGAAACTGGTACTCCCCTGAGATTATTTTTGCTAGCGTTGACTTCCCCCACACTTGAGCTTCAGCCTCAAGTAGCGTAGCTTGGTTGCGGTGTAGACATGAAATTGCACCTGCATAAGACACTAGAAGCAACCATACTATAAACGGGGTTAAAGTTAGCAAAAAAAAATTTAAAGGGAACCTGAAAATTAAAACAGCATAAAAAGCATATAAAAGATAAGTTCGTCCGGGTTGCCTCCCGGAAAGCTGCCCTTCTTTAACGTCTTTGGCTAGACGCTTTGTCGTTAGATCGATCCTGGGGGGTGGTTATGAGGAGAGATCCAAAGCATGACTCGATGGTATTTTTGAGTCCACCTGGATGCATGTTTTCTTTTCTTATCCCGCTCTTCGTCCGGGATTGGTGGTGGTATCTCTGTAATAGACATGCCGTCTGGAAGGGTGATAAACAGAAGTGGGGATGATGATGATTGAGTATCCCTTACGAACTTGAGATCTTTGGATTTGCTATCTGGAGATCTTCCTGATGCAAACTCCAGCTTTTCGTTATAAGCTGAAGGGTGATTTTCCCCTGGGCTACCCAAATGTGCACATCGGCTGTGGCAAGGAATGGTCGTCCAAGGATGAGAGGTGTAGTGGAGTTCTCTTCGATGTCTAGAATGACAAAATCGCGCATGGGAAGTATAAGTGCTCCACTTTGATGATAACATCCTCCACCACTCCGCTTGGGTATGTTACCGAACCATCTGCCAGTTGCAGGGTCATCTTGGTTTTTTCATTCTCCAATTCCCAGCTTTTTGAAAGTGGAGAGGGGCATCAAATTATGGAGGCACCCAGATCGCATAGGGAGTATGGAAATGAGGTGCTACCAATTGTGACTGGAATGGTGAAGCTGCCCGGATCATTGCATTTGAGGTAGTGGTTGTTGCAGAATAGCTGAGCAAGCTACATTGAGAGGTACCGTACCGACTTCGGCCAATTTAGTTTTGTTGGATATGAGGTGTTTGAGGAATTTGGCGTAGTTTGGCATTTTGGCAATGAGGTCGACAAACTGTATATTGACGTTTAGTTGCTTCAGCATTGCCAGAAACTTACCATATTCATTATCCAATTTCTGCTTCTGGAGTCGGTGGGGAAATGGTATAGGCGGTTCTTGTGAAGAAGGTTTTGAAGCTGATGGAATAGTGAGGATTGGGAGATGTTTTTCTGGGGCCTCAGCTTTTTCTTCACTATCCTCTTTGGATTCTTCTGATCTTTGCGGGATGTGAATCTCGTCGGTTTTCTTACCGCTTCTCAAGGTTATCGCCTTAACCTCTTCTTCTTCTTCTTCAAAGTCGAGCTTTTCATTTTCATAACCGGCCACCAAGTGCTCAAGGTAGGTATTCTCAGATTGAATGCGATTTTATAGACTTTGGCGGTGCTTTCAAGTTCAGCTACATTCCTTTTGGAAGTTTCGATTGCTACAACCCACTCTTGGAGGGAAGGGTGTAGTTCTGGAACTTTAGCTGTTTTAGCCACCTCCATCTTTTCTTCATCGTGCTCCTTCACATAGATGCACTTGGCTTGCTCTCTTGGATTTGGTTCATTTTGGCTGGGGAGAGCCCCTGGCGGTCTTCGAGCAAGATGTTCTGCAAGTTGATTGAATTTACCTTCGATTTTCTGGTTGAAGGCTTCTTGTGCAGAGAGCTGGTTCTGAGTTATGGACATGAACCCTTCATCATCTCTTTGAGTTCTGCGTTTGGATCAACAGAGGATGAAGATGGTTGTTGTTGTTGTTGTTGGAAACCTGGAGGGGCACCTAGTGCTCTATAACCCATATTAGAGTTTGGTTGGGGTCGGTTTCCCTGATAGGTATTGGAATTGTTGTTCTGCCCTCCTTGGTTCTGATCATTATTTTTCCATGAGAAATTCGGGTGATTTCTCCATGGTAGTTGTTGTTGATGTTATTGTTGTAGGAATTACCGGGGCGGTTTCCTATGAATTGTACTTCCTCGTACTGGCCTTTGCCTTCGCATTGATGAGTTTCATGAGGACCGGCGCATATGACACATCCTTCTGTAGGTGGAGCTGGTGGTGAACTTGTAGGTGGAGAAGCTATTGTTTTTACGATTTCGTTTTGTGATTGTTAGCTTTTCCACCATCTTTGCAAGGGACGAGATCTGGCTGATAAATGATCCGTAGGCTCAACGTGGAGTAGGCCTGCTGCTCGTGGTGTTCTTCCTTTGGATCTCGTCCACTGTCTTGTATTGCTCGTCATGGTTTCGAGAAGGTCCATTCCTTCTTTAGGAGATTTCATCATGAAACTTCCTCCTGCAGAGGAATTGACGAGTAGTCGGTTCCCATCATCCAGACCGTTGAAGAATGACAGGCAGAGGGATTGATCGTCAAGACCATGGTGGGAACACTTCATTAGCATATCCTTGAATCTGTCCCATGCGTCGTACAACGTTTCTCCTGGCTCCTGACAGAAAGTGTTGATCTCACCGATCAATTGCCTTGTTCTACTGGTTGGGTAGTATTTGGCAAGGAATTTTTGGGCCATTTGCAGCCATGTGGTGATTGATCGGGAGGGAAGGCTTCGGTACCACCTGTTTGCTGAATCCGACAACGAGTGAGGAAATAGTTGTAGACGGATTCTTTCTTTGACGTTGCCGGTCTGACCAAAGGAATTGCAGAAGTCTAGGAAGAGACTCAGATGATTTGGGGCTTCATCTGGGTTCGCTCCACTAAACTTGCCTAGATCCCGGACGGCGGTGATGTAGTGGGTTTTGAAAACCCATCGTCCGGCTTCTTCTGGTGTTAGTTCGGGGAGAACTATGGCTGATGCTCTTCCTTCGGTATTCGGTTGGTGGTAGTCAGAGAGAGCACGGTGTTCTGGTTGATTTGCATGGTCAATTTCATTTATAACTTCGTTATTGGCCATGGCTTGTTTCTCAGGTTTCTTTGTGCTTGTAATAAAGTGCGCTCGGGTTCGGGTCTCGGACTGATCGGTGGAGAACCTCGGGTTCGAGTATTTGGCATGCACAGAAGATAACTTGTGGTTTGTGAGAAACTGCAAAAATTAATTAGTAAAAAGATAAAGAAAAGCAAATATATTGGTTAGGCTGATAAACGTTAGTTAAACAACACTGATATATTTTTTTTTGTTTTTTTTAACAAGAGTAAAATGACAGAATATTAAATGACAAGGGAAAGAAATGACAGAAAATTAAAGTTAGGAGTTAGTATACTGGAAATTATAAGTTAGTAGTTAGTATACAGAAATTTGAAGGACAATGGAAATGAAAAGTTAAGGACAATGGAAATGAAATGTTAAGGACAATGGAAAGAGATGACAGGAAATTTTAAGTTAGATGTTAGGGACAATGGAAAGAAATGACAATGGAAAGAAATGACAGAAATAATAACAATAATATTAAGATGTCCGAAGTCAGATGTCCAAGTCAGATGTCCGAAGTCAGATGTCCAAGTCAGATGTCCAAGATTAACAATTTAATAGTATTAACAGATTATTACAATATAGCGAGTGAACTACCGGAAACTAGGGAAATTGATGGAATCAATCTCCCTGGCAACGACGCCAATTTGCAGAAGGGTTATTTTCTGAGTGGTTAAACTGGTGTAAAATTAAAAGAAAAGAAAAGAAATTAAAAACTCAAATTAAACGTCGGGCTGCAAACAAATCCCGGTCGTAGTTAGTAAAACAAGTGTCGTATCCACAGGGAGATTGTTCAATTTATCCTAGTCTTGGTAGTTACTTAAAAACTGTAAAAAGGGGTTTAGCCGGAGGCAAGCTTGATTTTTTGTTTGATCAGTGCAAATATAATAAAAACAGTAAAAGGTGAATTAATTGATGTGAATGGAAAAATGTATCCTAGGATAGCGGGGGAATTTCCTAAATTACTTAAACATATTTATAACCTTGTCTCAATTATTTATTGCCTATTAGAGTTAATAATTGTCAGTTACGAACTCTTAATAATAGCCTTAATATTTTCCTGCTCAGTCCGGAGTGTAAATACTAAGATTAATTCCTCTGTGGTACCTAGACTATCTCAAAATCATGTGTTGATAGTTACCAAATAAATGCAGTCGTTTGTCGCGCAAAGCATTTAGCAATATTAGTTGAAAGGAATTAAAACAAGTTAACAAGTGAGACAGGTGATAAATATTGTTTACGTAATGTTAGAAATAAACCCCCATCCTAGGATACAAAAGAAAATTACTCAGACATTAACGGAGATAAGAAGATTGCACCGATAGATTTTGACATTATTTCAGAGAAAGAACTGGTCTGCTCTCGCTCGTACTGCTGCTCTTCTATTTCTTTTGTTACTGCGTGAGTGTGGAATGTTGTGGTGATACAAGAGGAAAATAAGTGGAAGCGAATGGATGCGTGTGGTGAAAATATTCTTCAGACTCCCGTCGTGCGTGGTCGTGCGTGGTGTTTTTTTGGTGTTGAAGGGGCGAGTTTATATAGAGGCAGAGGAGAAGAAGGTCCGTACGATTTTGATTGCCGGTTGATTGCTCTCGTTGATTGCAGGGGACAGAAATGAAACGCGTGAGAGAATTATGGTAGGCGCTGTGGCGGAGTAGATGGATATGGCAGAAGCGAAGTTGCAGACACTCGGGGGAAGGCAAGTTGGAGACGAAGACGAGCGAAGAAAACTGTCGCGCTCGTGTAAATATACACGCGTCCGCGTCTGCGTCCGCCTAAAACTTATGCGGACGTGACTGAGCCGTCCGCTTCCGTGTCCGCCTGAAATCCACGCGGTCGTCTCTGTTGTCGTCCGCATGCTCTCGTCCGCCTTGACTACCGCCCACAATATAGGCGGTTGTATGTTGTTTGTCCGCCAGTCTTGTCCGCCTGAAACACATGCGGACGCCATGAGTGTTGTCCGCCTTATAACAAGGCGGTTGCCTATGCGGTCTCAAGCAAGTATTGACCCATTCTCCTTCCAACTTTGACCGGCTCTAGATTCTTCGTTTGGACTCCGTTTTTCGAGCCGTCTGTGGCTATGCGTTGGTCTCTTCGTGTACTTTCTTCCTAGCTTGGATTTTCCTCATGTTTAAACCAATAAATTTGTGAGATAATCAATAAAACATAAACTAGAGGAAAAACATACGATAAGTGAGAAATGAGCAGAAAAGTGCTGATATGATATATGAAATACACCTATAAAACATGCTCATTTAGACACTTATCAAGCATGCAATCGGACTATTATCTTCTTGCTGCGTTTTACCTGAAGGGAGCAACAGGCGATTGGTGGAAGCTGGTGAGGGCCGAGCATGTGGCCAATCCAGAGTTTGGCTGAGAACAGTACACAACTCTACTACGAGCCAAATACTATCCCGCCTTTGTCTAGATGAAGAAGCGCCTGCAGTTAGATGCGCTGAAGCAGACGGATAAGATGACGGTGGACGAGTATTACTCAGAGTTCACCGCCTTGCTTCGTCTTCTGCCGGGTCTCGGGTATTCGGACCAGATTCTGGTGGACCACTTCTATGGCGGGCTGAGCCATCGACTCCGCTACAACATGGGGCCGACGAGTTATACTACCTTGCAGGTAATGAGAAAGGTTAAGGTACAAATAAGTGAATAAGATTTAGACTATGAGAATGAGAGAAACTAATACTTAAAAAGTAGGAGTGCTATCATGCCGTTGCTAAGGTTGAGATAACCGTCCAGCAGAGGGACGAAGACAATGACGCTAAGAGGAAGACGGCCGGTAAAAGTGCGGAGAACCAAGGGCAAGGCGGGTACAAGAAACAGAAGTACCAGCCTCAGGCCCAGAAGAGTCAGAAAGGGAAAGTGGAGACTCAGAAGGCTGCGGAAGAGCCACTTAAGCTGACATATGCTATTGCTGCAAAGCCTCTGCGCTCTAAAGCGCCAATGGGTAAGGAATTACACTTCAAGTGAATTGAGAAGCATTAGTAACCATTGAGACACAAATTACTGATATCGAACATAATCAGGTTCTGAGTCTGGGAAGGGAGCCGATGGTGGCTACCAACGACGTTACATCTGTCAGTGGTGTCACAAGGACCATCCCGGGCTCGATTGCAAGGGTAATAAGGTGGAGTGCAATTTCTACGGGGTATACGGACACCAGGCGTACGAGTGTTTCCGGAACTAGAGCAGAGCTTTTAGGCCCGAGATGAAGGGCAAGGGCAAGACCGATCAGGGTGCTGGATCTAACGGTCAGAAGACGACTCAACCGACTGTAAACAAGAACCCACGGGTAGTCCAGAAGTCGGGACCCACACTCCATATGGTGGACCGGGAAGATGAGGCTGAACCCTCATCAAGACCACGTACCGCTATAAACCGTCAAGTAATAAAATTGCCTGCTTACCGCATTTCATGCATGCTGTGGTGAATGATTAAGTTAGATGAGATTAAGACATGATTGGAACTTAAGTAAGATATAACCTATTACCACCTTAGGAAAATTCAACATATGCTATCCCATACCTTCAACACTTAACCCGGAAGAGACCGACATCGAAACCCGAGACTTTCCAAATGGACAATGTTAGGTTATGCGCCTAGGTATGATTTTATTAAGGGGATACCTGACACCCGAAGCACAAATAGCCATCATCAAGAGATGTAGTCAGTTAGGAGTGGGACCGGGAGGTTTCTATACACCGGAGTACCCTGGAGGATCAAAGATGAAGTTAAAGATGATGAGCTTAGGCAAGGATTGGAATCCGTATGCCAAGACATACCAAACCACGAGAGCACTAAATGGAGTCTCACCACCGGCAGTACCCGAAGAGTTCCATCCGGTTATTACACAAGTCGTGGAGATCGTTCAGCAGTTGGAAGCTGACCCGATCCCAGACATACAAGCAAATATATGCATCGTTAATTTTTACGAGAAGGACGGGCGACTTGGATTACACCAGGATAAGGACGAGACAACAGAGTCTCTCGAAAGAGGGATACCCGTAGTGTCTTGGTCCATTAGTGTTGACGCTGAATTCCTATACGGTGAGCAGAAGCGTGTGGACCGTGCTAATAAGCTACTACTTAAGTCTGGAGATGTATTAGTTATGGGTGGAGAGTCAAGGATGTTGTACCATGGGATTAAGAAAATTAAGCTGAATACAACACCGTCAGCAGTGATCAATGCGACGCACATGAGACCAGGACGGTTGAATTTAACCTTTAGACAATATTAGACATGTAATGCTTTAGGAATGATGTAAGAAAAGATGTGTAAGAAAGAAGCACATGATGTAAAAAGGATGGTTATCAATAAAATAACAGTGTTGTTCATGTTAATTGTTACGACTCTTGTTATACCATCATTACTCATGAAAGCTTGTGAAATACAATTAGGTTATGGACTCGGTACGGAAGGTGCGCTAAGCATCCTTATAGAGGCATAGGCCGGCGAAAGCGGTACTATCCTCACCGGCACCTTTCCGATCAACGACATTGAGGCATCAGTTCTCTTCGACTCAGGGGCCTCGCATACCTTTATCTCGGCATCATTTGTGAGAAGGTTGGGGCTAGACGCTGATGAGCTACCTGACTTCACGGTTACGCTCCCGTCTAAGGAGAAGGTTCATTGCACTCGCTACTACTGAGGAGCCACCATTAGAATTAAAGGGGAAGACTTTCTAGTCACATTTATTGAGTTCAAGAATTTGGGATTTGTTGTTATCTTTGGAATGAACTGGTTGGAGCGGCACAAGGGTCGTATCCTCTGCACCGAGCACCGACTGCTACTCAGGAGCCCGTCTGGGGTTACAATATCATACCGCTAGAGGCCTAGAGAGCCTTCGACCAAGATCATCTCCGCCATGGAAATGTATAAGGAGTTGAGGAGGAAGGAAGAAGTGTACCTCTGCTATGTCCAGGACATAGAGAGAGACCCCGAGTTCGACCCCGACTTACCGGTAGTGTCGGAGTTCCCCGATCTTTTTCCACGGGAATTGCCTGGCATGCCACCCACTCGGGAGGTAGAGTTCACCATCGAGCTACTACCTGGAACCGGACCGATAGCCAAGGCACCTTACCGCATGGCTCCGGTAGAAATGAATGAGTTGAAGGAACAGTTGAAAGACTTGGTAGATAAGGGGTTCATACGACCCACTGTTTCACCACGGGGAGCACCAGTTCTCTTCATGAAGAAGAAGGATGGCAGTCTCCGCCTTTGCATCGACTATAGAGAGTTGAATGCAGTGACAGTGTAGAATAAGTATCCACTACCTCGCATTGATGATCTGTTCGATCAGTTGAAGGGGGCGTCTGTGTTTTCCAAGATTGATCTTAGATCGGGGTATCATCAGATAGCCATTAAGGAGGGAGATATTGAGAAGATGGCATTCCGGACATGATACGGCCACTACAAATTTACAGTGATGCTGTTCGGTTTGTCGAACGCACCGGCGAAGTTTATGGATCAGATGAACCGCTTGTTAAGGGAGTCAGTTGTGGTATTCATCGACGCCATACTGATATATTCAAAGTCGAGAGTTGAACATGAGAAACATTTGAGGAGGGTGTTGGAGATACTGAGGGAGAACCAGCTTTATGCTAAGTTCTCCAAGTGTGAGTTTTGGCTTGACCAGGTCTCTTTCCTGGGTCATGTCATCTCAGATGCGGGGATCTCTGTAGATCCAGCAAAGATAGATGCCGTACGCACCTGGCCAAGACCGAAGACGGTTACCGACATCCGGAGCTTCCTCGGTTTGGCAAGGTACTATCGGAGGTTTGTTAAGAATTTCACCAAGGTCGCAAAGCCGATGACCAGTCTGATGAAGAAAGATGCACCGTTCGTATGGACGGATGACTGTGGGAGTTCATTCCAGAGCTTGGAGGACTCACTGACCACCGCACCGGTTCTGCACCTCCTAAGGGTGAGAACACCTACCTCTTTAGCTGAATTGTAACCTTAACCTTTATACCATCAGATTTTAACTTAAACTTAAATACTACCATCAGGCACCGGACAGCCCCAGCGCATTTTTACTGTAAGCGTTGTGGGAATGACCATCCTTGGGTCGACTGCGAAGGCCGCAAAGTCGAGTGTCGGTGCTGCCACAAAGAGGGCCATAGGGAATTCGAGTGCGGGATGAATCCTGAGAGCCGTAATTATAGGCCCCCAAAGAATACCCAGAAGACCTCAGCTGGAGGATCTGGAGTACCACGAGGCGGTCAGGATGGCCAGACATCTACTGATGCTGGAGCCTATAAAGGCAAGGGAGTAGATAGGGCATGAATACCCTAACTCCATGAGACCGCTGGTGGAAGACTTTTACTTACTATGTCATGTATTTACCTTGAATGTTAGAAGGAGCTATGTTATAAGTATGTGGGAGTGTGTCATTGACACTCGCCTTTTGTGTAAGACTTTGGGATTAGTTGTGTGTACTCAGTACCAAAAAGCTTTAAACCTTGACGGATATATATATGAACAGGATGTTAATGCTTACATTATCATGTAGCAATACTCAAATGACGAAGAGTCAGTGAGACCGGGAATTACTGAACCAGAATTTCCACCTGCATGGCGCACTTGCTATTGCAAGCGCTATGACAAGAAAACCACTGAAATTTCCATCTGCCTTGCGCACTTGCTACAGCAAGTGCAGCGACAACAACAGTAACAGCAACTAGATACTACTGCAACAACTACTACTTTTTAGTCTTTTATTATATGTACAAAAAAAATGTTTTTCAAACTTTTCATAGAAACCTTCAATTTAGAAACCTATACAACCTTGGAAGGACCGTTAGTCCAACCACTGCAACTGGAGAAATCACACAGCCACTGTGACTGTAAACCACACTAGTTTAAATTGTTGGGAATATTTCAGACATGGATTATTAGCCAAATACCAACAGTGTATACCCGCATTTAATGCTAATCACTACCAGTGATAAATGTTTAGTCCTTATGGACAAGCATACCCTCTGTAGATGCACCACCGTCAGTGAGGATGGTTGGGAAGTGAAGAGCCAAGTTGCTCAAGCTATTGTGCAATCTGCAATGCATCCAATTACATGGATGAGAGGACGAATATGAACTATGGATGAAATATTATTGGAAAAAAAACAGGGAGAAAAGGAAAATGTGTTGTACTCAATGAGATAGAAAAAGGAGAAACGAGTTTGCTATTATGGCACGAATTTACTTACACCGAGTTGAATAATACCGGTCTATGGCGTGAATTACCACGGATGCCACAAAGGCAATATCACTTATTACAGGATAACTGATAACATGAACTATTAGACAAAAAAAAACCAAAAAGAAGACAAAAAAAAGAAGAACAAAAAAAAAGGATATCCATCAGAGGGAGATTGACAACAGAATACTTCACAATAACCGTGTGACAGACATTACCAGTTTACTAAACGAGACATGGGACGACCGCACTCCGTTAGGAGCATGTGGGCCTGACAGACTTATTTATGAGTTAGTCAGGTAAGTAGTAATGTATCAGTACGGTACCCCATGCAAGTAGACAAGTAGTGTTAGGAACACGAGAAGTAGTCAACTACATTCTACGGACAGTAAGACGGATTACCTCGAAGATGGACGAGAAGAGCCGCAGTTAAACCAACGGGCTAGAGAAATCAAGAACCATCAACAGAGAACAGTAGACAGTATACAGTGAAGACAGGGAAATAGTTCAAGGACAGGAACTGAAAAAAAAAGAGAAACAGGAAACCCATTATGGACGAATAATATGTAGAATCCTCATAAGGATCGAGTAAATTCTTACAATCCAGAGGAAATCTACCAGATGATATGGATATAAACGCATGACTACGCAAAGAGAAAAGATAAAGCTATATGATAGCATATACCTTGCTTAAGGAACAGTGGATTTGGAATGTACCACTCACAGGATAATTCGCACATCTTATCTGGTTGACTCATGAGATATTAGCTGCTGAGCGTTTACGCCTCTGCACTCTGTATGACTGAGTGTTTTGGTATTGCACTCGTGCAGTTATTAATCAAGTGGGAATACAGAAAGATGAAATGGATATCAACATGAGTGCGTATAAAGAAAAAAGAAACTAAACAGCGTGTTTACTCCGGAACAAAACCACCAGGAGACATGGATGACAAACATCATCTTTGTGGTCATATAGGCTGGTACGTCTTAGTATTACAAAGAAAAGTGCAAAGAGCACTAAGTACTAACAGTAGCCAATGTCATATTACACCTCAAGCTGAATATCAGTGAGAGAAGACACACGCAAGTATGCTAGTGATCCAAATGAGAGGATACACAGCAATGGAAAAGGCAAATTGAGCCTATGTTCATGGGTCTGCACCTTATACGGAGCGAGTGGGCCCATAAGAACGAACTTGGGAGAGAGCACAAATAGATTAGTGCCTCACCTTTATGTATTGTGGAGCCCAGAAGGGCTAGAGTCATACCCGTCTCTCTGATGTGAGGATAATCCATGAGTTGGAGAACTCTTTGAGAGCCAAGTATCCAACGCTTCTTGTTGAGCGGCTGTTGTATACTTGTGAGGTACGGGGGCGTAACCCTTTTTAAGGGGGGTAGAGCCTCTTGGCTGTGCACATGTGTGCACTAAGTTTTGTTTGTTTAGTATGCATTGCATACAAAGAATTGGTGGTGTGCGGGGCATACGAGGTTTGTTTGTTTAGTATGCATGGCATACAGTGAATTGTTTCGTATGCATGGCATACAGTGAATTGGTTTTGTTGGTTATGTTTGGTACGCGGGGCGTACGTTGTTTGGTTTATTTGATGTGTGATGTGCACTGGTATGTATGTATCTCATGAGATACTTGTTTGAATGTTGTATGTACACCATGTGTGTAGTACTTTTCTTATGCTATTTGTGATATGTATTCATATTGCTTTATAGAATGATTACATATGGTATCGCCTAGATACGAAATGAATCATTAGATATGGAATGTGGAACAATGGAATGTTATGGACACCTCAGGGAGGTTGTCAGGGTTGGTAGAACTGATAGAAAATGATGGTGCTGATGGATCACCTATATCCATATATGATTGAACTAACACCACAAAGTGATGGCTATGTGCTGTATAGGCACAACATGATGTGTGTAAATGATATATCATATAGATATACATTATGGGGATAATGGGTAGTTATACATTTATATACTTACCTATTGATTAAGAGACTTCGGGACGAAGTTTTTTAAGGGGGGTAGATTGAAATACCTTAAACTTATTAAACATGTATTAAATATCTAATCACATTAATTAAGGCCTAAACATGCCTTAAAAGTCAACTGAGAACAACAGTGGTCAACACAAAACAAGATGTTGCACCCTTTGACAGTTAAGGGTAAACAAATACCCAAATGAACTACTTAGGACCTAAAATTTTTTCCTAAGCATATTAACACATTAGTAAACATACTACAACCGTTGGACAACACTCCAACACAAAGAACAAGCATTTACATGTTCAAGGTCAAAAAGGGCAAAAATGTGCTCTAAGAAACCTTAAAGGTCTAATGACCTCTAAATGATATAAAATTTGATACCATGATCAAATATCATGTAAGGAACACAACAAAACCATTTTCAAAGAAAACTGAGCCCAGAAATACCTTGAGACACAAAATGTGCTCTAAAACTCCTTAAAGCACATTTTTGTGTAATTGCCTTCTAAATTGGTTTTAAATGGGCTAAAAGGTTATAATTACCTTTAAATATAATAAAATATCATATTATATGATATTAGGAATTTAATTCCAGAAATTTACGAATTTTTACAAATTTAATATTAAAATATTAATAAAACCCTAAAGTGGGGCCCGTTTGGGTCAACATTGACTAAGTTGGTCAATGTTGACCATTGACCACGAATTGGACCTCTCAAAATCGGTGGAATGAGTCTCCTAACGGACCAAGAGACAATTCCCATGTGACAATTATTTATTCCACCTTACTTTTGCATAAAATAAGAAAAAGGCATACTTTTACATTTTAAACAAAAAGTTGTCTACCACTTACCTTGCCCATGTGAAGCCAGCTGATTTGGAGCCTCCCCTTCTCCTTATTACATGGTTGATTACAAGGCTCCAAGCAAGAATAAGACAAGAGTGGTGTGTCACATATTCATTAATTGATTAAAGTAACATTAACACTTCATTATTGAATCAAATAAGCACAAATAATTCATCACCTTTCTCAATGTAGTCTGGCTGCCCCCTTGAATTGTCTCCAACGAATTTTCAACATCAATCAGGCATTGATGAGTCATCAAAACAATAATAACTTAAAATATGGAAAAAATGACATTAAGGTCAATTTAGGTCATTCTTCCTCATTTGCTCCATTCAGCCGAGTTTGCTCCTTGCTTTTAGCTCTCTTTGGCTCCTCTCAACCGTAGGTAAGTGTACAAGCTCCATTGATGAGAGCTCAAGCTCTAGGTAAGCTCCTATGGCATAAAAATGCCCATTTTCTTCATCTTTCTTTCCTTTTTCCATTGATCTACACTCCAACCTTTTCTATACATCTATGTAGAGTGTTTTGGAGGTTAAAGGAAGAATTATTTTCGGCCATAACCAGATCTAAGGAGGAAAAGTTCAAGTCTTGACCATTTAAGGTAAAAATGTGCTCTAAGCACATATCTCTTCTTCCTTGTTAATTTCGGTTGTAAACCTTGGTTCCCTAGCCTTATTTTCTTCTCCTTTTCATGTAGATTCAGTTGGTATACCAAGATCTACAAGGAGTAGCTAGATCCAAGCCAAAAACACCATTTTTGGCATCTTAAACAAGGTAAAACTTAGCTATCTTCCAAGCTAACTACCCACGGTTTTATACCTTGTTATTAGGAGTGTTTTGATACTCTTTCTTCTAGGAAAAAAAGGGCCGAAGTAAATCTCTAAGAAGCTTGAAGATCTAAGGTAAAAATCCATGATTTTCATGACTTAAATTACTTCTCATGGTTAGCTCATGTTTGGAGTTTAATCATGTCTTGTTTTCTACATGAAGACAAGTAAATCAAGCTTTGGAGAAACTCTCCTTAAGGTGGCCGAATCCAAACAAGGCTTTACCTAAGCTAAATAAAGGTATAAATCACTTAAATCTACACTTGGTATATTAATATGTGATTATACATATTTATACATATATGCCGTGAGTGAAGAGAATAATAAGGTCTTATTTTGACCTTAGGTGATTAAGGAATGGTTTAATAAATTTTATAACTAATTAAACAAGCATAATTGTCAAATTTAAGACATTATGTGGAAGTTTGGTAATTAAACAAAGAATCTATGGTGAGGCCGAAAATTTATATGTATTTTGGGACATTTATGTGTAATTTATTTTGTGAGCAAATGTTTGTAATAAGGCCATGTATTTTAGGCCATTTTATTTATGCATTTACAAGCTTTTAATTAAGTTTAGGTGATATATAATTATTACTGAAATGAATAAGGGGTTATAGTGTAATTAAATTAAATTTAGGGGCTTTAGAATAATAAGGCCGGAAATTTGAGGTTAAAAGGAGTTAAAATAAAGTTTATAAGATTTTATAAAGTTTTGGGCTTAAATGGTGAATTTTGGAAACTTAAGGGTTAAAACCATAATTATTAGGAATTGATGGTCAAGGAAATATTAAGGAGGTCAACCTTGACCATATGCTAGGTTTTGACCAAAATAAATAAGTTAGATAACTCATTTAAGGTTTTATAATAAGATAAGTATCTTATGGTAATATTTTCATAACATATGTGGTAAATATGTTATTACCGAAAAATTAAGGGTGTACAATGGTATTTTAAACACCCATGGGCTATTAGGAATTTTTAGGAATTTATTGGGTTGTTTTTGGAATTTAAAATAAACTATATATGTATAATATATAGTTATTATGTCATTATGACACTTTGGAGAAATATAGATGGTGGAATGGTAAATACCGTAAGTATATGGGTTAATAAGGATATTTATAACCCTTTGGAGAAATTTGGTGATTTTTAGAATTATATAAGAGTACCTATTAAGATATATGTATAATATATGGTTTTAATGATATGGTAAACTATATGTTATAAATGGGGCCAAATGGCAAATATAGAATAGCACAAGGGCTGTTCGGAATTTACAAAAAATAACCATAGGTTATACTCTTTTATAAGTTAGAAATGTTATATTAAATGGAGTATATAACATGGTATGGTTTAAGGGGTGATTTTGTAAATTAAGGAAACTATGGTTTATGGAAAAGAATAAGGTTTAATATATATGCCTAAGAGGCAATATAAAATAGTTTTGTATAAAAACTATAGGTTATAAGTTAAAGGGAATAAAAATATCACATAGTATGATATTAGTATATGGTATAACATTACATAATGTTATGTGGTCAAAAAGGGAATTTAAATGAAGTTGAGGGCTACACCGAGTTAACAAGAGCTGGAAAATGAATTTTAGACTAAGGTCTATAATGTTATAAATGTTATAGCAATTATATGGTTTAGATGGAATTAAAATAAGGAAGGGTACGCACATAAAATAATGTGACAAACTATAAATGAATGGGATTAATAAACTAAGGTATTTATTGAATAAACCTTAGGAGTTGTAAATATACAACATAAAATGTTACATAATATTAGGATAACAATCTTAATACAAGTTGTATAATATAATACAACTAATGGGAATAATCATCTAACATAAGATGATAAAATGTAACATATGATATAAGAGTTTATTAAACTCATAGGAATTACCTATGTGGTAAACATATACATACACAAGGATAATGTATATAAGGTGGATATATATTTTGGTTGGAAACCATATGATTTAATGGTGGTGGTTATTTAAAAAAAAAATATAGTTACAAGCTATAAGTTATGAGTTGGATGCAAATATTATTTGCTAAGGATAATGGATTATATAATACATTGTATTATAATGGATGGTGGGAGAATGATACAATACGAAAAGAATAAAATAATAATATAATACAATCATGCATGAATACATGCAACTATAGGTTACGTACCTAAAATTAATTGGTGGATAAGATTAAAAAGAATTACAACGAATTAAACTTAACAGTTGAAATAGTTTGACATACGAGCTTAAGTAACAAAACCGACTGTTTTAGAGAAACCCGTAACAAACAACTGTAGAAAACAGGGGTGAACTGTCAGGGTTACTTATTATTCGGAGATACCGGATGTAGTTAGTCATGGAGACTGACTTATAGTTTATTACCGTTTAGATTATACTTCTGACAAGACGCTTGACAAGCTAGCGGACTACACGGAGCATAGGATCTTGCTGATTCATACTCCACCGTAATACGATCAGGGTGAACGGTATGTAAAGGGGTTTGATCCAAGTTGTCCTAAGGTTGCTCCTTGGGCTCAGATTTGTTTGATATAACTTGTGTGTTATGTGTGTTGATACATGTATGTGTTTGAGTGTTACTGCATTACTTATTTATGCACGAGCGTCCTACGGGACTAACACTACGTCGACGATAGATCGACTTATATAAACATACATATACGTTAATGTGATGACATGATGGTTACTTGATATAATACCATGATATTAATATTAAGTATATGATAACCTAAGTAAAACACTTAGGAACGAGTCACGACATTGTCGGTCTCTAGAGCATGGATCTCGAACATGAATATGACCTAGATTACTTCTAGGTATGCGTGAGACCCATTGGGCAGCTAACTAATAATTATTCTCCATAAGACTAAGAGCAGATCTTAAACATTATGAGAGAGATGGTATGAGTTGAGGTGAGGAATCCCGGTAGTTTACGAACTACTTGGTTGCGCATTTGTGATCACTGAGGGGTTTCCTAATTGGATTCCGCTCTAGGTTATATCCAACGAGCCCAAACTGGATCGTGGATCAGGTGGCTACGGCCTTTTTATGGACGTCTTACGAGACATAAGTGAGTCAGGGGCCTCCGGACCTCTGGCGAAATGAGCACCTTTGTGTGTACGGGAGGACTACTGTCCATGGTGAGGATATCGGGTTGTCCTAACATGACGCCCTACTGATATTAATTAAACATGATTGGATGGAGCCTACAACGCTAATTGTAAATTAAATTAACTATGGAAACTGTACGCTACGGCGAATGTACATTGTACATATGGATGGGGCCTTGCAGGCCAAACTAAAATAAATTAATAAAGGATGGTATACGCTACGGCGATTGTACATTGTACATCATATTGTGGTTGTTCGATACGTTCGATATATAATTGTGGATTGTGTTATTGAATGATGTTTGGATGGATGGTTAAATGTTTGTGAATATTTGGATGAATGATTATGTATAGTATACATTTATATTACAGTATTGTTTATAACTGTAAAATGGTAAAGCATGAAACCGATCTAATAACAAGATGGTTAAAATGACAAGTGACCATTAGGGTCCAGGCCCGGCATACTCAGCGTCTATCGCTGATACTACACCATTACAGGTTGTTGATCATTGTCGAAGCCGAAGAGCAGGAACAGGGTAATTGGAGTTTTACTTTTGTCACCACACTTGGAGATGTTGTATAGCAATGAAGATGGTGAATTGTATTATGGTAAGGTTGTGTATATTTAGGATTGGGTAGACGCTCATTTGTCGATGTTTATGATTGATGGACTTAGTATGATGTATAGGAGTTTCTCGTTATCACGACGGTTAGCAGTTTGTGTATGTTGGAAGTTGGATGTGGTTTGGCTTCGTTGCTCGCATGGGCGAGTAATGGCCGGTGACACCTGAGTGAGTTTTGTAATTGTTATTTATTTTCCGCTGCGAGACGTTTTTATTTATTGCTACGTGAGAGATTATTACGTGATTGTGGTGAGGGGTGTTACAAAAGTGGTATCAGAGCGGAGTACCGCTTTGATGACGAGAAAGTAGGTTAAGACAGTGAGCTTAGGACTTGGGAAACATTGGGAAACTTTTGGGAGGTACGGGACGATTCGTCTTAGAAAGATATTGTGTCTAGTAACGCAAACTGCGTGACATAGTAGCCTTTAAGGCAATTCAATATATTCTGGTTGTGTACGGTAATTTACCGAGTATTTATGTGACATACTGTACTGCAGATGTCTGGGGGAACTAGAGGGCGTGGTACTGGAAGAGGTGGAGGCGGTGACCCCGGCATTCCAGGAGTTGCTGAGACGGTTGCAGCCGTTTTTGCACAGCTGGGTACTCAGATAGGAGGAGCACCAGCCCACCCGCCACAGCCCAGGGAAACGAACTGGCTGAAGTCAGTTAGCGAGACACGACCACCTACGTATTCAGGGGAACCAGACCCCGTAGCTTTGGAGCGTTACATTGTTGAACATGAGAAGGCCTTTGAAGCTTTACAGGTACCGGACGATAAGAAGGTCGCCATTGCTGCTTTCCATCTGAAGGATGCAGCCAGCACTTGGTGGAGGTTGGTCAAGGACCAGCACCTGGCTATGCCCGACTTTTCGTGGGCTGCCTTTGTAGAATTGCTAAGAGGGAAGTACTACCCGGCGCACCTCAAACAGAAGAAGCGCCATGAGTTTGAGACATTGACCCAAGGTGGTCTGACCGTGGATGAGTACTACGCTCGATTCATTGGTCTGCTGGACTTCATCCCCGGTGTGGATTACTCAGAGACCGTTAAGGTCGAGAAGTTTCGGGGAGGACTATTATTTCGCATCCAGATGGCGATGGGTGCTACCCTCTACACTACCATCCAGGTATTAACATGAAAGCCATAAATTCTTTACTTACTATAGTACCGTTTAACGTTGTGAGGACTTGCCAATGAGATTCCAGGAGTGTTATGATGCTGCCTCGAGGACTGAGCTAATGCTCCAGACTCGGGAAGAGACTCTCGGGGCCAAGAAAAGGAAGAACCCTGAGGGAGAGTCTGAGGGTGGAGGAGCATCTCCAGGCGGAGGCCAGAAGAAGGGAAAGTAAGGACTTATCCCACTCTAAATTGTTTACTATATTAAATACCTTATGAATATTGACCCGAAACCTTGAACAGGAAATTCTTTCCAAAGAAAGGGCAGCAGGGTCACCAGGGAAAGAAAGGGAAAGAGCCCGTCCTTCGGTTGACCAGCCCAGCTATAGATGCTAAGCCTCTAAGATCTGCACCTCCTAAGGGTGAGAACACCTACCTCTTAAGCTGAATTGTAACCTTAACCTTTATACCATCAGATTTTAACTTAAACTTAAATACTACCATCAGGCACCGGACAGCCCCAGCGCATTTTTACTGTAAGCGTTGTGGGAAGGACCATCCTGGGGTCGACTGCGAAGGCCGCAAAGTCGAGTGTCGGTGCTGCCACAAAGAGGGCCATAGGGAATTCGAGTGTTGGATGAATCCTAAGAGCCGTAATTATAGGCCCCCAAAGAATACCCAGAAGACCTCAGCTGGAGGATCTGGAGTACCACGAGGCGGTCAGGATGGCTAGACATCTACTGATGCTGGAGCCTATAAAGGCAAGGGAGTAGATAGGGCATGAATACCCTAACTCCATGAGACCGCTGGTGGAAGACTTTTACTTACTATGTCATGTATTTACCTTGAATGTTAGAAGGAGCTATGTTATAAGTATGTGGGAGTGTGTCATTGACACTCGCCTTTTGTGTAAGACTTTGGGATTAGTTGTGTGTACTCAGTACCAAAAAGCTTTAACCCTTGACGGATATATATATGAACAGGATGTTAATGCTTACATTATCATGTAGCAATACTCAAATGACGAAGAGTCAATGAGACCGGGAATTACTGAACCAGAATTTCCACCAGCATGGCGCACTTGCTATTGCAAGCGCTATGACAAGAAAACCACTGAAATTTCCATCTGCCTTACGCACTTGCTACAGCAAGTGCAGCGACAACAACAGTAACAACAACTGCAGATACTACTGCAACAACTACTACTTTTTAGTCTTTTATTATATGTACAAAAAAAAATGTTTTTCAAACTTTTCATAGAAACCTTCAATTTAGAAACCTATACAACCTTGGAAGGACCGTTAGTCCAACCACTGCAACTGGAGAAATCACACAGCCACTGTGACTGTAAACCACACCAGTTTAAATTGTTGGGAATATTTCAGACATGGATTATTAGCCAAATACCAATAGTGTATACCCGTATTTAATGCTAATCACTACCAGTGATAAATGTTTAGTCCTTATGGACAAGCATACCCTCTGTAGATGCACCACCGTCAGTGAGGATGGTTGGGAAGTGAAGAGCCAAGTTGCTCAAGCTATTGTGCAATCTGCAATGCATCCAATTACATGGATGAGAGGACAAATATGAACTATGGATGAAATATGATTGGAAAAAAAAACAGGGAGAAAAGGAAAATGTGTTGTACTCAATGAGATCGAAAAAGGAGAAACGAGTTTGCTATTATGGCACGAATTTACTTACACCGAGTTGAATAATATCGGTCTATGGCACGTATTACCACGGATGCCACAAAGGCAATAGCACTTATTACAGGATAACTAATAACATGAACTATTAGACAAAAAAAAAACCAAAAAGAAGACAAAAAAAAGAAGAACAAAAAAAAAGGATATCCATCAGAGGGAGATTGACAACAGAATACTTCACAATAACCGTGTGACAGACATTACCAGTTTACTAAACGAGACATGGGACGACCGCACTCCGTTAGGAGCATGTGGGCCTGACAGACTTATTTATGAGTTAGTCAGGTAAGTAGTAATGTATCAGTACGGTACCCCATGCAAGTAGACAAGTAGTGTTAGGAACACGAGAAGTAGTCAACTACATTCTACGGACAGTAAGACGGATTACCTCGAAGATGGACGAGAAGAGCCGCAGTTAAACCAACGGGCTAGAGAAATCAAGAACCATCAACAGAGAACAGTAGACAGTATACAATGAAGACAGGGAAACAGTTCAAGGACAGGAACTGAAAAAAAAAGAGAAACAGGAAACCCATTATGGACGAATAATATGTAGAATCCTCATAAGGATCGAGTAAATTCTTACAATCCAGAGGAAATCTACCATATGATATGGATATAAACGCGTGACTACGCAAGGAGAAAAGATAAAGCTATATGATAGCATATACCTTGCTTAAGGAACAGTGGATTTGGAATGTACCACTCACAGGATAATTCGCACATCTTATCTGGTTGACTCATGAGATATTAGCTGCTGAGCGTTTACGCCTCTGCACTCTGTATGACTGAGTGTTTTGGTATTGCACTCGTGCAGTTATTAATCTAGTGGGAATACAGAAAGATGAAATGGATATCAACACGAGTGCGTATAAAGAAAAAAGGAAGAACTACAACAGCGTGTTACTCCGGAACAAAACCACCAGGAGACATGGATGACAAACATCATCTTTGTGGTCATATAGGCTGGTACGTCTTAGTATTACAAAGACAAGTGCAAAGAGCACTAAGTACTAACAGTAGCCAATGTCATATTACACCTCAAGCTGAATATCAGTGAGAGAAGACACACGCAAGTATGCTAGTGATCCAAATGAGAGGATACACAGCAATGGAAAAGGCAAATTGAGCCTATGTTCATGGGTCTGCACCTCATACGGAGCGAGTGGGCCCATAAGAACGAACTTGGGAGAGAGCACAAATAGATTAGTGCCTCACCTTTATGTATTGTGGAGCCCAGAAGGGCTAGAGTCATACCCGTCTCTCTGATGTGAGGATAATCCATGAGTTGGAGAACTCTTTGAGAGCCAAGTATCCAGCGCTTCTTGTTGAGCGGCTATTGTATACTTGTGGGGTACGAGGGTGTAACCCTTTTTAAGGGGGGTAGAGCCTCTTGGCTGTGCATATGTGTGCACTAAGTTTTGTTTGTTTAGTATGCATTGCATACAAAGAATTGGTGGTGTGCGGGGCATACGAGGTTTGTTTGTTTAGTATGCATGGCATACAGTGAATTGTTTCGTATGCATGGCATACAGTGAATTGGTTTTGTTGGTTATGTTTGGTACGCGGGGCGTACGTTGTTTGGTTTATTTGATGTGTGATGTGCACTGGTATGTATGTATCTCACGAGATACTTGTTTGAATGTTGTATGTACACCATGTGTGTAGTACTTTTCTTATGCTATTTGTGATATGTATTCATATTGCTTTATAGAATGATTACATATGGTATCGCCTAGATACGAAATGAATCATTAGATATGGAATGTGGAACAATGGAATGTTATGGACACCTCAGGGAGGTTGTCAGGGTTGGTAGAACTGATAGAAAATGATGGTGCTGATGGATCACCTATATCCATATATGGTTGAACTAACGCCACAAAGTGATGGCTATGTGCTGTATAGGCACAACACGATGTGTGTAAACACTAGTGGAAAAAATGTTTTTAACCACGGTTATTTTGCTAATATACCACGGTTAGGAACCGTGGTTTATGCTCCCGTCGCATATAGAAAATTTCCTATATACCACGGTTGATAACCGTCGTTTAAAAGTAGACTATATACCACGGTTTGCTATGACCGTCGTTTAAGACCGTTTTTGGACGCGGTCCTCACCGATTTTAAACGATGGTTAAGGTCAGAACGGTGGTTTTAAGTCCTTTTATACGACGGTTATAGGTTAAAACCGTGGTATATTATCTATAAAATCAACGAATAAACCACGGTTATACTTATAACCGTGGTTTATAGTCTATGAAATTTTTTTCAAAATCGCCGGCGATTCGAAGCGCCGCTACGCAGATCTCAAACAGAGCACAGAAGAGAATGAAGAAGCTAGATCATGTGTGTTCCTTGTTTGCGATTTAGGGTTGTAAAATAATGAGTGAAGAATGTTCCGGAGGCGTAGTATGTTCCTTGTTCGCGGTGGGTTGCAAAATTACCGTGAAGTTGAAGAGAATGAAGAATGGAGGCATATGCCATGTTCCTTGTTCGCCGGTTATGGTTGCAAAAATAACAGTGAGAATGAGTGAGTGAGGACGAGCATGTTCCTTGTTCGCAAGTGTAAGCTGCAAAAATTACCAAAAAACAAGAGAATTAGTGAGGACGAGCATGTTCCTTGTTCGCGATTTAGGGTAGCAAAAATTACCGTGAGCTAGTTGAAGAGAATGAAGAATAGTTGTAGAGCATGTTCGTCGGTTTGGGTTCCAAAATTACCGTGAGGTTGAAGAGAATGAAGAAGAAGAGTGCTTCGTCGATATGTAAAGAGAATAGAGAGAAAGTGCCGCGCTAAATTTCGGCCGAAAATTAAAATTCCCGCCTAGACTATATACCACGGTTCATCAAAAAACCGTGGTTTAATATAGTAAGATGTGCAATATAAATGACAGTTGCCTAGAAACCGTGGTATATAGGTACACTATATACGACGGTTCCCCGAGAACTGTGGTATATTCACTCTGGCATGTACTATATACCACGGTTGCCCTGAAAACCGTGGTATATAACTAACCTATATACGACGGTTCCTTAAGAACCGTGGTATATGCGCTCTGGTATGCACCTTAAATGACGGTTGCTATGAAAACCGTGGTTTATAAACTTTAAACCACGGTTTTCCATTTAACCATGGTTTAAACGCCGTCATTAAAAACATTTTTTCTACTAGTGAAATGATATATCACATAGATATACATTATGGGGATAATGGGTAGTTATACATTTATATACTTACCTATTGATTAAGAGACTTCGGGACGAAGCCTTTTTAAGGGGGGTAGATTGAAATAATCCAAACTTATTAAACATGTATTAAATATCTAATCACATTAATTAAGGCCTAAACATGCCTTAAAAGTCAACTGAGAACAACAGTGGTCAACACAAAACAAGATGTTGCACCCTTTGACAGTTAAGGGTAAACAAATAGCCAAATGAACTACTTAGGAAATAAAAATTTGTCCTAAGCATATTAACACATTACTAAACATACTACAACTGTTGGACAACACTCCAACACAAAGAAAAAGCATTTACATGCTTCAAGGTCAAAAAGGGCAAAAATGTGCTCTAAGAAACCTTAAAGGTCTAATGACCTCTAAATGATATAAAATTTGATACCATGATAAAATATCATGTAAGGAACACAAAAAAACCGTTTTCAAAGAAAAATGAGCCCAGAAACACCTTGAGACACAAAATGTGCACTAAAACTCCTTAAAGCACATTTTTGTGTAATTGCCTTCTAAATTGGTTTTAAAAGGGCTAAAAGGTTATAATTACCTTTAAATATAATAAAATATCATATTATATGATATTAGGAATTTAATTCCAGAAATTTATGAATTTTTACAAATTTAATATTAAAATATTAATAAAACCCTAAAGTGGGGCCCGTTTGGGTCAACATTGACTAAGTTGGCCAATGTTGACCATTGACCACGAATTGGACCTCTCAAAATCGGTGGAATGAGTCTCCTAACAGACCAAGAGACAATTCCCATGTGACAATTATTTATTCCGCCTTACTTTTGCATAAAATAAGAAAAAGGCATACTTTTACATTTTAAACAAAAAGTTGTCTACCACTTACCTTGCCCATGTGAAGCCAGCCGATTTGGAGCCTCCCCTTCTCCTTATTACACGGTTGATTACAAGGCTCCAAGCAAGAATAAGACAAGAGTGTTGAGTCACATATTCATTAATTGATTAAAGTAACATTAACACTTCATTATTGAATCAAATAAGCACAAATAATTCATCACCTTTCTTAATGAAGGCCGGCTGCCCCCTTGAATTGTCTCCAACGAATTTTCAGCATCAATCAAGCATTGATGAGTCATCAAAACAATAATAACTTAAAATAAGGAAAAAATGACATTAAGGTCAATTTAGGTCATTCTTCCTCATTTGCTCCATTCAGCCGAGTTTGCTCCTTGCTTTGAGCTCTCTTTGGCTCCTCTCAACCGTAGGTAAGTGTACAAGCTCCATTGATGAGAGCTCAAGCTCTAGGTAAGCTCCTAAGGCATAAAAATGCCCATTTTCTTCTTCTTTCTTTCCTTTTTCCATTGATCTACACTCCAACCTTTTCTATACATCTATGTAGAGTGTTTGGGAGGTTAAAGGAAGAATTATTTTTGTCCATAACCAGATCTAAGGAGGAAAAGTTCAAGTCTTGACCATTTAAGGTAAAAATGTGCTCTAAGCACATATCTCTTCTTCCTTGTAAATTTCAGTTGTAAACCTTGGTTCCCTAGCCTTATTTTCTTCTCCTTTCATGTAGATTCAGTTGGTATACCAAGATCTACAAGGATTAGCTAGATCCAAGCCAAAAACACCATTTTTGGCATCTTAAACAAGGTAAAACATAGCTATCTTCCAAGCTAACTACCCACGGTTTTATACCTTGTTATTAGGAGTGTTTTGATACTCTTTCTTCTAGGAAAAAAAGGGCCGAAGTAAATCTCTAAGAAGCTTGAAGATCTAAGGTAAAAATCCATGATTTTCATGACTTAAATTACTTCTCATGGTTAGCTCATGTTTGGAGTTTAATCATGTCTTGTTTTCTACATGAAGACAAGTAAATCAAGCTTTGGAGAAACTCTCCTTAAGGTGGCCGAATCCAAACAAGGCTTTACCTAAGCTAAATCAAGGTATAAATCACTTAAATCTACACTTGGTATATTAATATGTGATTATACATATTTATACATATATGCCGTGAGTAAAGAGAATAATAAGGTCTTATTTTGACCTTAGGTGATTAAGGAATGGTTTAATAAATTTTATAACTAGTTAAACAAGCATAATTGTCAAATTTAAGACATTATGTGGAAGTTTGGTAATTAAACAAAAAATCTATGGTGAGGCCGAAAATTTATATGTATTTTGGGACATTTATGTGTAATTTATTTTGTGAGCAAATGTTTGTAATAAGGCCATGTATTTTAGGCCATTTTATTTATGCATTTACAAGCTTTTAATTAAGTTTAGGTGATATATAATTATTACTGAAATGAATAAGGGGTTAAAGTGTAATTAAATTAAATTTAGGGGCTTTAGAATAATAAGGCCGAAAATTTGAGGTTAAAAGGAGTTAAAATAAAGTTTATAAGATTTTATAAAGTTTTGGGCTTAAATGGTGAATTTTGGAAACTTAAGGGTTAAAACCGTAATTATTAGGAATTGATGGTCAAGGAAATATTAAGGAGGTCAACCTTGACCATATGCTCGGTTTTGACCAAAATAAATAAGTTAGATAACTCATTTAAGGTTTTATAATAAGATAAGTATCTTATGGTAATATTTTCATAACATATGTGGTAAATATGTTATTACCGAAAAATTAAGGGTGTACAATGGTATTTTAAACACCCATGGGCTATTAGGAATTTTTAGGAATTTATTGGGTTGTTTTTGGAATTTAAAATAAACTATATATGTATAATATATAGTTATTATGTGATTATGACACTTTGGAGAAATATAGATGGTGGAATGGTAAATACTGTAAGTATATGGGTTAATAAGGATATTTATAACCCTTAGGAGAAATTTGGTGATTTTTAGAATTATATAAGAGTACCTATTAAGATATATGTATAATATATGGTTTTAATGATATGGTAAACTATATGTTATAAATGGGGCGAAATGGCAAATATAGAATAGCACAAGGGCTGTTCGGAATTTACAAAAAATAACCATAGGTTATACTCTTTTAAGTTAGAAATGTTATATTAAATGGAGTATATAACATGGTATGGTTTAAGGGGTGATTTTGTAAATTAAGGAAACTATGGTTTATGGAAAAGAATAAGGTTTAATATATATGCCTAAGAGGCAATATAAAATAGTTTTGTATAAAAACTATAGGTTATAAGTTAAAGGGAATACAAATATCACATAGTATGATATTAGTATATGGTATAACATTACATAATGTTATGTGGTCAAAAAGGGAATTTAAATGAAGTTGAGGGCTATACCGAGTTAACAAGAGCTGGAAAATGAATTTTAGACTAAGGTCTATAATGTTATAAATGTTATAGCAATTATATGGTTTAGATGGAATTAAAATAAGGAAGGGTACGCACATAAAATAATGTGACAAACTATAAATGAATGAGATTAATAAACTGAGGTATTTATTGAATAAACCTTAGGAGTTGTAAATATACAACATAAAATGTTACATAATATTAGGATAGCAATCTTAATACAAGTTGTATAATATAATACAACTAATGAGAATAATCATCTAACATAAGATGATAAAATGTAACATATGATATAAGAGTTTATTAAACTCATAGGAATTACCTACGTGGTAAACATATACATACACAAGGATAATGTATATAAGGTGGATATATATTTTGGTTGGAAACCATATGATTTAATGGTGGTGGTTATTTAAAAAAAAAATAGTTACAAGCTATAAGTTATGAGTTGGATGCAAATATTATTTGCTAAGGATAATTGTAACACCCCTACCATTAATACAATGCTTACCGTCCAATCTCCTTACACATCAGATACACGCAGCGGATACATACTTACATAATGTGGGTGATACAATGCCGTTAGTCACCCACGTGACTAACAAGGCTACTGCTACTACATACAACATCGGTCTGATGGACCGGAATCCCGAGTACTACACATCTATAATACATACTCCATTCATCAATCAAATACAACAATGCTCCATTCAATACTTACTCCTCCATAATCCATACAATACAATATACTTAACCGAGTCTACTAGGATCCTTATACAATTATAATATCTCTTCCAAGTTCTTACATACTCACTAAGGGTCTACATCTACCCATTCCTCACAACTACTTACTTTCTAAGTACAAGGGTGTGCCGCCGGTCTCTTACCTTGACCACATCCGCTTCGGGTACCTGCACACTAAAAATGTTCCCCCTAGGGGGTCAGCTTTCGCTGCGCATGATAACCGCATACCCCGCGTACTAGTGAGGGTACGCCGACCACTTGGTCGAATACATGCGGTTGATTTCATTCAAACATACATGCATACATGCTCTTATACATAATATTACAATACATTACGCAAGACATACACACATACATACACTTCATTACATACAAGAAGTACAACATAAACCATCCAATGCATACTTACCTTTTTCCGAATTACACATGCACATTACATACACAATATACAATACTTGTTAGCTTCATTGGTCCACCCGGGTTAATCGGGTGGAGATTACTCTTTTACTCGTTACTTCATACATACGCATACATACTCATACTCATACATACTTACTCTTACTCATGTTAAGTCATTGGGACCTCCGGCCCTGGGGACTACTCTGTCCCACCTCCGGGATTTACTTGACTCACCAATCCGGGATGCTACCCATTTAAGGGATTTGGGCCGTGGACCAGTTTAAGAGTCAAGAATTGCAGCCAACCTCTTGTGACTCCGCATCCTCACGCGTGGCCGAAACTATATCGGACTTCTACTCATTCCAGTTTACTCACTTAAGTTAGGAGTTAGGTAGTTAGGAATTAGTAGAAGTCATTCATACAAGCCACATACACAAATACATTGCCCAATACTCATTTATACAAGATACAATACAATACTTAAGTACAATACAATATTCGAATACCATTCATCATCATTCATAAATTTCATGAATTATACAAACTAGTGTCCAAGACAATAAATATCAAGAACAACATAAGTCAAGCACAGGTAAGTGCAATATAGTCCGATTCATGCATTTATCTTATTTAGGTGATCAAATAAGCACACAAATCGGGGTAACCAGATTAGGATACAGGGCATGAAGAAATCATACCTTTTTACCGGAATTTACTTTACCGGGTGCTCCTTGTTCCTTTGGTTCCCTCTTGTTCCTTGATTCTTATCCGCGAACCAATGACTACATGTCAAATGGTTCAATTAATACTAAGCATTACATTACATACGTAACTACTACTCCCGTACTTACCCCGTTGTTCCATCGTTTCGGTTTAACTTAATGTTCATATACTTACTACTCTCTTACCTAATTCTCCAACTTGTTTATACCTTTAATGATCCTTAAACATCATTAATTAAGTACTAATCATCTTATACCAACATTACCATTCACTAACCTTTCTTAAAAGCCACTTTATAAACTTATTCTTATTTTTCTGGGCTGGTCCGGGACCTTGTCCAGGCCTTAAGTCCCGGACCACCCTGTGGTCTGAACTCTCGGGTCGTTTTTGCACATGGTCCGGGTCCTTGTACATATGTCAAGTCCCGGACCAGAGCTAGCCTTTACTCTCGAACGAAATTTCAAGGTGGTCCGGGTCCTTGCACCCTACTCAAGTCCCGGACCTCCAGTTCTGTAAATTCTCGGCTAGTTTTAATGGGGTGGTCCGGGTCCTTGTATAGGACCTAAGTCCTGGACCACCCTTCACATACAACTCTCGGCCTGAATTTTACATTGGTCCGGGACTTAGTCCTGGACTTAAGTCCCGGACCCTGCTACATTTCTACAGACTTGCAGTTTTAAAAATCTGTTACATTCCACACTTTGCCCAGTTAATTCCTAATGGTTCCTACACTTATTCCCATATGTTTAAGCACCTACTTAAACTCCTAAACATGTCTAAATCCATTACCAATTCATTACTCCTCTTCATACTAATTCACACATACATTTTCTACATTTCCCTTTCAACACTTATACACATCCTTCCTAGTTTGGTTTTTGCTACAGATTTTAGTTCCCACTTCCCCCATGTATGTTCTCATCTCCTAATCCATTTCCAAAGCCTACAATGCATTACCTTGCCTCTTCAAGTTCCACACTCTTTACTAGGTGTTGCACGTATGTTCTCCTAGTTTCTCCAACACATTTCAACAACTCTTGCTACAGATTTTTACCTTCTTATTTCTCAACTACAACTACCATTCCATAATTACCAAACATCTCTATTAACTCCAAAATACACCTTGGTTCTCCCATTCACTAAGTCATCCATCAATGCGCATATTCCTACCGAAATTTTGCCATAGTTTACCTACAATTCTAACTTCTCCACATACACATTTTTCATCAGATTAATTCCTAATCTAGCCACACCCATACAAGGGTCCTACCAGCACTCAAGTCAATACCAATACTCCAATACTTCCATCAAACAACAATGCCAATACCAATACGCAATACTTGGCTCTAAGGCCTACGATCCAAATACAAGCTCACAATTACTCAAACTTCCACAACTACAATACTAATACAATGCTTTGGGTTCTTTAACTTGGTTTACCCATTCCCATTACTCTAATGCAATTAAACCTTAACCTTAGGAGAGAGCTCTTACCTTGAGCTTACAATTCCTTAATTCCTTTTCCACTTCTCCTCTTCTCTCTTTCTTGCACAATCGGTCACATGGGGAATGGAGTTGCCAAACTCCATTCCCATCACCCAATACACACAAAACAAGTGCAATTAAACTACTAACCCTTTTCAACCTTTAAAGCTTAATGAAAGTTTTAGGGTTTAGAAATTTCATTACCTTGCAAGGGTGTAGGTAATGCTTGGAATAGCTCAAGAACAATATTTCTCACCCTCCAAGAGTGCCAAAATCGGCTAGAGTACAAAGGAACCAAA
Organism: Limonium bicolor; assembly: GCA_023374045.1. Classification (NCBI taxonomy): domain Eukaryota; kingdom Viridiplantae; phylum Streptophyta; class Magnoliopsida; order Caryophyllales; family Plumbaginaceae; genus Limonium; species Limonium bicolor. The sequence continues at coordinate 202,331,001 of CM041778.1, forward strand.
CAAGAGGTTAGTCTAAATTTCGTTTTGCCCATAAGGCTAGGAAAACAAAGAGGTTTCAAGAATATTTTCACCTCAAAACGACAAGGGGAAGAAGGTGGTTCTAGTGGTAGTCTTGAAACTCCAAATGCTCCATACCTATGAATCAAAATGCTCCTTTTCAGATTTTGAAAAGAGGGAAATGCTCCTCTTGATGAGAGGAAGACAATGGTGGTATTTTTACAATTTTTGGAGCAAGTTTGGGCACTCAACAAGAGGAGAGAAGTGGTGTTTTTGGTGAGTTGTTTCAAAACTCCATTGTTGTCGCTGGAGAAGGAAGAAAGAAATAGAGAGTGAGGGGGAAAGGGCTGCTACGTGAGTGAAGAAATGAGAGGGTAGGAGAGAGAGAGTGTGAGAGGTAAAGTGATATATGTTACTTTTTGCTTTTTAAATACTTTTGTCTTTTGTAAATAAAAAGGGAATAGAGAGTGTGTGTGAGAGAGAGCAAATCGTGACACACACACAGCCCATGTGGGTTTTAGAATTCTATTTACAATATTGGACACACCAGTTTGAGTTATTTGTGCTTTTACCCCACAACTTCCCGTTTTTGACAGTTTTTACTAATTTCTCGTTTTATTGATTTTATTGGTTCTAAAGTCTCATTAATATTTATTAATGATTATTTAGTTGACCAAAAGTGTTACGAGTCTATCTGACCCGCTTAAAGTCACGTTTCCCCGGTTACCTCGAAAAACGCGCTTTAATGTTCGTTAGTGTTTTTAATCCATTTTAAGGATCCGTTTTCTTCGGGATTTGTTCCCTAATATTTATTTAGACTTAATTAGGCCTTTAGAATCCTTATATTACGCTAACCGAGGTCTCATACCTCCTATGGTTGTTTAACGCTTATTTAGCGCTTTCTGCTTTTTAAACGTTTATTTATTTCTTTTGGATTTATTTTTCCTTACTAGTATTAATTAGGTACCATTAGGCCCTTAAATACATATTAGGTTAATTTTAATCCCTATATTTAAGTTCGGGGTATTTCAATCTACCCCCCTTAAGAACTTTGTCCTCAAAGTTGTTCGAGGTTATGGGATTACTATACTTGCTCATTCATACCAGTTTATGTCAAAGGTTATACACTCCTCCTCCTTACAATTCCCAAATCCGTTACTCGGTTCCTACATACTATACCATACCATACCATACTAATGCACAATCATTACTCCAATCCACATTACTACCGACCATCCGTTCCTCATTACCAAATTTATACATACATACAATGCAAAGCTATCCCCAAAGCAATGCAATACACATACAATCCCGAGGCACTCAGGTCATCTAGACACAGGACTCCTTTATATCCTGCTGCCCTTGGAATAATACAACATGTTACACTACTATCTTCTCCGGTATGAGTTTCTAACAACCCTTATTCTCATGTCTAAGACAATCCTTTCAATACTACTAATTAGAAATTTCTAAAACACACAACTCCGAATTCCAATTTATATCCACTTCTATCCTATGTGTGATTCTTGTGACCACTTGAGGGGAGCTTCAAGAATCATTCGACCCTGGTGTGATCAGCACCAGTGTTGAACTATCCTTCCACCCCAATTTGTGTTCGGTCTACCTTGATCTGATCAGGATCAAGTTCGACTTCCCACATCAGTTTCAAACAAACAAATAATTTAACTATTTTCATTTTCTATCTTTTTACTCTTTCTAGTCGTGATTACGGATTCAAACATCTCCAAAGGATGGAATCAGTCCATCAATCGTCCTCACTCTACTTCCCAAATGTTTTACTCCGTGATTCAATACCTAAGTGTTCATTTCATCAACCTTCGCTACTTTCATCCATTATACCCTCCATCGTTTCAATTATTCAAACTAGGGATTACCATACTTGTAAGATTTAGTTGTCCTTAATTTACTTCCAATAATTTACCTACGTATACACTACCCCTAGACTTCATTCATCTACTACTCTCATTCATTCGTACTACTTCTTCAAAGGCTACAATACTTGTGGAGCTCCGTCCACTACTCATTACTTTTCTTTTACTAATACTCTTACACTAGGGTTACACGATGGGTATTTTCATCCTATGGTATTTGCATCTCTCATGCCTAGTTACCATAATTACAATGTGAATGAATACTTATGTTTATTTAACATAGTATCAATCATCAATTGGATTCTCATTTGTGCTATGCACATTATGGTTTATGTGTTTTATTCACAAAACCTACATTAAGCGGTTTTCGCTCTACCCCCCTTAAAAGCGATTACGCCCACGTAATCTACCATATTTTATTATTATTAAACTTTGGTTTAATCAGTCTGGGCAAACTGAAGCGTTTAGCTTCACTACCGTATACTATACAATATGCTCAGGTCAAAGGGATCTTAACCATACCAATGGTTTAGCCTTTGCACCAAGGACTTCTATATGAGTTTATTTAACTCATCATTAATTCGGTTCTAGCCTAATCGGCTTCAAGGCATTAATAGCCATTGTATTATACTCCTAGCTAGGGCCCACTAGCTTCTGCTGCGCGACCCTGATAACTTGGGTTATTCACCCCTCTTGTTATCCTTAATGTGCTATACATCACCTTCTTATCCGTCTATTATGGGAATAAGGTTTACTAAACAAATGCGGTATTCTTTCACCGTGTTTGGACTCAATGAGTTTAAGATTTATAACCAGCTCTCTGGTAATTTTCTGCACATGTTATTCGTGCTTCTACGATTATTCGTTAAGTTCCTCCGACTTATTGTCAGGCGAGGTTAAGTCACCACTTAACTGTAGTGCTTCGTCTGTTGTCACTAGCTTCTAAATCATACCAGTTCTTCCGGTTCAGTACAAGTGTTCTTTACTTGTATGACCTTGCATTTCTATGCGTCGGTCCTAGTGACTTTGATATGTCTCCTTTCACCTTTTACTCCAATGGAATTCGCATGTTGTGATTGTTAGTGTGTTGTACACTCTTCGTGCTTCTTTGGCCTTAGGCCGCGCGGTTTGTTGCTAAGCTTGCTCAACTGGCTAGTGCCATGTTCGTGGTGAAAGGAAAGATTTACTACGGTTTACATTCTCCATATCCCTAGCCATCCCATTAGATCATTAGCCGAACAAGTGCAATGCCAAAACACTCAGTCATACAGAGTGCAGAGGCATAAACGCTTGACAGTAAGTCACTGATGTGATAGGAAGGAATATTTCTGTCTGTCTTCTCATACTTATACTCCGTGTCATTATCTGTCACTTCCTCATAGTGGTCGCTTGTTGCGCACCGTATTCTTACTCATTGTACAACATTGTTTTTACTGTTTCTGTTACTGAGGTAGTTCCTCTTTACTTATTGCCATTGTCATTGGCACCATTTCCTTATGGTGTAAATACACTAGGAGTTTCCTGTTTCGTGTATGGCGGTTGTCGTAGCATACCACAATCTTATCATCTTCCCGGTGTGGAGATGTCTTATTCAACTTAGGTTTTTATGTGTAGGTTAGCTTACCTCACAATACTTCCTCATTCATGATATAGTTTGACAACTAACGTGGTTGATCAAGGATGAAGTGGTTTATCGGGTTGCAAGCTCTCTTGAGCGTTGGTCATTCATGGTGTGCAATGTGCACTCACATTGATTGTTTTTGACAACTATTGTCTTCCAGTGCTGAGCATTGGTTTAGGCTCTAGCTGTGTAGTTTTACTTGTATGTATATTACCAGGACATCCCAAGAAACTTCAAGGGTTTTCTGGTCCCGTCCTCCAATTGGAGGGTATTCTATCACTGACAAGTGAAGGTTCTTGTTGAGGGGTATGCATCCACTCATAAGTCTCGTGAGGAGGTTTATCATGTTGGTGTTTATGCAATGGTTCTCCACATGTATAGGTGCATATGGGTATGCTTAATCCTTTACGTTGTAATGGTTTGGAAATCTCATTTCCTTATTCCATCATCCCTTGGCAATATCTATTGCGTAGGCTTTATTGTTATAGTAGATGGAAGCCCTTTTCTAAGGGTTCACATCATCACCGCATTGGTGGTCTTCGGTTAATGAGGGGTACCTTCCCTTGGGTTTCTCGTAGTGTCCAAGTGTGGACTAGGCCAATGTTGGCACTATCATGATTCTTATGCCTCTGTGCTACCATTGCTATAGAAGGCATGGCGGTAATTAAGAACTCCGTCAACTGTATGCTAGGCTGATGCTCTAGTGACAGTGACACTGAGTTGGCCATTACTCCAAGCCACTCAGGATGTTGTGTTTGAATTGATGGTCCAGTTGTTGATTTCTTGTCGTATGAGACAATATCACTTGCAAGTCTTGCTAACCAATGGTGCCGGTTTTGCAACCGTTTAAGTTGTATAACGTATTTGGTTCACGGCTTCTGAGCCTTATTGCTGCGAGATGTGCTCCTTGCAAGCTGCTTGTACATGTTTCCACTCCATGTATACCCCATAGGTTGGAGGTATTGCTGGGCTCCGTGGTAAGTCGTGAGATCACGCTTCCGTTCATAGGGGATTCTTAGGCAATCTGGTTCTGATCAGTGCCTTTTGTAGACTAGGGTATTTCCTGTCAAGTGAAATCCCTTCGGTGGCTTAACCGAGTGCTCATTCCAACTCCTGTATTCTTGTCTCGACGCTTTGTTTGACTGTTGTTAATCCAGTCACCCTCAGGGATTGCTCCTGGGTGTTGTTAGATTATGCCGTTACCTCCGGCTAATGTTTACGATATGTTATCATTATACCGCCTTGCGGTATTGTAGTTAAGTTATTCCCCTTTTGGGTTATAACGTCTCCCGTCGTTGGGTAGACCGTCTGTACTTGCTCCCAGTGCTTGAGACTAGGTTTAAATATCCTCTCCGATTATGGATTGTGCTTCGTAGTAATCTTGGGATTGCTCTTGGGAGTTCTGTCCCGTTTGTTGAGCGTTGTGGTGTTCACGTTAGGCAACTGCCTTACTGTGTTTAGGCTGGGTATACCTTCCAGCTATCACGTATTTGTTTGGTGTCCTCGAGACATATCCAATGTCTATACTTACTATTATGTGCCTTTTGGCACTTCTCAGTCTTCATTCCTTATCTTCAGATGGATTCTCTGAGCTCCTTACACTTGTTCCTTAACTGAGTTTCCTTCTCCTTGATTGTCTGCGGTGTCCAGTCGTTCTGGTTAAAATTTACTCATGGTCCGTAGAACGGAGTTGACTACTTCCCGTGTTTCGTACACTACATGTATACATACGTGGGGTACCATGTTGATACGTTACCACTTACCCAACTATATGTCGGGCCCGCAAGCTCCTTCGGAGTGCGGTTGTCCCACATCCCGTAATGGGTACACTCGTAGTGTTCGTCACACGCCTAGGTGAAGTATTCTGTTGTCGACTCCTCTTGTATCATTCCATAATACTCACCATAATTATGTTGGTTTGGTTTTAAAATCCAAGGTTTAAAAGAAAGGTTATGGTTTTGAAAGAAAATTTTGGGTTTGAAATAACAGTTCGGTGTTAAAAGATGTTCTTCATGGCACAGCCATGTTTGAGGTCTTGACCAAGTCCAGCTTCTCGCTGACTGGTATGTTCTAATTACAGTGGTCGGGCCGTTAGGCCTTCCAAAGTTCCATTCCTTCAGTTTCAGGAATTGTGATCCTATAGTTGCTTCATTATGGTCACAGCACATTACTATGTACTTGTGACGTGTTAGGGTTCCTCTGTATGTTCCTGTCCTTACTGCACTTGCCGTGGCAAGTGTGTGGTATTGGTGGTTTTTGGGTAAACCTACACCGGTCACGGTATGGTTTTCACTGGTACTTGATAGTCTTGTTGACTCTTCCCTCGATCTTATCGATCTACAATTGGTATACTCGATCCCTTAGGTAGCTTCTTGGTGGTCTAGACATGGCTGTCGTAGATCTGGGTACTTCTCCAATCCTTGGAGATTCCCACTCCATTTGGTTTGGTGTCGTTCCTTGTGGCTCGTTCCCACACATCTGTGGTGGTTACTGAGCCTTCCTTGTTTAGGCACTACTCTTGTAGTCCTATTGGATTATATCTCATGGTTGTTCTTGTAATTGTCTGAGCTATATTGGCCAGGTATTGCAACCTTAATGGCGTTGTAGTTTGGACTTAACCGCTTCTGACTATGTCCTTAGTCAGCTAGCGTACCCTTGGTGATATTATTCAAGTATTACTATCCCGTAGACTTGTGTCTCGGGTTCCGTTACTGCTCCCTTTTCCATTCCGTTGCACGGTGAGTGCTTCTTTCCTGCTGTTGGTTGACTAGCTAGGTTTCGCGACTGCTAAGCATGTCGCCCCATGCTGTTGTAAGTTGTAGCCTTCTCGTGGCTGGAGTGCTTATTCCACCGCTATTAAGCACGGGTCTTATTGTTCAACCGGGATCCGTCTCCGGGTCTTCCAATTCCTGGAATCTACCATATGTCGGTTCCTATTACGGTGTGATTGCTTCACAACTGCCAGATCGGGTTTCCCCGAGTATGAGAAGACTTTTCTTCTCTCTGGCGTCCTTTCCCAAGTTATACAGTGGGGTTTGCGGCGGGCGGGACTGGTATTGTAGGTATCCGGTACTCACCGGTAGTTCCTAACTAGCATATATCTAATGCTAACACTCAGCCCTTAGCCCTAAGCTTCTAATTCCTAACTCGGTATTCCTAAACTCGGTATTTCCAGTCATCAGAGCGACACTTCGCTCTGATACCACTTTTTGTAACACCCCTACCATTAATACAATGCTTACCGTCCAATCTCCTTACACATCAGATACACGCAGCGGATACATACTTACATAATGTGGGTGATACAATGCCGTTAGTCACCCACATGACTAACAAGGCTACTGCTACTACATACAGCATCGGTCTGATGGACCGGAATCCCGAGTACTACACATCTATAATACATACTCCATTCATCAATCAAATACAACAATGCTCCATTCAATACTTACTCCTCCATAATCCATACAATACAATATACTTAACCGAGTCTACTAGGATCCTTATACAATTATAATATCTCTTCCAAGTTCTTACATACTCACTAAGGGTCTACATCTACCCATTCCTCACAACTACTTACTTTCTAAGTACAAGGGTGTGCCGCCGGTCTCTTACCTTGACCACATCCGCTTCGGGTACCTGCACACTAAAAACGTTCCCCCTAGGGGGTCAGCTTTCGCTGCGCATGATAACCGCATACCCCGCATACTAGTGAGGGTACGCTGACCACTTGGTCGAATACATGCGGTTGATTTCATTCAAACATACATGCATACATGCTCTTATACATAATATTACAATACATTACGCAAGACATACACACATACATACACTTCATTACATACAAGAAGTACAACATAAACCATCCAATGCATACTTACCTTTTTCCGAATTACACATGCACATTACATACACAATATACAATACTTGTTAGCTTCATTGGTCCACCCGGGTTAATCGGGTGGAGATTACTCTTTTACTCGTTACTTCATACATACGCATACATACTCATACTCATACATACTTACTTACTCTTACTTTTACTCATGTTAAGTCGTCGGGACCTCCGGCCCTGGGGACTACTCCGTCCCACCTCCGGGATTTACTTGACTCACCAATCCGGGATGCTACCCATTTAAGGGATTTGGGCCGCGGACCAGTTTAAGAGTCAGGAATTGCAGCCAACCTCTTGTGACTCCGCATCCTCACGCGTGGCCAAAACTATATCGGACTTCTACTCATTCCAGTTTACTCACTTAAGTTAGGAGTTAGGTAGTTTGGAATTAGCAGAAGTCATTCACACAAGCCACATACACAAATACATTGCTCAATACGCATTTATACAAGATACAATACAATACTTAAGTACAATACAATATTCGAATACCATTCATCATCATTCATAAATTTCATGAATTATACAAACTAGTGTCCAAGACAATAAATATCAAGAACAACATAAGTCAAGCACAGGTAAGTGCAATATAGTCCGATTCATGCATTTATCTTATTTAGGTGATCAAATAAGCACACAAATCGGGGTAACCAGATTAGGATACAGGGCATGAAGAAATCATACCTTTTTACCGGAATTTACTTTACCGGGTGCTCCCTTGTTCCTTTGGTTCCCTCTTGTTCCTTGATTCTTATCCGCGAACCAATGACTACATGTCAAATGGTTCAATTAATACTAAGCATTACATTACATACATAACTACTACTCCCGTACTTACCCCGTTGTTCCATCGTTTCGGTTTAACTTAATGTTCATATACTTACTACTCTCTTACCTAATTCTCCAACTTGTTTATACCTTTAATGATCCTTAAACATCATTAATTAAGTACTAATCATCTTATACCAACATTACCATTCACTAACCTTTCTTAAAAGCCACTTTATAAACTTATTCTTATTTTTCTGGGCTGGTCCGGGACCTTGTCCAGGCCTTAAGTCCCGGACCACCCTGTGGTCTGAACTCTCGGGTCGTTTTTGCACATGGTCCGGGTCCTTGTACATATGTCAAGTCCCGGACCAGAGCTAGCCTTTGCTCTCGAACTAAATTTCAAGGTGGTCTGGGTCCTTGCACCCTACTCAAGTCCCGGACCTCCAGTTCTATAAATTCTCGGCTAGTTTTAATGGGGTGGTCCGGGTCCTTGTATAGGACCTAAGTCCCGGACCACCCTTCACATACAACTCTCGGCCTGAATTTTACATTGGTCCGGGACTTAGTCCTGGACTTAAGTCCCGGACCCTGCTACATTTCTACAGACTTGCAGTTTTAAAAATCTGTTACATTCCACACTTTGCCCAGTTAATTCCTAATGGTTCCTACACTTATTCCCACATGTTTAAGCACCTACTTAAACTCCTAAAATGTCTAAATCCATTACCAATTCATTACTCCTCTTCATACTAATTCACACATACATTTTCTACATTTCCCTTTCAACACTTATACACATCCTTCCTAGTTTGGTTTTTGCTACAGATTTTAGTTCCCACTTCCCCCATGTATGTTCTCATCTCCTAATGCCATTTCCAAAGCCTACAATGCATTACCTTGCCTCTTCAAGTTCCACACTCTTTACTAGGTGTTGCACGTATGTTCTCCTAGTTTCTCCAACACATTTCAACAACTCTTGCTTCAAATTTTTACCTTCTTATTTCTCAACTACAACTACCATTCCATAATTACCAAACATCTCTATTAACTCCAAAATACACCTTGGTTCTCCCATTCACTAAGTCATCCATCAATGCGCATATTTCTACCAAAATTTTGCCATAGTTTACCTACAATTCTAACTTCTCCACATACACATTTTTCATCAGATTAATTCCTAATCTAGCCACACCCATACAAGGGTCCTACCAGCACTCAAGTCAATACCAATACTCCAATACTTCCATCAAACAACAATGCCAATACCAATACACAATACTTGGCTCTAAGGCCTACAATCCAAATACAAGCTCACAATTACTCAAACTTCCACAACTTCAATACTAATACAATGTTTTGGGTTCTTTAACTTGGTTTACCCATTCCCATTACTCTAATGCAATTAAACCTTAACCTTAGGAGAGAGCTCTTACCTTGAGCTTACAATTCCTTCATTCCTTTTCCACTTCTCCTCTTCTCTCTTTCTTGCACAATCGGTCACATGGGGAATGGAGTTGCCAAACTCCATTCCCATCACCCAATACACACAAAACAAGTGCAATTAAACTACTAACCCTTTTCACCCTTTAAAGCTTAATGTAAGTTTTAGGGTTTAGAAATTTCATTACCTTGCAAGGGTGTAGGTAATGCTTGGAATAGCTCAAGAACAATATTTCTCACCCTCCAAGAGTGCCAAAATCAGCTAGAGTACAAAGGAACCAAACAAGAGGTTAGTCTAAATTTCGTTTTGCCCATAAGGCTAGGAAAACAAAGAGGTTTCAAGAATATTTTCACCTCAAAACGACAAGGGGAAGAAGGTGGTTCTAGTGGTAGTCTTGAAACTCCAAATGCTCCATACCCATGAAAACAAAAATTCTCCTTTTAAGATTTTGAAAAGAGGGAAATGCTCCTCTTGATGAGAGGAAGACAATGGTGGTATTTTTACAATTTTTGGAGCAAGTTTAGGCACTCAACAAGAGGAGAGAAGTGGTGTTTTTGGTGAGTTGTTTCAAAACTCCATTGTTGTCGCTGGAGAAGGAAGAAAGAAATAGAGAGTGAGGGGGAAAGGTGCGACGGTGTGAGTGAAGAAATGAGAGGGTAGGAGAGAGCGAGTGTGAGAGGTAAAGTGATATATGTTACTTTTTGCTTTTTAATACTTTGTTCTTTGTAAATAAAAAGGAAGAGAGAGTGTGTGTGAGAGAGAGCAAATTGTGACACACCACAGCCCATGTGGGTTTTAGAATTTATTTCAATATGCGACACACAGTTTGAGTTATTTGGCTTTTACCCCACAACTTCCGTTTTTGACAGTTTTTACTAATTCTCGTTTTATTGATTTTATTGGTTTAAAGTCACTAATATTTATTAATGATTATTTAGGTGACCAAAAGTGTTGCGAGTCTATCTGACCGCTTAAAGTCACGTTTCCCGGTTACTCGAAAAACGCGCGTTAATGTTCGTTAGTGTTTTTAATCCATTTTAAGGATCCGTTTCTTCGGGATTTGTTCCCTAATATTTATTTAGACTTAATTAGGCCTTAGAATCCTTATATTATGCTAACCGAGGTTCTCATACCTCCTATGGTTGTTTAACGCTTTTTAGCGTTTCCCTTTTTTAAGCGTTTATTATTTCTTTTGGATTTATTTTTCCTTACTAGTATAATTAGGTACCATTAGGCCCTTAAATACATATTAGGTTAATTTAATCCCTATATGTAAAGTTCGGGGTATTTCACTAATGGATATATCATACATGTATTAATGGATGGTGGGAGAATGATCATACGAAAAGATAAAATAAAATATAATACAATCATGCATGACTACATGCAACTATAGGTACGTACCTAAAATTAATTGGTGGATAAGATTAAAAGAATACAACGAATTAAACTTAACAGTTGAAATAGTTTAACATACGAGCTTAGGAACAAAAAACCGACTTTTAGAGAAACCCATAACAAACAACTGTAGAAACAGGGGTGAACTGGCGTGGTACTTATTATTCGAGATACCGGATGTAGTTAGTCATGGAGACTGAATTATAGTTATTACCGTTAGATTATACTTCTGACAAGACGCTGACAAGCTAGCGGACTACACGGAGAATGGATCTTGCTGATCATACTCCACCGTAATTACGATCAGGTATGTGAACGGTATGTAAGGGGTTTGATCCGAGTTGTCCTAAGTTGCTCCTTGGGCTCAGATTTGTTTGATAAACTTGTGTGTTAGGTGTGTGGATACATGTATGTGTTTAAGTGTTACTGCATTACTATTTCATGCACGAGGTCCTACAGGACTAAACCATACGCTCGACGATAGATCGACTTATATAACATACATATACGTAATGTGATAACATGATGGTACTTGATCTAATACAATATATTAATATTAAGTATATGATAACTCAAGTAAAACATTAGGAACGAGTCACGACATTGTCGGTCTCTAGAGCATGGATCTCGAACATGAATATGACCTAGATTACTTCTAGGTATGCGTGAGACCCATTGGGCAGCTAATAATAATTATTCTCAATAAGACTAAGAGCAGATCTTAAACATTATGAGAGAGATGGTATGAGTTGAGGTGAGGAATCCCGGTTAGTTTACGAACTACTTGGTTTGTGCATTTGTGATCACTAAGGGGTTTCCTATTGGATTCCGCTCCAGGTTATATCCAAACGAGGCCCAAATGGATCGTGGATCAGGTGGCTACGACCTTTTATGGATGTCTTACGAGACATAAGTGAGTCAGGGGCCTCGGACCTCTGGCGAAATGAGCACCTTTGTGTGTCGGGAGGACATACTGTCCATGGTGAGGATATCGGGTTGCCTAACATGACGTTCTACTGATATTAATTAAAACATGATTGGATGGAGCCTACAAGGAATTGTAAATTAAATTAACTATGGAAACTGTACGCTACGGCGAATGTACATTGTACATATGGAGGGCCTTGCAGGCAAACTAAAATAAATTAATGAAGGAGGTCTAGCTACGGCGATTGTACATTGTACATCATATTGTGGTTGTTCGATACGTTCGATATAAATTGTGGATTGTGTTATTGAATGATGTTTGATGGATGGTTAAATGTTTGTGAATATTTAGATGAATGATTATGTATAGTACATTTATATTACAGTATTGTTTATAACTGTAAAATGGTAAAGCATGAAACAGATCTAATAACAAGATGGTTAAAATGACAAGTGACCATTAGGGTCCAGGCCGGCCATACTCAGCGTCTATCGCTGATACTACACCATACAGGTTGTTGATCATTGTCGAAGCGAAGAACAGGAACAGGGTAATTGGAGTTTTACTTTTGTCACCACACTTGGAGATGTTGTATAGCAATGAAGATGGTGAATTGTATTATGGTAAGGTTGTGATATGCAGGATTGGGTAGACGCTCACTTGTCGATGTTTATGATGCTGGGACTTAGATGATGTATAGGAGTTCTAGTATCACGGCGGTACAGTTTGTGTATTGGAAGTTGGATGTGGTTTGGCTTCGTTGCTCACATGGGCGAGTAATGGCCGGTGACACCCGAGTGAGTTTTGTAATTGTTATTATTTTCCGCTGCGAGACGTTTTTATTTATGCTACGTGAGAGATTATTACGTGATGTGGTGAGGGGTGTTACAAAAGTGGTATCAGAGCTCCGCTCTGATGACGAGAAAGTAGGTTAAGACATGAGCTTAGGACTTGGGAAACATTGGAACTTTTGGGGAGGTACGGACGATTCGTCTTAGAAAGATATTGTGTCTAGTACGCAAACTGCGTGACATAGTAGCCTTTAAGGCATTCAATATTTACTGGTTGTGTACGGTAATTTACCGAGTATTATGTGACATACTGTACTACAGATGTCGCGGGGAACTAGAGGGCTTGGTACGAAGAGGTGGAGGCGGTGACCCCGGCATTCCAGGAGTTGCTGAGACGGTTGCAGCCGTTCTTGCACAGCGGGTACTCAGATAGGAGGAGCACCAGCCCACCGCCACAGCCCAGGGAAACGAAATGGCTGAAGTCAGTTAGCGGACACGACCACCTACGTATTCAAGGGAACCAGACCCCGTAGCTTTGGAGTGTTACTGAAATACCCCTATCTTTAAAATCTAATTAAATGATATTAATGATCTAAGATGATTATTAAACATCTAAATATTATTGGGGAACAATCTATAAGATCTCAACAAGGCAAAACACGCCTTAAGATCGGTAAAGCCAAAAATGTGCTTTAAGACGCCATGAAGGTTGTATGACCCCAAGTAGGATCCAAAGTGGATTCCTAAGTATTATAATGAATCAAGGAACACAATAAACCATTCTCAAAGAGAACTAAGCTCAGGAACATCCTGTGACAAAAATGTGCGCTAAAACTCCTTAAAGCACGTTTTTGTGAGATTGCCTTTTTAATTGATTTTAATAGGCTTAAAAATTATAAATATCCTTAAATATGATATATAATCATATTATATCATATTAGGAATTTAATTCCAGAAATTTACGAATTTTTACAAATTTAATATTAAAATATTAATAAAACCCTAAAGTGGGGCCCGCATGAGTCAACATTGACCAAGCATGGTCAATGGTCAATTAATTGACTCATTTGAATCATGGTGGCCGGCTGCAATAAGAGAGGAGCTGCTTAATTTCCTTGATTGACAATAATGCTACCTAATGTAAGACTTTTCAAAATAATGTTACTTTTTACATTATTCAAACTTTACTTACCTTTCCCATCTTCTCCTTCCTCCTTTTTCATCTCATCAATTCCTCACACCCACATGCAACACGAGCTCTACCAAGCTTTTCTTGGCCATGGAAGGCAAGTCTAGCTCCTAAGCTCCTAATGTAATGGTTTTAATGTCGTTTTTAGCTCTTTTTCTTCATCTTTTCACCACCACACCTAATTCGTGGCTCATCTATTCCTATGGCTTATTCTCAGTGTTTCTAAGGTTAGAACAAGAGCTAAACTCGGTTGAACAGTAGAGGGACCAAGGTTGTCCAAATCTACATTTAAGGTAAAAATGTGCTTTAAGCGCATAACTTTTGATTCCTTCGAGTTGGCTGTGAAATTTTGGTCATAGACTCATCTTCATCTCCTTTTCATGTGGGATCTGTTGGTTGCCATTTGGAGCAAGGGTGACCGAGATCCAAGAGAAATACTCTCTTTTAAGGCATTTTTCCAAGGTAAAACCTAATAACAAGGTAGGATTTCGAGATCTAACTATTCCCTATGTTAATATGGTAGATCTAACACCTTGTGGTGTGTTTGGTTCAGGTCGAAAATACCTAGAACTCCCCTTGCATTTTAAGGTGATTTTTGCCTTAAATCTTACATTAATTATTCCTTATGGTTAAGCTCAAGCTTGGAGTGTAAACCATATCTTATTTTGTGTATTAACATGTCTAAATCAAGTGGTGATTTCCTACAAGTGACCGAGCCTATACAAGGATAGATCAAGGTATAAACACCTTAAACTTATGATTTTTGCAATCTCTAGTATATATATATATAATGGCCGAGAGTGAACATACACTATAGGTCATTTGACCTAAAAATGTAAAAAAAATGGCTAAGATAAATTAAGCTAGTCATTTAAGAGATTTAATTCATAATGGTCAAATTATGACATTATGTGGAAAAATAATTAAACCATGGAGAGGCCGAATATATGCTATATTTTGAGACATTTATTGGTAATTTATTTTGCAAGATCAAGGTTGTAATAAGGCCATGTCATTAGGCCATTTTAATTTAAGTTTATAAGCTTATTTAGTTTTATTTATGCTTATAATTAAAGTTGGGGCCAATTCGTAATTATTAAGGAATTAGAAAAGCCGTGGGTTAATTTAGAGCAATTTAGGGTTTTAAATGAATTTAATAAAAATTATAACATTTTATAAAGTTTTGGGTCAAAATTGTAAAAATAGAAAAGTATAGGTCATTATTTGTAATTACCGAAAATTGGTTCCCATTTGGTATTAGGGGTCAAAGTTGACTATATAGGAGACTTTGACCAAGTTTAGAAAATTTAAGAAATTAAAATACTACCTTATAATGAGATACTTATTTTGTAAAAGATTTATAAGGTTTTGGGGTGGTAATGTAATTACCGAGAATTAAGGGTAGTAAATGGAGTTTGTAAAGTCCTTAAGTTATTAGAAATTTTTAGAAGTTTATTTGGTTAAATTTGGAGTTCATGTGAATTATAAGTATAATATGGTATTTTATGACATTGTTATAAATAGGTAACAAGTATAAAAACCGTGATTAAAAGAAGTATAAGGTTAGGAATAATGTTTATAACCTTTTGGTATAGTTTGGTAATTTGGTTGGAATGGTATATAAGGTTTTATAAAGATATATGTATAATATATAGTTTTAATGGGGTTAGAAAACTATGTATTATAAATTGGAATTGAAATTGTGAGTTTATAGAAGTTTAATGGTTATAAGTGAAAACCGAAAATACTAAGGCTGTTTGGTATTTAAAAACAAAATATAACTATAGGCTATAATTGTTTTAATGATTTAAATGTCATAAGATATGTTATATAACTATAAGATGACTTATTAATTAAGAGGTGGATTTTATAAATATTTAAGAACATAGGTGCTGTTCGAAAATAATAACATTTTTAAATGGAATTTATAATATGGTTTTAATGTTATAGAGTTATAACATTTATAATATAAGAGATATTCATTAAAAAGAATGAATATAGATTATGAGACTTACCATATAATAAATAGTTCCATAATACACACATATAAATAAATATATGTAGTAGTGTAGAAAATGTGACATGGTTCAATAATCATAATTATCATAATTAAAATGATAATAGTTAAGGAGAAAAGAATTATAACATTAGATATGGAAATTCTAAAGTTAAGAGTATTCATGGATAATAAGGATCCTAGATATTAAGAGTATAGTTTACAGATGAATTATTACCACATGAAATATAAAAAAAGAGACAACCTTAGAAAAATAAATACTAAGGTAAGATGCATAGTGCATGACAAAGGATCACACATACAATATGAAACAAACTGTATGATGTACAAACAAACATTAAGTTACATGCGATAACAAGTTTAACAAACTATACTAATATACAACAAGACTACGCGTGTAATATAACACCTTTTCCCAATCTCGAGTTAACCTAAACCCGACAACATTGATAGTTAATAACGGGGGGTTAACCGGGAGGTGTTAGTGACGGTACGGGGTACCGTAGGATTGTGTTGTTATACAGTATGCTAATCAGTAGCATTGTGTATTGTTTAGTTCGTTAGAGACTACACAAGGAGCATGGATCTTGCTGATTCATACTCCACCGTAATACACCAGGGTGAACGGTATGTTGTTATGTGTCTCTGATTGTCTCTGAGGGCTTCCTCAGTTCAGACTTCTGTGTGATCTGTGATAAGATTGTTTGTCTGAATGTTTAATTTAATATGCATATCTTTATATTTATAGCTGCTCATTATTTACTGTTGATGAGTTAACAGTATTGGTTCGTATATAAGAACCTATATATAAACGACTGCGGCTATGGTGCTATCTTATACGAAAAATAAGGAACGTCAGAAAAACGTTGTAGCACTAGGACAATAATACATATTATTATCCAAGACTTTCATACGGAGCATTGGCCTTTCTATACCCGCTCTCGTATCTAACACTGGATCCCGAGTTTACAGACTCCGGATTGGACTAATGATCTTGGTCTGCTGTTAGAAAATTTGGTAATGCGATGCGATGGTATAATTAAGTAAATAATGAATGGAAGTAAAGCCAAGAGGATGTGGCTCTTGGTGCGCGCTGTGATCACAAAACGATACCAGGATGTCCGCGTAGGGTCCGTAAGTATCAAGAAAATTTCCCGTGAGCTAGAATGGCTCGTTGGTCGGAGACTCTACCGTTGGAGTGGCTACTGCCGTGGGTGACCCGCCATAATATATGGGTAACTAGAGACATGTCGTTTTAATGAGACAATGTCACTAGGTATAACTGAACATAATACATTTGAGAATTATACAGTGGCGAACAATATGGCTTCTACACCATGGACGAGAATTAATACTTATTGTTACTCTCGTTGTTTCGCTTATTGTTCATTGGTTATACTGTGGTATATTATGTGTGTTGATGGTTGTGTTGTTGTATGGATTACTGTTGTTTATTTTACAGTTTATATATTAAAATGGTATTGCATGTAATGAACCTCATGCTCTCGACCAAATAATTGAGGGGTCTTTGGGGGCATGACGGGGCATGTGATGACATACTCAGCAGGGGCTGATTCCATACCACAAACCATCTTTATTTCAGGTGATTAGCTGGTGGGTCGCAGCGAGACGTGACCATTGTGATATTACAGTTGGTTTAGACTTGGTACGGTGTGATACTCAGGTTGTTTTGGACTCGGGTTGTTTAACCGAGGTGTATTTGGTTTAGATGCTCACGGTCTGTAATAATTGTTGATGTTAGATTTGTTTTAAGTTGTTTAAGTTCTACTATCTATCTCTTATGGTCACTGCGGAATACGTTTCGCAAGTTGATTATCAGGTAAATCGTTATCACCCGTATGGGCGAGTGATAACAGTGACACCAGTAGGGCGATAGTTTATTATTTACCGCTGCGAGATATTTTGTGCGCGACTTCTATAGGATTACTAGGAACCGGTTTAGTAGGGGTGTTACAAAAGTGGTATCAGAGCGGAGTACCGCTTGATTACAAGAGATAGTAGTTTAAGTACCGTGAGTTTAGGTTACCTACAACCAGTACCAAGAGATAGTGTAAATGATTTGAGTTAAGATATAGTAAGGAAAGTACGGTATTTATACCAAGAGCTGACATTGGCTTTGAATTCTTCAGATGTCTTCCGGGAGGCGATCAGCAGGAAGAGGAGGTGGTGGAAGAGGCGGCGGGCCTGGAGGAGGACCTCCGGAGGCCCCACCCGTGGGCGTGGCTGAGACGGTAGCCGCCGTCTTCGCTCAGCTAGCCCAGTTGGGAGTATCCATATAGGAGCACCACCTGCACCACCGGTAGTCCCACCGTACCCGCACCTAGAGAGCCGAATTGGCTGAAGAGCGTAGCTGACACACGAGTACCTACTTACGATGGAGTTGCTGATCCTACTGTTCTTGAGAGATACATCGTCGAGCACGAGAAGGCCTTCGATGCCATACATGTGCCTGCTGGGCACCGAGTTGATATAGCAGCCTTTCACCTGAAGGACGCTGCCAGCACGTGGTGGAGGTCCGTGAAGGCACACTACCTTGCTACAGAGGGTTTTGGGTGGACTGAATTCGTGGAGATATTGAGAGAGAAGTACTATCCTGCTCACCTGAAGCGAGGAAGAGGGAGGAGTTTGAGTCCCTGAGACAGGGTAGTATGACAGTAGATCAGTACTCCTTGTTTATTGGGCTCTTGGACTTCGTCCCAGGAGTTGTATATTCTGATGCTGTGAAAGTAGAGAAGTTTAGAGGCGGGTTGAGATATGCCATTAAGGCCGCCATGGGTGCTACCTTGTACCCTACGGTTCAGGTAAAACTAATTGACAGTTTGTACCTTATGATTCAGTTGATTTGTCACAAGTTCGGAGAACTTATTGATGTATTACAGGAGTGTTATGACGCTGCTTCTCGGACTGAGATGATGGTGAACAGCCGGGAGGACGGCCAGGGGCAGAAGCGTAAGGCCCCAGAGAAAGAGGCAGAGACTGAGGCTGGACCCCAGCGCCACTTTCACTGCAAGCGCTGTGGTAAAGACCACCCGGGTGTCGACTGCACCGGGCAAGCGGTGGACTGCCACCACTGTGGAAGAAGGGCCACAGGTCGTCGAGTGCTTCAATAATCCTGATAGCCGAGCGTACCGCCCACCGAAGGGGACTCAGGGCGCACCTACTGGAGGAGGTGGAGCCCGAGGTGGCCAGAGGGGGCCGGCGCCCCAAGCCCAGAGAGGGCAGCAGCAGCAGCAGAACCAGGGCCAGAGGAACCCGCCGGGCAACCGTATGCTGAATGCAGCGGGAGCTTCAGGCGCTGGCACTAGCACCCAGCGCGGTGAAGGTTAGCATTTGAAACCTTAACCATTGTATGAAAGCATGACTAGTGTTAAACGCTTTACCTTAGCATGAATGTGTTTAAGTTACCGCTTTAGAACAACTTACCTAGGAAACCTTTTACCTCTTAGGAGACTTCGATATCTGCTATCCCACACTTACAAGACAGAGATCACCTAGACCCGTGGAAGAAAGACGGGAGTACCCTAGTGAGTTGTGTCATGTAGTCAGACCGGGCATGATACTTCTCAGAGAGTTCCTAACCCTAGATGAGCAAATCACCATAGTGAATGAGTGTAGAGCTTTGGGTAAGGGCATAGGAGGTTTTTATACCCCTGTATTTACTAGTGGTTCTAGAATGAAACTGCACATGATGTGCTTAGGAAAGATTGGGATCCACAAGCTAGGGTTTATCGAGAGGTGAGGATGGTAGGTGACGTATCTATACCTAGATACCTGAGAGTTTCCTTACCTTGGTGAGAAACGCAATGGATATTGCTCAAGACTGTGAGGTTTATCCATTACCCGACATGACACCTGACGTTTGCATCATCAATTACTATGAACAGGGAGGGAAGCTTGGAATGCACCAGGACCGTGATGAGACGACCGAGTCCATCACCAGAGGAATACCAGTTGTATCATTTTCCATCGGCGATGATGCTGAGTTTATTATGGAGACCAGAAGAGGATGGATCTAGCAAGCAAGATCATCCTCAAGTCTGGGATGTGGTATTTGGTGGAGAGTCGAGGCTTGTATATCATGGTATTAAGAGCATTAAGCTCAATACCGCACCACCACTTAGTGAATGATACCCACATCCGACCGGCCGTTTAAATTTGACTTTAGACAGTATTGATGTAATAGCAGTAGCTAAGTGTGTAACCTTGTAAAATACCGTTGGATGAATGAAATAAGAGTTTCCTACTTTCAAGTGTTGTGTTCAGTTTTGTTGATACCGATAATTCATAACTTCAGGCTATAGTAATGAAAGGAGGGTACCATCTGCATCCTAGACATGGCGCAAGCCAAGGAGTCTGGTAATGTCATCACAGGTATGACAGTTACAAACAACAGTGAATTAGTGATTTATTGGGACTCGATGCTAATACGAGAGATAATCTCAGGTACCTTTCCTATTGATGGTATTAGTGCTTCCGTATTGTTCGACTCAGGAGCTTCGCATTCTTTCATTTCCTCGACGTTTGCTAAGAAGGGGGCCACCCCCGAACAGCTTTCAGACTTTTCAGTCACCCTTCCTTCGAAGGAGAAAGTAGGTTGCACTAGACAGTATACAGGGTTAGAGATCAGCATTATGACTGAGACCTTCCCCATTGATCTAATTGAGTTCAAGAATTTGGGTTTTGACATCATAGTGGGCATGGATTGGCTACAGAAGCATAGGGGCCGCCTTCATTGCGCAGAGCATCGACTACTACTGAAGGGGCCGAGCGGCAAGACAGTGTCATACCGCAGTGTGAGGAGAGAGCCGACTGTCAAGATCGTGTCAGCATTGTCCCTGATGAAGGATGTTAGGAAGGGCCGACAAGCCTTCCTCTGTTATGTACAGGACACGAGAGCGCGACGTGACGGACGTAGACATTCCAGTCGTGGTAGATTTTCCCGACTTATTTCCTGATGAGCTGCCAGGCATGCCGCCTGTGCGCGAGGTTGAGTTCGCCGTCGACTTGTTGCCAGGTACGGGCCCCATTGCTAAGGCACCCTACCGTATGGCACCGGCTGAGATGAGGGAGCTGAAGCTACAGCTGGAGGACCTCCTCGACAAGGGATTCATCCGACCTAGTGTTTCTCCTTGGGGTGCTCCAGTGCTGTTCGTCAAGAAAAAGGACGGCAGTATGCGACTCTGCATCGACTACCGCGAGCTTAATGCGGTTACAGTCAAGAACAAGTACCCATTACCACGGATAGATGATTTGTTTGATCAGCTGAGAGGAGCCAGTGTGTTCTCGAAGATAGACCTCAGATCTGGCTACCATCAGATTAGGATTGCAGAGGGTGACATTGAGAAGACAGCTTTCAGGACACGGTATGGACACTATGAGTTCACCGTTATGCCATTCGGACTGACGAATGCGCCAGCCATATTCATGGACTTGATGAACCGACTTTTTAGAGAGCATCTTGATAGTTCAGTTGTAGTCTTCATCGACGATATTCTGATCTATTCAAAAACCAAGGAAGATCATGAGTTCCATTTGAGACAGGTGTTGAATATTATGAGAGTGAACCAACTGTATGCCAAACTCTCTAAGTGTGAGTTCTGGTTAGACAGCGTGTCATTTCTAGGACACATTATATCAGCTAGCGGCATATCTGTAGATCCTGCTAAGATTGAGGCAGTAAAGAGTTGGCCAAGGCCGAAGACAGTCACAGACGTCCGTAGCTTCCTGGGTTTGGCAGGGTATTATCGAAGATTTGTGAAGGACTTCTCCAAGGAAGCCAAACCAATGACTAATCTAATGAAGAAGGAATCCCAGTTCTTATGGTCTGCAGAGTGTGAGCAGTCCTTTCAGACGCTGAAGGATCTCCTGACATCAGCGCCCGTTCTTACTATCCCTGAGGGCACTGATGGGTTCGAGGTATACTGTGATGCCTCTGGAACCGGTCTAGGCTGTGTGCTTATGCAGCACGGGAAGGTAGTTGCTTACGCATCCCGACAGCTGAAGAAGCATGAGGTGAATTACCCCACACATGACCTTGAGTTAGGCGCAGTAGTCTTCGCTTTGAAGATCTGGCGACATTATTTGTATGGTGTGACAGTCACTATCTACTCTGATCACAAGAGTCTACAGCATCTCTTCTCGCAGAAGGAGCTGAACATGCGACAGAGAAGATGGGTCGAGTTCTTGAAGGACTACGATATAGACCTGAGGTACAAAGAGGGCAAGGCGAATGTGGTAGCTGATGCCCTGAGCCGCAGAGCTCATTCATTGTTCACTTTATTAGCAAACAGCAGTATGATTGATGAGATACGAGCTGCACAGGAGAGCGATCACTATATGCAGAGTATCAGGCAGAAAATGATAGATGGTTGTTTTGAGAGGCTAAAATATGACTTCGAACTGTGCGATGATGGCATGATTCGACTGAAGGGCCGTTTGTGTATTCCGGAGTCGTCTCCTGATCTGAAGGAGAAGATACTCCAGGAGGCTCATTGCTCGTCCTTATCCGTCCACCCTGGTTCGTCGAAGATGTATAAGGATTTGAAGGTTCATTTCTGGTGGAGCGGGATGAAGAAGGATGTAGCTGAGTGTGGCTAGATGCTTGACCTGTCAGAAGGTTAAGTTTGAGCATAGGAGACCCGGAGGTTTAGTGCAGTCTATGCCTATTCCTTGTTGGAAGTTCGAGGACATTCGATGGATTTCGTTGTCGGTCTCCCACCGACTAAGGGAGGACTGAACACGATTTGGGTCATAGTGGACCGTCTGACGAAGGTGGCAAAGTTTTGCGATGAGGATACCTGGAACGTCCCGAAGTTAGCGGACTTGTTCCAGAAGGAGGTGATCCGGCACCATGGTGTGCCAAAGACTATTGTTTCTGATAGGGACCCTCGATTTTTGTCCAGATTCTGGGGACAGGTTCAGGAAGCCTTGGGTACAAAGTTGAAGCTTAGTACGGCGTTCCATCCACAGACCGACGGTCAGAGTGAGAGGACCATCCAGACACTGGAGGACATGCTGAGAGCATGTGCCTTAGATTTTCAGGGGAGTTGGTTAGAGCGACTACATCTGATAGAGTTCGCCTACAACAACAGCTACCACTCCTCGATACAGATGCCACCATTTCAGGCACTTTATGGTAGACCGTGTAGGACTCCTTTATGCTGGGATGAGCCAGCGAGACTACGCTCTAGGACCAGAGTACCTAGAGCAGATTAAGGAGGATGTCTACAGATTCGCAAGAACATGAGGCAGCTCAGGACCGGCAGAAATCTTATGCAGACACCAAGAAGGAGGGACATTGAGTTCACTACCGATGATATGGTATTCCTTAGAGTGTCACCCATGAAGGGGATATTCCGGTTTGGCAGAAGGGCAAGTTGAGCCCAAAGTATGTTGGACCTTATGCGATTAGGGAGCGAGTGGGCCCATTAGCCTACAGACTGGATTTACCAGCAGAGCTCGGGAGGGTGCACGACGTTTTCCACGTTTCACAGTTGAAGAGGTATGTGCCCCACCCATCGCACGTTTTGCAGCCAGAGACTTTAGAGTTGGACCCTGCTCTACGATATGAGGAAGTACCACTCCGCATTCTCGATACGAAGACGAGACAGACTAGGAACAAGACCGTTAGCATGGTCAAGGTTCTCTGGTCGAACCATGAGGTGGAGGAGGCCACATGGGAGTTAGAGGACTCCATGAGAGCGAAGTACCCAGCACTCTTCGAGTAGTAGCTGTGTTACTTGTACGGGTTCGTGGTCAAACCCTTTTTAAGGGGGGTAGACACCACTTGGCTTGCGCACATGTTTGTGCATTAGGTTTTTTTTTTTGTTTTGTTGGTATGCTGCGTCATACATGTGGTTTGGACGATTGTATGTGTATGATACATTTTATGTATGTATGTGCCTTGGTGCACCTGGTTGAATGTATATAGTACCGCTGAGTACTTTTGATCGATGAATGAGATGTGCACTTTGTAGTGCTGTGTTGTGAATGAGTATACCATGAGTTTAATTATTTAATATATGTTGTATGCATAGACTAGGTTTGAACCTAGTGGGAGTTACTCCCTAGCAATGGACTGTTTGGTTACTTAGTGGAACTTGATTCCTTAGGTGAACTGTAGAGGATTAAGGACTTCGGGACGAAGCCTTTTTAAGGGGGGTAGACTGAAATACCCCTAATCTTTAAAATATAATTAAATGATCTATTAATGATCTAAGATGATTATTAAACATCTAAATATTATTGGGGAACAATCTATAAGATCTCAACAAGGCAAAACACGCCTTAAGATCGGTAAAGCCAAAAATGTGCTTTAAGACGCCATGAAGGTTGTATGACCCCAAGTAGGATCCAAAGTGGATTCCTAAGTATTATAATGAATCAAGGAACACAATAAGACCATTCTCAAAGAGAACTAAGCTCAGGAACATCCTGTGACACAAAAATGTGCGCTAAAACTCCTTAAAGCACGTTTTTGTGAGATTGCCTTTTTAATTGATTTTAATAGGCTTAAAAATTATAAATATCCTTAAATATGATATATAATCATATTATATCATATTAGGAATTTAATTCCAGAAATTTACGAATTTTTACAAATTTAATATTAAAATATTAATAAAACCCTAAAGTGGGGCCCGCATGAGTCAACATTGACCAAGCATGGTCAATGGTCAATTAATTGACTCATTTGAATCATGGTGGCCGGCTGCAATAAGAGAGGAGGCTGCTTAATTTCCTTGATTGACAATAATGCTACCTAATGTAAGACTTTTTCAAAATAATGTTACTTTTTACATTATTTTCAAACTTTACTTACCTTTCCCATCTTCTCCTTCCTCCTTGTCCGATTCCTCTCATCCCAGCCGAGCCCTCTCCTTCCTCTCAAGCTCTCCAAGCTTGTTCTTGGCCATGGAAGGCAAGTCTAGCTCCTAAGCTCCTAATGTAAGTGTTTTAATGTCATTTTTAGCTCTTTTTCTTCATCTTTTCACCACCAACACCTAAAATTCGTGGCTCATCTATTCCTATGGCTTATTCTCAGTGTTCTAAGGTTAGAACAAGAGCTAAACTCGGTTGAGACCAGTAGAGGGACCAAGGTTGTCCAAATCTACATTTTAAGGTAAAAATGTGCTTTAAGCTCATAACTTTTGATTCCCTTCGAGTTTGGCTGTGAAATTTTGGTCATAGACTCATCTTCATCTCCTTTTCATGTGGGATCTGTTGGTTAGCCATTTGGAGCAAGGGTGACCGAGATCCAAGAGAAATACTCTCTTTTAAGGCATTTTTCCAAGGTAAAACCTAATAACAAGGTAGGATTTCGAGATCTAACTATTCCCTATGTTAATATGGTAGATCTAACACCTTGTGGTGTGTTTGGTTCAGGTCGAAAATACCTAGAACTCCCCTTGCATTTTTAAGGTGATTTTTGCCTTAAATCTTACATTAATTATTCCTTATGGTTAAGCTCATGCTTGGAGTGTAACCATATCTTATTTTTGTGTATTAAACATGTCTAAATCAAGTGGTGAATTTTCCTACAAGTGACCGAGCCTATACAAGGATAGATCAAGGTATAAACACCTTAAACTTATGATTTTTGCAATCTCTAAGTATATATATATATATATGGCCGAGAGTGAACATACACATATAGGTCATATTGACCTAAAAATGTAAAAAAAATGGCTAAGATAAATTAAGCTAGTCATTTAAGAGATTTAATTAACATAATGGTCAAATTATGACATTATGTGGAAAAATAATTAAACCATGGAGAGGCCGAATATATATGCTATATTTTGAGACATTTATTGTGTAATTTATTTTGCAAGATCAAGGTTGTAATAAGGCCATGTCATTAGGCCATTTTAATTTAAGTTTATAAGCTTATTTAGTTTTTTTATGCTTATAATTAAAGTTGGGGCCAATTCGTAATTATTAAGGAATTAGAAAAGCCGTGGGTAATTTAGAGCAATTTAGGGTTTTTAAATGAATTTAATAAAAATTATAACATTTTATAAAGTTTTGGGTCAAAATTGTAAAAATAGAAAAGTATAGGTCATTATTTGTAATTACCGAAAATTGGTTCCCATTTGGTATTAGGGGTCAAAGTTGACTATATAGGAGACTTTGACCAAGTTTAGAAAATTTAAGAAATTAAAATACTACCTTATAATGAGATACTTATTAAATTGTAAAAGATTTATAAGGTTTGGGGTGGTAATGTAATTACCGAGAATTAAGGGTAGTAAATGGAGTTTAGTAAAGTCCTTAAGTTATTAGAAATTTTTAGAAGTTTATTTGGTTAAATTTGGAGTTCATGTGAATTATATAAGTATAATATATGGTATTTTATGACATTGTTATAAATAGTAACAAATGTATAAAAACCGTGAATTAAAAGAAGTATAAGGTTAGGAATAATGTTTATAACCTTTTGGTATAGTTTGGTAATTTTTGGAATGGTATATAAGGTTTTATAAAGATATATGTATAATATATAGTTTTAATGGGGTTAGAAACTATGTATTATAAATTGGAATTGAATTGTGAGTTTATAGAAGTTTAATGGTTATAAGTGAAAACCGAAAATACTAAGGCTGTTTGGTATTTAAAAACAAAATATAACTATAGGCTATAATTGTTTTAATGATTTAAATGTCATAAGATATGTTATATAACTATAAGATGACATTATATTAATTAAGAGGTGGATTTTATAAATATTTAAGAACATAGGTGCTGTTCGAAAATATAACATTTTTAAATGGAATTTATAATATGGTTTTTAATGTTATAAGAGTTATAACATTTATAATATAAGAGATATTCATTAAAAAGAATGAATATAGATTATGAGACTTACCATATAATAAATAGTTCCATAATACACACATATAAATAAATATATGTAGTAGTGTAGAAAATGTGACATGGTTCAATAATCATAAATTATCATAATTAAAATGATAATAGTTAAGGAGAAAAGAATTATAAACATTAGATATGGAAATTCTAAAGTTAAGAGTATTCATGGGATAATAAGGATCCTAGATATTAAGAGTATAGTTTACAGATGAATTATACCACATGAAATATAAAAAAAAGAGACAAACCTTAGAAAAATAAATACTAAGGTAAGATGCATAGTGCATGACAAAGGATCACACATACAATAATGAAACAAACTGTATGATGTACAAACAAACATTAAGTTACATGCGATAACAAGTTTAACAACAACTATACTAATATACAACAAACTACGCGTGTAATATAACACCTTTTCCCAATCTCGAGTTAAACCTAAAACCCGACAACATTGATAGTTAATAACGGGGGGTTAACCGGGAGGTGTTAGTGACGGTACGGGGTACCGTAGGATTGTGTTGTTATACAGTATGCTAATCAGTAGCATTGTGTATTGTTTAGTTCGTTAGAGACTACACAAGGAGCATAGGATCTTGCTGATTCATACTCCACCGTAATACACCAGGGTGAACGGTATGTTGTTATGTGTCTCTGATTGTCTCTGAGGGCTTCCTCAGTTCAGACTTCTGTGTGATCTGTGATAAGATTGTTTGTCTGAATGTTTAATTTAATATGCATGATCTTTATATTTATAGCTGCTCATTATTTACTGTTGATGAGTTAACAGTATTGGTTCGTATATAAGAACCTATATATAAAACGAACTAGCGGCTATGGTGCTATCTTATACGAAAAATAAGGAACGTCAGAAAAACGTTGTAGCACTAGGATAATAATACATATATATTATCCAAGACTTTCATACGGAGCATTGGCCTTTCTATACGCCGCTCTCGTATCTAACACTGGATCCCGAGTTTACAGACTCCGGATTGGACTAATGATCTTGGTCTGTGTGTTAGAAAATTTGGTAATGCGATGCGATGGTATAATTAAGTAAATAATGAATGGAAGTAAAGCCAAGAGGATGTGGCTCTTGGTGCGCGCTGTGATCACAAAAACGATACCAGGATGTCCGCGTACGGGTCCGCAAGTATCAAGAAAATTTCCCGTGAGCTAGAATGGCTCGTTGGTCGGAGACTCTACCGTTGGAGTGGCTACTGCCGTGGGTGACCCGCCATAATATATGGGTAACTAGAGACATGTCGTTTTAATGAGACAATGTCACTAGGTATAACTGAACAATAATACATTTGAGAATTATACAGTGGCGAACAATATTGGCTTCTACACCATGGACGAGAATTAATACTTATTGTTACTCTCGTTGTTTCGCTTATTGTTCATTGGTTATACTTGTGGTATATTATGTGTGTTGATGGTTGTGTTGTTGTATGGATTACTGTTGTTTATTTTACAGTTTATATATTAAAATGGTATTGCATGTAATGAACCTCATGCTCTCGACCAAATAATTGAGGGGTCTTTGGGGGCATGACGGGGCATGTGATGACATACTCAGCAGGGGCTGATTCCATACCACAAACCATCTTTATTTCAGGTGATTAGCTGGTGGGTCGCAGCGAGACGTGACCATTGTGATATTACAGTTGGTTTAGACTTGGTACGGTGTGATACTCAGGTTGTTTTGGACTCGGGTTGTTTAACCGAGGTGTATTTGGTTTAGATGCTCACGGTCTGTAATAATTGTTGATGTTAGATTTGTTTTAAGTTGTTTAAGTTCTACTATCTATCTCTTGTGGTCACTGCGGGAATACGTTTCGCAAGTTGATTATCAGGTAAATCGTTATCACCCGTATGGGCGAGTGATAACAGTGACACCAGTAGGGCGATAGTTTATTATTTACCGCTGCGAGATATTATTGTGCGCTACTTCTATAGGATTACTAGGAACCGGTTTAGTAGGGGTGTTACAGTTACATTGTTGAACATGAGAAGGCCTTTGAAGCTTTACAGGTACCGGACGATAAGAAGGTTGCCATTGCTGCTTTCCATCTGAAGGATGCAGCCAGCACTTGGTGGAGGTTGGTCAAGGACCAGCACCTGGCTACGCCCGACTTTTCGTGGGCTGCCTTTGTAGAATTGCTAAGAGGGAAGTACTACCCGGCGCACCTCAAACAGAAGAAGCGCCATGAGTTTGAGACATTGACCCAAGGTGGTCTGACCGTGGATGAGTACTATGCTCGATTCATTAGTCTGCTGGACTTCATCCCCGGTGTGTATTACTCAGAGACCGTTAAGGTCGAGAAGTTTCGGGGAGGACTATTATTTCGCATCCTGATGGCGATGGGTGCTACCCTCTACACTACCATCCAGGTATTAACATGAAAGCCATAGATTCTTTACTTACTACAGTACCGTTTAACGTTGTGAGGACTTGCCAATGAGATTCCAGGAGTGTTATGATGCTGCCTCGAGGACTGAGCTAATGCTCCAGACTCGGGAAGAGACTCTCGGGGCCAAGAAAAGGAAGAACCCTGAGGGAGAGTCTGAGGGTGGAGGAGCATCTCCAGGCGGAGGCCAGAAGAAGGGAAAGTAAGGACTTATCACACTCTAAATTGTTTACTATATTAAATACCTTATGAATACTGACCCGAAACCTTGAACAGGAAATTCTTTCCAAATAAAGGGCAGCAGGGTCACCAGGGACAGAAAGGGAAAGAGCCCGTCCTTCGGTTGACCGGCCCAGCTATAGATGCTAAGCCTCTAAGATCTGCACCTCCTAAGGGTGAGAACACCTACCTCTTAAGCTGAATTGTAACCTTAACCTTTATACCATCAGATTTTAACTTAAACTTAAATACTACCATCAGGCACCGGACAGCCCCAGCGCCATTTTTACTGTAAGCGTTGTGGGAAGGACCATCCTGGGGTCGACTGCGAAGGCCGCAAAGTCGAGTGTCAGTGCTGCCACAAAGAGGGCCATAGGGAATTCGAGTGCTGGATGAATCCTGAGAGCCGTAATTATAGGCCCCCAAAGAATACCCAGAAGACCTCAGCTGGAGGATCTGGAGTACCACGAGGTGGTCAGGATGGCTAGACATCTACTGATGCTGGAGCCTATAAAGGCAAGGGAGTAGATAGGGCATGAATACCCTAACTCCATGAGACCGCTGGTGGAAGACTTTTACTTACTATGTCATGTATTTACCTTTAATGTTAGAAGGAGCTATGTTATAAGTATGTGGGAGTGTGTCATTGACACTCGCCTTTTATGTAAGACTTTGGGATTAGTTGTGTGTACTCAGTACCAAAAAGCTTTAAACCTTGACGGATATATATATCAACAGGATGTTAATGCTTACATTATCATGTAGCAATACTCAAATGACGAAGAGTCAATGAGACTGGGAATTATTGAACCAGAATTTCCACCTGCATGGCGCACTTGCTATTGCAAGGGCTATGACAAGAAAACCACTGAAATTTCCATCTGCCTTGTGCACTTGCTATAGCAAGTGCAGCGACAACAACAGTAACAGCAACTGCAGATACTACTGCAACAACTACTACTTTTTAGTCTTTTATTATATGTACAAAAAAAATGTTTTTCAAACTTTTCATAGAAACCTTCAATTTAGAAACCTATACAACCTTGGAAGGACCGTTAGTCCAACCACTGCAACTGGAGAAATCACACAGCCACTGTGACTGTAAACCACACCAGTTTAAATTGTTGGGAATATTTCAGACATGGATTATTAGCCAAATACCAACAGTGTATACCCGCATTTAATGCTAATCACTACCAGTGATAAATGTTTAGTCCTTATGGACAAGCATACCCTCTGTAGATGCACCACCGTCAGTGAGGATGGTTGGGAAGTGAAGAGCCAAGTTGCTCAAGCTATTGTGCAATCTGCAATGCATCCAATTACATGGATGAGAGGACAAATATGAACTATGGATGAAATATGATTGGAAAAAAAAAACAGGGAGAAAAGGAAAATGTGTTGTACTCAATGAGATCGAAAAAGGAGAAACGGGTTTGCTATTATGGCACGAATTTACTTACACCGAGTTGAATAATACCGGTCTATGGCACGAATTACCACGGATGCCACAAAGGCAATAGCACTTATTACAGGATAACTGATAACATGAACTATTAGACAAAAAAAACCAAAAAGAAGACAAAAAAAGAACAAAAAAAAAAGGATATCCATCAGAGGGAGATTGACAATAGAATACTTCACAATAACCGTGTGACAGACATTACCAGTTTACTAAACGAGACATGGGACGACCGCACTCCGTTAGGAGCATGTGGGCCTGACAGACTTATTTATGAGTTAGTCAGGTAAGTAGTAATGTATCAGTACGGTACCCCATGCAAGTAGACAAGTAGTGTTAGGAACACGAGAAGTAGTCAACTACATTCTACGGACAGTAAGACGGATTACCTCGAAGATGGACGAGAAGAGCCGCAGTTAAACCAACGGGCTAGAGAAATCAAGAACCATCAACAGAGAACAGTAGACAGTATACCGTGAAGACAGGGAAACAGTTCAAGGACAGGAACTGAAAAAAAAAGAGAAACAGGAAACCCATTATGGACGAATAATATGTAGAATCCTCATAAGGATCGAGTAAATTCTTACAATCCAGAGGAAATCTACCAGATGATATGGATATAAACGCTTGACTACGCAAGGAGAAAAGATAAATCTATATGATAGCATATACCTTGCTTAAGGAACAGTGGATTTGGAATGTACCACTCACAGGATAATTCGCACATCTTATCTGGTTGACTCATGAGATATTAGCTGCTGAGCGTTTACGCCTCTGCACTCTGTATGACTGAGTGTTTTGGTATTGCACTCGTGCAGTTATTAATCTAGTGGGAATACAGAAAGATGAAATGGATATCAACACGAGTGCGTATAAAGAAAAAAGGAAGAACTACAACAGCGTGTTACTCCGGAACAAAACCACCAGGAGACATGGATGACAAACATCATCTTTGTGGTCATATAGGCTGGTACGTCTTAGTATTACAAAGACAAGTGCAAAGAGCACTAAGTACTAACAGTAGCCAATGTCATATTACACCTCAAGCTGAATATCAGTGAGAGAAGACACACGCAAGTATGCTAGTGAGCCAAATGAGAGGATACACAGCAATGGAAAAGGCAAATTGAGCCTATGTTCATGGGTCTGCACCTCATACGGAGCGAGTGGGCCCATAAGAACGAACTTGGGAGAGAGCACAAATAGATTAGTGCCTCACCTTTATGTATTGTGGAGCCCAGAAGGGCTAGAGTCATACCCGTCTCTCTGATGTGAGGATAATCTATGAGTTGGAGAACTCTTTGAGAGCCAGGTATCCAGCGCTTCTTGTTGAGCGGGTGTTGTATACTTGTGGGGTACGGGGGCGTAACCCTTTTTAAAGGGGGTAGAGCCTCTTGGCTGTGCACATGTGTGCACTAAGTTTTGTTTGTTTAGTATGCATTGCATACAAAGAATTGGTGGTGTGCGGGGCATACGAGGTTTGCTTGTTTAGTATGCATGACATACAGTGAATTGTTTCGTATGCATGGCATACAGTGAATTGGTTTTGTTGGTTATGTTTGGTACGCGGGGTGTACGTTGTTTGGTTTATTTGATGTGTGATGTGCACTGGTATGTATGTATCTCACGAGATACTTGTTTGAATGTTGTATGTACACCATGTGTGTAGTACTTTTCTTATGCTATTTATGATATGTATTCATATTGCTTTATAGAATGATTACATATTGAAATACCCCGAACTTAAATATAGGGATTAAAATTAATCTAATACGTATTTAAGGGCCTAATGACGCCTAAGTAATATTGGTAAGGAAAAATAAATCCAAAAGAAATCAAGAAATGCTTAAAAAGCGAAAAACGCTAAATAAGCGTTAAATAACCATAGGAGGTATGAGACCTCGGTTAGAGTATTATATGGATTATAAAGGTTCAATAAGACCTAAATAATATATGGGAACAACTCTCGAAGAAAATGGATCCAAATAATGAATTAAAACGCTAATAGAGCTTTAGAGCACGTATTTCGAGAAAACCTGAAAACGTGACTTTAAGTGGTCAAACGGACCCGTAAAAATAGTAAATCATTAAATAATAATTATTAAGCATTTATGGAAGATTAATAACCAATAAAAATAATTAAACAAGAGGATTCCGGAAAACGGGCCCGGTTAGTGAATAGTACCGAAACCGGGTAAACTAACGAGCGTTTTCTGTAAAAGACGAAAAACGCTCCAACCAATAATACAGTAGTGGGACCGATTTTAATATGTCCAATAATACCCCCACACATACATGTAACTAGTTAAATAAACAATGAGCCAAAAAGTAAAAAGTAAATAAAGTAAAAAGGGGACATACCTTTTCTCTCACCTCCAATCCCCTCATTTTCTCCTCTCTCTCGTGAGTTCCCTCCTCCCAGCGATTTCTCTCTCTTCTACCTCCTCTGTTGGGCGATTTCTGAAGCTCCAACATTCTCTACAACTCTATCTTTTCAAAAATCAAAAACACCCATTTTCATCTCCATGGGTATTCTCCATTTGAAGGTTTGAGACCACCAATGGAAGCTCCTCCTTCTTCTTGATGTTTTAAGGTAAAAATAATCATGAAAACTCAACCGTTTTACTAGCCCTTGTTGGCAAAACGAATTTTGTGTTGAACCCTTGCCTTGCTCTTTGTGTTCCAGACTTTTGGCTTATTCCATGGGCTAGAAACTTCACTCTCTTGCTAACCAAGGACCCACTCATTGGTTGTGAGGTAATGTTCTTTCTAAACCCTAAAAATAACTAAATTCTAGGGTTAGTTGTGAATGAATGATAAGTTAGAATTGTGTGTTGGTATGGGCTGTAGCATTGGAGTGTGGACTCCATTTGGAACCGAGAACAAGAAGGAAAGGAAGGAAAAGAAAGAAGAAAGGAAGAGAAGGGGAGAAAGAGGAACAAAAATCACAAGGTAAAATACATTACCTTGAGCTAGTTTTGTATGGTATAGTGTAACAGTTTTGAGTATTGGAATTGAGTAGTGTATATGGGAATGAGTAATAAGTATATTGTAGTATGATGAAGAAAAGAATGTAACAGTTTTGAGGCTTTAAAAGATGGTTAAAAGCTTGGGTAAACATTGGGTAAAGTATGTGTATGTGTAGGAAAAATATTGTGGTATATTGTGTAGAATGATGTGTGATTTGATTTGGGGAATTGGAATGAATGTGTGAGCTGAGAATGTATGTGGGCAATGTTAAAAATATAGGGGAACCTCTGCCCAAATTTGTATGGAAATAGGGGACTTAGTTGTGTAAGAGAAGAAAACTACCTAGGTAATAACTAGGTGTATTTGGAGAGTTTAAGTGAATAGTTTAGTAGTTTTGTAACATATTTAGAAGAGGATTTAAGTAATGGGATGGAACTAGGATTGGGGCAATGCATTGAGGATGTTAGGAGTAGCATTAGTAGGGGGAGTATTGAATGGTATGAGGGAAGGAAAAATCTGTAACAATTGTAGAAGAAAGAAAGCTGTAACAGTGGAGTGTGTTTTGTAACAGATTTTGATAGCGGTGGATTAGGCTAGTTTAAAGTGCTTAATCAATGCAAAAAAATACTAGATTATATGTAGGAATATTGGGGAAGAGATTGGTAGAAGTTTGGAGTTGAAACATAATCAAAAACATATATATTTTACAATACTGTAACTTGTCCGGGTTTGTAAACAAGTACACAAACCCGGACATGTCAAAAAACATGGCAGAAGGTATTTCAGAATGGATGGTCCGGGTTTGTAAACCAAGACCTAAACCCGGACCACCCCTAAAATGCACCCGAGAGTTTTGCAAAGGAATTTGCAAACCAACCCCCAAACCCGGACCACCCAAAATTTTCACCCGAGAGAAACTACACTGCATGGTCGGGTTTGTAAACCCAGCCCTAAACCCGGACCACACTTAAATTCCACCCGAGAGTGACCAAACATTACGGTCCGGGTTTGTAAACCCGGACACTAACCCGGACCCTACTAAAAACCCTCCAGAATGTGTTCTAAAGCTATTCTAAGGTAGGGTAAGGATGGGTAATGATTGTATAAGATGATTAAGACATAATTAATGATGTTTAATGGTCATTAAGGCTAAACAAGCTTAGAAAATAATTGTAAGTAAGTAACTTAAGTAAATGTATTTAAGTAACCAAGAGTTAGTAAGTATAAACTAGGAAACTTTAGGAAAGTAATAAGTAAGGTTAATTATGGATAATTAACCATCCAACTGTATGTATGTGATAGGATTCAAATAGTTGAACACCGAAGGGAGTCGGTGAGTCCAAAGTCAACGGTGAAAGGTATGATTTCTTCATGCCCTGTATCCTAATCTGGTTACCCCGATTTATGTGCTTATTTGATCACCTAATAAGATAAATGCATGAATCGGACTATATTGCACCTACTTGTGCTTGCTTACATTGTTCTTGATATTTGTCTTGAACAATAGTTTGTATAATTCATGAAATATATGAATGATGATGAAGTGTATTTGTATCTCGTAGTGTACTTGTATATTGTATTGTATTTTGTATGGGTGTGTATATGAACAATGCAATGTGTATGTGGCTTGGATGTTGACTTCTACTAAATTCCTAACTATCTAACTCCTAACTTAAGTGAGTAAATTGGAATGAGTAGAAGTCCGATATAGCTTCGGCCACGCGTGAGGATGAGGAGACACAAGAGGTTGGATCCGATTCCTGACTCTTAAACTGGTCCGCGGCCCAAACCCCTTAAATGGGTAGCATCCCGGATTGGTGAGTCAAGTAAATCCCGGTGGTGGGACGGAGTAGTCCCCGGGCCGGAGGTCCCGACGACTTAACATGAGTAAGAGTAAGAGTAAGTAAGTAAGTATGTATGAGTACGAGTATGTATGCGTAAGTATGGTGTAACGAGTAAAAGAGTAATCTCCACCCGATTAACCCGGGTGGACAAAATGGAGCTAACAAGTATTGGATATGTATGGAATATGTATTGCGTATGAACTGTATGTGTATTGTGCATTGTGAACTTCAGGAAAGGTAAGTATGTATCGTTGGACTGTATGGATTACTATGTATGAACTGAAGTGTATGTATGTATTCTTGCGTAAAGTATTGTAGTATATGTATGAAAGCATGTGTGCATGTATGTATGAAAATGAACTGCATGTATTCGACCAAGTGGTCGCGTACCCTCACTAGTACGGGGTATGCGGTTATCATATGCAGCGAAAGCTGACCCCCTAGGGGGAACGTTTTTAGTGTGCAGGTACCCGAAGCGGATACGGTCAAGGTAAGAGACCGGTGGCACGCCTTGTATTTAGGAAGTAGGTAGTTTGTGAGAAATGGGTAATAGATAGACTCTTAGTGAGTATGTATGAACTTGGAGAAGTATTGTATTTGACTTGGAACCTAGTAAACTCGGTAGGTGGATTATGTTGTATTGAACTTGAAGTATTGTAATGAACGGGAAGTCTTAGTAATTGATTTGGTAATTGGAGTATGTATGATAAGTGTGTAGTACTCGGATATTCCGGTCCATCAGACCGATGCTGTATGTAGTAGTAGTAGCCTTGTTAGCCACGTGGGTGGCTAACGGCATTGTATCACCTACTGTATGTAAGTATGTATCCGCTGCATGACTCTGGAAGCACGAGGAGATTGGACGGTAATGATTGTATTAATAGTAGGGGTGTTACAAAAAGTGGTATCAGAGCGAAGTATCGCTCTGATGACTGGAAATACCGAGTTTAGGAAATACCGAGTTAGGAATTAGAAGCTTAGGGCTAAGGGCTGAGTGTTAGCACTAGAGATATGCTAGTTAGGAACTCCCGGTGAGTACCGGATACCTACAGTACCAGTCCCGCCCACCGCATCCCCACTATATAACTTGGGAAAGGATGCCAGAGAGAGGGAAAGCCTCTCATACTCAGGAAAACCCGATCTGGCAGTAATGAGATGCTCCTACAAGAGGGAAGAACCTGACATATAGTGGATTCCAAGAAGTGGAAGACCCGGAAATGGACCCCGGTTGAACAACAATAACCGCACTTAGTGGCGGTAGAATGAGAACTCCAACCATAAGGAGACTACAACATGCAACAACATGGGCGACCTGCTTAGCAGTCGCGAACCTAGCTAACCAATCAGCAGCAAGAAAATAAGCACTAAGCGTGCAACAGAGCGGAAAAAGGAAACAGAACAAGCCCGAGATACGAGTCTACGGGACAGTAATAGCTAAGTAATACCACCAACGGTATGCTAGCTGACTAAGGACATAGTCAGGAGTGGTTAACTCCGAAATTACAATACCAAAAGGTTACAATACCTGGCCGACATAGCTTACACAGCTACAAGGATATCCACGGGATATGAACCGATAGGACTACGGGAGTAGTGCCTAGACAAGCTAAGGCTAAATCACCACGGTAAACCAGTGGGAACGAGCAACAAGGAAAAACACAAAACTAAATAAATGGGGATCTCCTAGGACTGGAGACGTACCCCGACCAAGACAACTATGTCAAGATCAACGAGAAGCTACTTAAAAGGATCGAGTATCCCAAACATAGATCAATATGATCAAGGGAAGAGTCAACAAGACTATTAGATACAAGTGGAAGCCATACCAAGACCGGTATAGGCTTAACCAAAAACCAACAGTACCACGCACTTGCCACGGCAAGTGCAGTAAGAACAGGAACATGTAGAGGAACTTTAACACACCACAGGTACATAGTAATGTACCGTGACAGCAGTGGAACAACTATAGGATCACAAATCCTGGAAGCTAGAGGAATCAAACCTTGGAAAGGCCTGACGGCCTGACCATTGTATTAAGAACATACCAGTCAGCGGGAAGCTGGACTTGGTCAAGACCACAAACATGGCTATGCCATGTAGAACTTTTTTAACACCGCACCATTGTTTCAAAACCCAAAATTCTTCATTCAAAACCACAACATTTCTTTTAAACCTTGGATTTTTAAACAAAACCAACAGAATTACGGTGAGTATCATAGATTGATACAAGAGGAGTTGACAATAGAATACTTCACCTAGGCGTGTGACGAACACTACGAGTGTACCCAATTACGGGATGTGGGACAACCGCACTCCGAAGGAGCTTGCGGGCCTGACACATAGTTAGGTAAGTGGTAACGTATCAACATGGTACCCCACGTATGTATACATGTAGTGTACGAAACACGGGAAGTAGTCAACTCTGTTCTACGGACCATGAGTAAATGCAAAGCAGAACAGCTGGACACCTCAGACGATCAAGGAGAAGGAACTCCGCTAAGTAACAAGTATCAAGAACTCAGAGAATCCATCTGAAGATAAGGAATGAGGATTAAGAAGCAAAGAGCGCCGACTAGTAAGCATAGACATTGGATATGTCTGAAAGACATCAAGTAAATACATGACAGCTGGAAAGCATACCCAGCCTAAACACAGTAAGGCAAAAGCCTAACGTGGACACCACAACGATCAACAAACGGGACGGAGTTCCCAAGAACAACTACAAAACTACCAAAGAACATAATCCATCATGGAAGAGGATATTAAACCTAGTCTTAAACACTAGAGGAAGGTATAAACAGTCTACCCAAGAACGGGAGACGTCATAACCCAAAAAGGGATAGCTCAACTACGATACCACAAGGCGGTATAGTGGGCACAACATAATATAAACGTTAGCCGGATGTAACGGCGTAACCTAACAAAACCCAAGGAGCAATCCTTGAAGGGTGTTTGAATTAACAACAATCAAATGAAGCGTCATAATAAGACCACGAAAGCTACAACGAACACTCGGTTAGGACACCGAAGGGATTTCACTTAATAGGAAATACCCTAAATTACAAAAAGGGCACTGAGTAACATCAGAATGCCAAAAAGGGTCTCATGTGAATGGAAGCGTGATGTCACGACTTGCCATGGGGCCCAGTAATACCTCCAAACTATGGGGTATATAAGGAGTGGAAATATGTATAAGCAGCTTGCAAAGAGCATAGCTTGCAGAAACAGGGCTCAGAAGCCATAAACCAAATACGTTATGTAACTTAAACGGTTGCAAAACCCACACCATTTGATAACAAGACTTACAAGAGATATTGTCTCATACGACAAGAAATCAACAACTGGACCATCAATTCAAACCCAACATCCTGAGTGGCTTAGAGTAATGGCCAACTCAGTGTCACTGTCACTAGAGCATCAGTCTAGTATACAGTTGACAAGCTTTTAATTACCTTCATGCCTTCTGTAGCAATGGTAGCACAGAGGCATAAGAATCATGATAACGCCAACATTGGCCTAGTCCACACTTGGACACTACGAGAAAACCAAGGGAAGGTACCCCTCGTTAGCCAAAGACCACCAATGTGGTGAAGATGTGAACCCATAGATAATGCTTCCATCTACTATAACAATAAAACCTACACATATGGACATTGCCAAGGGGCGATGGAATAAGGAAATGAGTTCTCCAAACCATTATGACTTAAGGAGTAAGCATACTCCGTATGCACCCAAGCATGTGGTGAACCATTGTATAAACACCAACATGGTAAACCTTGTCATGAGGTCTATGAGTTGAAACAAGCCTCTCAACAAGAACTTCATTTATCAATGATAGAACGGGACCAGAAAACCCTTGAAGTTTCTTGGGATGTCCCGGTGATGTACATACAAGTAGAACTACACAGCTAGAGCCTATACCCAATGCTCAGCACGGAAAGACAATAATTGTCAAAACAATCAACAGGAATGCACATTGCACACCATGAATGACCAGCGCTCAAGAGAGCTTGTAACCCGATAAATTACTTCATCCATTATCAACCAAGATACCTGGTAAATTGTATCATAAATGATGATGGAACGTGAGGTAAGCTAACCTACACACGAAACCTAAAATGGAAGAACATCCCCACATTGGGGGGATATTAATATTGCGGTATGCTAAGACAACCGTCATACATACGAACATTGGAAACCCCAGGGTATTCATACCATAAGGGAATGGTGCCAATGACAACGACAATGAGTAAAGAGAAACTACCACAGTAATAGAGACAGTAAAAACGATGTTGTATAATGAGTAAGAATGCGGTGCACAACAAGCGACTGCTATGAGGAAGTATTTAAGCAATGACACGGAGTATAAGTATAAGAAAACAGGCAGAAATATCTATTCCTATGCGATCACATAAGTGATTTACTGTCAAGCGTTTACGCCTCTGCACTCTGTATGACTGAGTGTTTTGGTATTGCACTTGTGCAGCTAATGATCTAATGGGATGGCTAGGGATATGGAGAATGTAAACCGTAGTAAATCTTTCCTTTCACCACGAACATGGCACTAGCCAGTTGAGCAAGCTTAGCAACAAACCGTGCGGCCTAAAGGCCAAAGAAGCACGAAGAGTGTACAACACACTAACAATCACAAGATGTGAATTCCAGTGGAGTAAAAGGTGAAAGGAGACATATCAAAGTCACTAGGACCGACACATAGAAATGCAAGGGCAAACAAGTAAAGAACACTTGTACTGAACCAGAAGAACTGGTGTAATCCAGAAGCTATTGACAATAGAGGAAGCACTATAACTAAATAGTGGCTTAGCCTCGCCAAAAATAAGTTGGAAAAACATAGCGAATAATCGTGAGAGTACGGATAGTATGTATAATAGATTACCAGGAAGCTGGTTATAGTCTAAACTCGTTAAGTTCAAAGGCGGTAAAAAATACCACACTTGTTTGTAAACCTTATTCCCACAATAAAGGGATAGAAGGCGATGAGTAACACATCTATAATAACCAAAGAGTGGATTAAACACTAAGGTTATCAGGGTCGCGCAGCAGAAGCTAGTGGGCCCTAGGTAGGCGATAATATACCTAGTAAGCATAGTAGAATGGCTATTAATGCCTTGAAGCCTAATAGGCTGGAACCGAATTAATTATGAGTTAAATAAACTCATATAGGAACCCTTGGTGCAAAGACTAAAACATTGTTATGATTAGGACCCTTTGACAAGGGTATATTATGTAATAAACCGTAAAGAAGCTAAAACGCTTCAAAGTGCCCAAACTTAGTAACCAATGTTTAATAATAATAACATATGGTAGATTACGTGGGCGTAATCCCTTTTAAGGGGGGTAGAGCGAAAACCGCTTAATGCAAGTTTCGTGAATAAAACACATAAACCATAATGTGCATAGCACAAATGAGAACCAAATGGATGATTGATGCTATGTTAAATAAACATAAGTATTCATATTGTAATTATGGTAACTAGGCATGAGAGATGCAAATACCATAGGATGAAAATACCATCGTGTAACCCCAGTGTAAGAGTATTAGTAAAAGAAAAGTAATGAGTAGTGGACGGAGCTCCCAAGTATTGTAGCCTTTGAAGAAGTAGTACGAAATGAATGAGAGTAGTAGATGAATGAAGTTTATGAGTAGTGGAATCGTAGGTAAATTATTTGAAGTAAATTGAAGTCAACTAAATCTTATAAGTATAGTATTCCTTAGTTAGAATATTGGTGATGATGGTGAGTAATGGATGGAAGTAGTGAAGGTTGATGAAATGAGCATTAGGATTGAACCATGGAGTAAAGCATTTGGGAAGTAGAGTGAGGACGATTGATGGACTGATTCCATCCTTTGGAGATGTATGAATTCGTAATTACGACTAGAAAGAGTAAAAAGATAGAAAATGAAAACAATTAAATTATTTGTTTGATTGAATCTGATGTGGGAAGTCGAACTTGATCCTGATCAGATCAAAGGAGACCGAACACAAATTGGGGTGGAAAGATAGTTCAACACTAATGCTGATCACATCAGGGTCGAATGATTCTTGAAGCTCC
The DNA here is from genome assembly GCA_023374045.1 of Limonium bicolor. NCBI lineage: Eukaryota > Viridiplantae > Streptophyta > Magnoliopsida > Caryophyllales > Plumbaginaceae > Limonium > Limonium bicolor. The sequence goes on from CM041778.1 coordinate 202,372,821, forward strand.
CCTTAAGTGGTCACAAGAATCACGTATAGGATAGATGTAATGAATATAAATTGAAATTTAGAGCTGTATGCTTTAGAAAGATTTCCAATTAGTAGTTGTGAAAGGATTTCCTTAGACATGAGAATAAGGATTTGTTGGAAGTGCACACCGGAGAAGATAGTAGTATATCATATTGTGTTATTCCAAGGGCAGCGGGACATAGAGGAGTCCTGTGTCTAGATGACCTGAGTTCCTATGGAATTGTAATGTGTATTGCATTGCTTTGGGGATAGCTTTGCACTGTACGTATGTATAAATGTTGTAATGAGGAACCAGACGGTTGATAGTAATATGGATTGGAGTAATTATTGTACATTGGTATGGTATGGAAAGGAGAAACATTGAGTAACGAATTTGGGAATGGTAAGGAGGAGGAATGTATGGCTTCGGTATTAGGCAAGTATAAATGAGTAAGTATAGTAATCCCATAACCTCGAACAACTTTGAGGACAAAGTTCCTAAGGGGGGTAGATTGAAATACCCCAAACTTAAATATAGGGATTAAAAATAATCTAATACGTATTTAAGGGCCTAATGACGCCTAAGTAATATTGGTAAGGAAAAATAAATCCAAAAGAAATCAAGAAATGCTTAAAAAGCGAAAAACGCTAAATAAGCGTTAAATAACCATAGGAGGTATGACACCTCCGTTAGAGTATTATATGGATTCTAAAGGTTCAATAAGACCTAAATAATATATGGGAACAACTCCCGAAGAAAATGGATCCAAATAATGAATTAAAACGCTAATAGAGCTTTAGAGCACGTATTTCGAGAAAACCCGAAAACATGACTTTAAGTGGTCAAACGGACCCGTAAAAATAGTAAATCATTAAATAATAATTATTAAGCATTTATTGAAGCTTAATAACCAATAAAAATAATTAAACAAGAGGATTCCGGAAAACGGGCCCGGTTAGTGAATAGTACCGAAACCAGGTAAACTAACGAGCGTTTTCTGTAAAAGATGAAAAACGCTCCAACCAGTAATACAGTAAGGGGACCGATTTTAATATGTCCAATAATACCCCCACACATACATGTAACTAGTTAAATAAACAATGAGCCAAAAAGTAAAAAGTAAATAAAGTAAAAAGGGGACATACCTTTTCTCTCACCTCCAATCCCCTCATTTTCTCCTCTCTCTCGTGAGTTCCCTCCTCCCAGTGATTTCTCTCTCTTCTACCTCCTCTGTTGGGCGATTTCTGAAGCTCCAAGGGAAGCTTCAATGGCTACCTCACTTCTCTTGCATGCTCTAGTCTCATTTGAACTCCAAATGCAAAAGTAAGCACATATTCTTCATCCCCTCAACATTCTCTACAACTCTATCTTTTCAAAAATCAAAAACACCCATTTTCATCTCCATGGGTATTCTCCATTTGAAGGTTTGAGACCACCAATGGAAGCTCCTCCTTCTTCTTGATGTTTTAAGGTAAAAATAATCATGAAAACTCAACCTTTTCTAGCCCTTGTTGGCAAAACGAATTTTGTGTTGAACCCTTGCCTTGCTCTTTGTGTTCCAGCCGACTTTGGCTTATTCCATGGGCTAGAAACTTCACTCTCTTGCTAACCAAGGACCCCACTCATTGGTTGTGAGGTAATGTTCTTTCTAAACCCTAAAAATAACTAAATTCTAGGGTTAGTTGTGAATGAATGATAAGTTAGAATTGTGTGTTGGTATGGGCTGTAGCATTGGAGTGTGGACTCCATTTGGAACCGAGAACAAGAAGGAAAGGAAGGAAAAGAAAGAAGAAAGGAAGAGAAGGGGAGAAAGAGGAACAAAAATCACAAGGTAAAATACATTACCTTGAGCTAGTTTTGTATGGTATAGTGTAACAGTTTTGAGTATTGGAATTGAGTAGTGTATATGGGAATGAGTAATAAGTATATTGTAGTATGATGAAGAAAAGAATGTAACAGTTTTGAGGCTTTAAAAGATGGTTAAAAGCTTGGGTAAACATTGGGTAAAGTATGTGTATGTGTAGGAAAAATATTGTGGTATATTGTGTAGAATGATGTGTGATTTGATTTGGGGAATTGGAATGAATGTGTGAGCTGAGAATGTATGTGGGCAATGTTAAAAATATAGGGGAACCTCTGCCCAAATTTGTATGGAAATAGGAGGACTTAGTTGTGTAAGAGAAGAAAACTACCTAGGTAATAACTAGGTGTATTTGGAGAGTTTAAGTGAATAGTTTAGTACTTTGTAACATATTTAGAAGAGGATTTAAGTAATGGGATGGAACTAGGATTGGGGCAATGCATTGAGGATGTTAGGAGTAGCATTAGTAGGGGGAGTATTGAATGGTATGAGGGAAGGAAAAATCTGTAACAATTGTAGAAGAAAGAAAGCTGTAACAGTGGAGGAAAATGTAACAGTGGAGTGTGTTTTGTAACAGATTTTGATAGCGGTGGATTAGGCTAGTTTAAAGTGCTTAATCAATGCAAAAAAATACTAGATTATATGTAGGAATATTGGGGAAGAGATTGGTAGAAGTTTGGAGTTGAAACATAATAAAAAACATATATATTTTACAATACTGTAACTTGTCCGGGTTTGTAAACAAGTACACAAACCCGGACATGTCAAAAAACACGGCAGAAGGTATTTCAGAATGGATGGTCCGGGTTTGTAAACCAAGACCTAAACCCAGACCACCCCTAAAATGCACCCGAGAGTTTTGCAAAGGAATTTGCAAACCAACCCCCAAACCCGGACCACCAAAATTTTCACCCGAGAGAAACTACACTGCATGGTCCGGGTTTGTAAACCCAGCCCTAAACCCGGACCACACTTAAATTCCACCCGAGAGTGACCAAACATTACGGTCCGGGTTTGTAAACCCGGACACTAACCCGGACCCTACTAAAAACCCTCCAGAATATGTTCTAAAGCTATTCTAAGGTAGGGTAAGGATGGGTAATGATTGTATAAGATGATTAAGACATAATTAATGATGTTTAATGGTCATTAAGGCTATAAACAAGCTTAGAAAATAATTGTAAGTAAGTAACTTAAGTAAATGTATTTAAGTAACCAAGAGTTAGTAAGTATAAACTAGGAAACTTTAGGAAAGTAATAAGTAAGGTTAATTATGGATAATTAACCATCCAACTGTATGTATGTGATAGGATTCAAATAGTTGAACACCAAAGGGAGTCGGTGAGTCCAAAGTCAACGGTGAAAGGTATGATTTCTTCATGCCCTGTATCCTAATCTGGTTACCCCGATTTATGTGCTTATTTGATCACCTAATAAGATAAATGCATGAATCGGACTATATTGCACCTACTTGTGCTTGCTTACATTGTTCTTGATATTTGTCTTGAACAATAGTTTGTATAATTCATGAAATATATGAATGATGATGAAGTGTATTTGTATCTCGTAGTGTACTTGTATATTGTATTGTATTTTGTATGGGTGTGTATATGAACAATGCAATGTGTATGTGGCTTGGATGTTGACTTCTACTAAATTCCTAACTATCTAACTCCTAACTTAAGTGAGTAAATTGGAATGAGTAGAAGTCCGATATAGCTTCGGCCACGCGTGAGGATGAGGAGACACAAGAGGTTGGATCCGATTCCTGACTCTTAAACTGGTCCGCGGCCCAAACCCCTTAAATGGGTAGCATCCCGGATTGGTGAGTCAAGTAAATCCCGGTGGTGGGACGGAGTAGTCCCCGGGCCGGAGGTCCCGACGACTTAACATGAGTAAGAGTAAGAGTAAGTAAGTAAGTATGTATGAGTACGAGTATGTATGCGTAAGTATGGTGTAACGAGTAAAAGAGTAATCTCCACCCGATTAACCCGGGTGGACAAAATGGAGCTAACAAGTATTGGATATGTATGGAATATGTATTGCGTATGAACTGTATGTGTATTGTGCATTGTGAACTTCAGGAAAGGTAAGTATGTATCGTTGGACTGTATGGATTACTATGTATGAACTGAAGTGTATGTATGTATTCTTGCGTAAAGTATTGTAGTATATGTATGAAAGCATGTGTGCATGTATGTATGATTAAAATGAACTGCATGTATTCGACCAAGTGGTCGACGTACCCTCACTAGTACGCGGGGTATGCGGTTATCATATGCAGCGAAAGCTGACCCCCTAGGGGGAACGTTTTTAGTGTGCAGGTACCCGAAGCGGATACGGTCAAGGTAAGAGACCGGTGGCACGCCTTGTATTTAGGAAGTAGGTAGTTTGTGAGGAATGGGTAATAGATAGACTCTTAGTGAGTATGTATGAACTTGGGAGAAGTATTGTATTTGACTTGGAACCTAGTAAACTCGGTAGGTGGATTATGTTGTATTGAACCTGAAGTATTGTAATGAACGGGAAGTCTTAGTAATTGATTTGGTAATTGGAGTATGTATGATAAGTGTGTAGTACTCGGATATTCCGGTCCATCAGACCGATGCTGTATGTAGTAGTAGTAGCCTTGTTAGCCACGTGGGTGGCTAACGGCATTGTATCACCCACTGTATGTAAGTATGTATCCGCTGCATGACTCTGGAAGCACGAGGAGATTGGACGGTAATGATTGTATTAATAGTAGGGGTGTTACAAAAAGTGGTATCAGAGCGAAGTATCGCTCTGATAACTGGAAATACCGAGTTAGGAATTAGAAGCTTAGGGCTAAGGGCTGAGTGTTAGCACTAGAGATATGCTAGTTAGGAACTCCCGGTGAGTACTGGATACCTACAGTACCAGTCCCGCCCACCGCATCCCCACTATATAACTTGGGAAAGGATGCCAGAGAGAGGGAAAGCCTCTCATACTCGGGAAAACCCGATCTGGCAGTAATGAGATGCTCCTACAAGAGGGAAGAACCTGACATATAGTGGATTCCAAGAAGTGGAAGACCCGGAAATGGACCCCGGTTGAACAACAATAACCGCACTTAGTGGCGGTAGAATGAGAACTCCAACCATAAGGAGACTACAACATGCAACAACATGGGGCGACCTGCTTAGCAGTCGCGAACCTAGCTAACCAATCAGCAGCAAGAAAATAAGCACTAAGCGTGCAACAGAGCGGAAAAAGGAAACAGAACAAGCCCGAGATACGAGTCTACGGGACATTAATAGCTAAGTAATACCACCAACGGTATACTAGCTGACTAAGGACATAGTCAGGAGTGGCTAACTCCGAAATTACAATACCAAAAGGTTACAATACCTGGCCGACATAGCTTACACAGCTACAAGGATATCCACGGGATATGAACCGATAGGACTACGGGAGTAGTGCCTAGACAAGCTAAGGCTCAATCACCACGGTAAACCAGTGGGAACGAGCAACAAGGAAAAACACAAAACTAAATAAATGGGGATCTCCTAGGACTGGAGACGTACCCCGACCAAGACAACTATGTCAAGATCAACGAGAAGCTACTTAAAAGGATCGAGTATCCCAAACATAGATCAATATGATCAAGGGAAGAGTCAACAAGACTATTAGATACAAGTGGAAGCCATACCAAGACCGGTATAGGCTTAACCAAAAACCAACAGTACCACGCACTTGCCACGGCAAGTGCAGTAAGAACAGGAACATGTAGAGGAACTTTAACACACCACAGGTACATAGTAATGTACCGTGACAGCAGTGGAACAACTATAGGATCACAAATCCTGGAAGCTAGAGGAATCAAACCTTGGAAAGGCCTGACGGCCTGACCATTGTATTAAGAACATACCAGTCAGCGGGAAGCTGGACTTGGTCAAGACCACAAACATGGCTATGCCATGTAGAACTTCTTTTAACACCGCACCATTGTTTCAAAACCCAAAATTCTTCATTCAAAACCACAACATTTCTTTTAAACCTTGGATTTTTAAACAAAACCAACAGAATTACGGTGAGTATCATAGATTGATACAAGAGGAGTTGACAATAGAATACTTCACCTAGGCGTGTGACGAACACTACGAGTGTACCCAATTACGGGATGTGGGACAACCGCACTCCGAAGGAGCTTGCGGGCCTGACACATAGTTAGGTAAGTGGTAACGTATCAACATGGTACCCCACGTATGTATACATGTAGTGTACGAAACACGGGAAGTAGTCAACTCTGTTCTACGGACCATGAGTAAATGCAAAGCAGAACAGCTGGACACCTTAGGCGATCAAGGAGAAGGAACTCCGCTAAGTAACAAGTATCAAGAACTCAGAGAATCCATCTGAAGATAAGGAATGAGGATTAAGAAGCGCAAAGAGCGCCGACTAGTAAGCATAGACATTGGATATGTCTGAAAGACGTCAAGTAAATACACGACAGCTGGAAAGCATACCCAGCCTAAACACAGTAAGGCAAAAGCCTAACGTGGACACCACAACGATCAACAAACGGGACGGAGTTCCCAAGAACAACTACAAAACTACCAAATAACATAATCCATCATGGAAGAGGATATTAAACCTAGTCTTAACCCAAAAAGGGATAGCTCAACTACGATACCACAAGGCGGTATAGTGGGCACAACATAATATAAACGTTAGCCGGATGTAACGGCGTAACCTAACAAAACCCAAGGAGCAATCCTTGAAGGGTGTTAATTAACAACAATCAAATGAAGCGTCATAATAAGACCACGAAAGCTACAACGAACACTCGGTTAGGACACTGAAGGGATTTCACTTAATAGGAAATACCCTAAATTACAAAAAGGGCACTGAGTAACATCAGAATGCCAAAAAGGGTCTCATGTGAATGGAAGCGTGATGTCACGACTTGCCATGGGGCCCAGTAATACCTCCAAACTATGGGGTATATAAGGAGTGGAAATATGTATAAGCAGCTTGCAAAGAGCATAGCTTGCAGAAACAGGGCTCAGAAGCCATAAACCAAATACGTTATGTAACTTAAACGGTTGCAAAACCCACACCATTTGATAACAAGACTTGCAAGAGATATTGTCTCATACGACAAGAAATCAACAACTGGACCATCAATTCAAACCCAACATCCTGAGTGGCTTAGAGTAATGGCCAACTCAGTGTCACTGTCACTAGAGCATCAGTCTAGTATACAGTTGACAAGCTTTTAATTACCTTCATGCCTTCTGTAGCAATGGTAGCACAGAGGCATAAGAATCATGATAACGCCAACATTGGCCTAGTCCACACTTGGACACTACGAGAAAACCAAGGGAAGGTACCCCTCGTTAGCCAAAGACCACCAATGTGGTGAAGATGTGAACCCTTAGATAAGGCTTCCATCTACTATAAAAATAAAACCTACGCATATGGACATTGCCAAGGGGCGATGGAATAAGGAAATGAGTTCTCCAAACCATTATGACTTAAGGAGTAAGCATACTCCGTATGCACCCAAGCATGTGGTGAACCATTGTATAAACACCAACATGGTAAACCTTGTCATGAGGTCTATGAGTGAAACAAGCCTCTCAACAAGAACTTCATTTATCAATGATAGAAGGGACCAGAAAACCCTTGAAGTTTCTTGGGATGTCCCGGTGATGTACATACAAGTAGAACTACACAGCTAGAGCCTATACCCAATGCTCAGCACGGAAAGACAATAATTGTCAAAACAATCAACAGGAATGCACATTGCACACCATGAATGACCAGCGCTCAAGAGAGCTTGTAACCCGATAAATTACTTCATCCATTATCAACCAAGATACCTGGTAAATTGTATCATAAATGATGATGGAACGTGAGGTAAGCTAACCTACACAGGAAACCTAAAATGGAAGAACATCCCCACATTGGGGGGATATTAATATTGCGGTATGCTACGACAACCGTCATACATACGAACATTGGAAACCCTAGGGTATTCATACCATAAGGGAATGGTGCCAATGACAACGACAATGAGTAAAGAGAAACTACCACAGTAATAGAGACAGTAAAAAACGATGTTGTATAATGAGTAATAATGCGGTGCACAACAAGCGACTGCTATGAGGAAGTATTTAGCTATGACACGGAGTATAAGTATGAGAAGACAGGCAAAAATATCTATTCCTATGCGATCACATAAGTGATTTACTGTCAAGCGTTTACCGCCTCTGCACTCTGTATGACTGAGTGTTTTGGTATTGCACTTGTGCAGCTAATGATCTAATGGGATGGGCTAGGGATATGAGAATGTAAAAACCGTAGTAAATCTTTCCTTTCACCACGAACATGGCACTAGCCAGTTGAGCAAGCTTTAGCAACAAACCGTGCGGCCTAAAAGGCCAAAGAAGCACGAAGAGTGTACAACAACTAACAATCACAAGATATGAATTCCAGTGGAGTAAAAGGTGAAGAACAGAATCAAAGTCACTAGGACCGACACATAGAAATGCAAGGGCATACAAGTAAAGAACACTTGTACTGAACCAGAAGAACTGGTGTAATCCAGAAGCTATTGACAATAGAGGAAGCACTATAACTAAATAGTGGCTTAGCCTCGCCAAAAATAAGCTGGAAAAACATAGCGAATAATCGTGAGAGTACGGATAGTATGTATAATAGATTACCAGGAAGCTGGTTATAGTCTAAACTCGTTAAGTTCAAAGGCGGTAAAAGAATACCACACTTGTTTGTAAACCTTATTCCCACAATAAAGGGATAGATAGGCGATGAGTAACACATCTATAATAACCAAAGAGTGGATTAACACTAAGGTTATCAGGGTCGCGCAGCAGAAGCTAGTGGGCCCTAGTGGCGCCCTAGGCGTAGGCGATACTAGTAAGCATAGCATAGAGATGGCTATTAATGCCTTGAAGCCTAATAGGCTGGAACCGAATTAATTATGAGTTAAATAACTCATATAGGAACCCTTGGTGCAAAGACTAAACATTGTTATGATTAGGACCCTTTGACAAGGGTATATTATGTAATAAACCGTAAAGAAGCTAAAACGCTTCAGAGTGCCCGAACTTAGTAACCAATGTTTAATAATAATAACATATGGTAGATTACGTGGGCGTAATCCCTTTTAAGGGGGGTAGAGCGAAAACCGCTTAATGCAAGTTTTGTGAATAAAACACATAAACCATAATGTGCATAGCACAAATGAGAACCAAATGGATGATTGATGCTATGTTAAATAACATAAGTATTCATTCATATTGTAATTATGGTAACTAGGCATGAGAGATGCAAATACCATAGGATGAAAATACCCATCGTGTAACCCTAGTGTAAGAGTATTAGTAAAAGAAAAGTAATGAGTAGTGGACGGAGCTCCACAAGTATTGTAGCCTTTGAAGAAGTAGTACGAAATGAATGAGAGTAGTAGATGAATGAAGTTTATAAGTAGTGGAATCGTAGGTAAATTATTTGAAGTAAATTGAAGTCAACTAAATCTTATAAGTATAGTATTCCTTAGTTAGAATATTGGTGATGATGGTGAGTAATGGATGGAAGTAGTGAAGGTTGATGAAATGAGCATTAGGATTGAACCATGGAGTAAAGAATTTGGGAAGTAGAGTGAGGACGATTGATGGACTGATTCCTTTCTTTGGAGATGTATGAATTCGTAATTACGACTAGAAAGAGTAAAAAGATAGAAAATGAAAACAATTAAATTATTTGTTTGATTGAATCTGATGTGGGAAGTCGAACTTGATCCTGATCAGATCAAGGGAGACCGAACACAAATTGGGGTGGAAAGATAGTTCAACACTAATGCTGATCACATCAGGTCGAATGATTCTTGAAGCTCCCCTTAAGTGGTCACAAGAATCACGTATAGGATAGATGTAATGAATATAAATTGAAATTTAGAGCTGTATGCTTTAGAAAGATTTCCAATTAGTAGTTGTGAAAGGATTTCCTTAGACATGAGAATAAGGATTTGTTGGAAGCGTACACCGGAGAAGATAGTAGTATATCATATTGTGTTATTCCAAGGCAGCGGGACATAGAGGAGTCCTGTGTCTAGATGACCTGAGTTCCTACGGAATTGTAATGTGTATTGCATTGCTTTGGGGATAGCTTTGCACTGTACGTATGTATAAATGTTGTAATGAGGAACCAGACGGTTGATAGTAATATGGATTGGAGTAATTATTGTACATTGGTATGGTATGGAAAGGAGAAACATTGAGTAATGAATTTGGGAATGGTAAGGAGGAGGAATGTATGGCTTCGGTATTACGCAAGTATAAATGAGTAAGTATAGTAATCCCATAACCTCGAACAACTTTGAGGACAAAGTTCCTAAGGGGGGTAGATTGAAATACCCCGAACTTAAATATAGGGATTAAAAATAATCTAATACGTATTTAAGGGCCTAATGACGCCTAAGTAATATTGGTAAGGAAAAATAAATCCAAAAGAAATCAAGAAATGCTTAAAAAGCGAAAAACGCTAAATAAGCGTTAAATAACCATAGTAGGTATGAGACCTCGGTTAGAGTATTATATGGATTCTAAAGGTTCAATAAGACCTAAATAATATATGGGAACAACTCCCGAAGAAAATGGATCCAAATAATGAATTAAAACGCTAATAGAGCTTTAGAGCACGTATTTCGAGAAAACCCGAAAACGTGACTTTAAGTGGTCAAACGGACCCGTAAAAATAGTAAATCATTAAATAATAATTATTAAGCATTTATTGAAGATTAATAACCAATAAAAATAATTAAACAAGAGGATTCCGGAAAACGGGCCCGGTTAGTGAATAGTACCGAAACCAGGTAAACTAACGAGCGTTTTCTGTAAAAGACGAAAAACGCTCCAACCAGTAATGCAGTAGGGGGACCGATTTTAATATGTCCAATAATACCCCCACACATACATGTAACTAGTTAAATAAACAATGAGCCAAAAAGTAAAAAGTAAATAAAGTAAAAAGGGGACATACCTTTTCTCTCACCTCCAATCCCCTCATTTTCTCCTCTCTCTCGTGAGTTCCCTCCTCCCAGTGATTTCTCTCTCTTCTACCTCCTCTGTTGGGCGATTTCTGAAGCTCCAAGGGAAGCTTCAATGGCTACCTCACTTCTCTTGCATGCTCTAGTCTCATTTGAACTCCAAATGCAAAAGTAAGCACATATTCTTCATCCCCTCAACATTCTCTACAACTCTATCTTTTCAAAAATCAAAAACACCCATTTTCATCTCCATGGGTATTCTCCATTTGAAGGTTTGAGACCACCAATGGAAGCTCCTCCTTCTTCTTGATGTTTTAAGGTAAAAATAATCATGAAAACTCAACCTTTTCTAGCCCTTGTTGGCAAAACGAATTTTGTGTTGAACCCTTGCCTTGCTCTTTGTGTTCCAGCCGACTTTGGCTTATTCCATGGGCTAGAAACTTCACTCTCTTGCTAACCAAGGACCACTCATTGGTTGTGAGGTAATGTTCTTTCTAAACCCTAAAAATAACTAAATTCTAGGGTTAGTTGTGAATGAATGATAAGTTAGAATTGTGTGTTGGTATGGGCTGTAGCATTGGAGTGTGGACTCCATTTGGAACCGAGAACAAGAAGGAAAGGAAGGAAAAGAAAGAAGAAAGGAAGAGAAGGGGAGAAAGAGAACAAAAATCACAAGGTAAAATACATTACCTTGAGCTAGTTTTGTATGGTATAGTGTAACAGTTTTGAGTATTGGAATTGAGTAGTGTATATGGGAATGAGTAATAAGTATATTGTAGTATGATGAAGAAAAAATGTAACAGTTTTGAGGCTTTAAAAGATGGTTAAAAGCTTGGGTAAACATTGGGTAAAGTATGTGTATGTGTAGGAAAAATATTGTGGTATATTGTGTAGAATGATGTGTGATTTGATTTGGGGAATTGGAATGAATGTGTGAGCTGAGAATGTATGTGGGCAATGTTAAAAATATAGGGGAACCTCTGCCCAAATTTGTATGGAAATAGGAGGACTTAGTTGTGTAAGAGAAGAAACTACCTAGGTAATAACTAGGTGTATTTGGAGAGTTTAAGTGAATAGTTTAGTACTTTGTAACATATTTAGAAGAGGATTTAAGTAATGGGATGGAACTAGGATTGGGGCAATGCATTGAGGATGTTAGGAGTAGCATTAGTAGGGGGAGTATTGAATGGTATGAGGGAAGGAAAAATCTGTAACAATTGTAGAAGAAAGAAAATTGTAACAGTGGAGGAAAATGTAACAGTGGAGTGTGTTTTGTAACAGATTTTGATAGCGGTGGATTAGGCTAGTTTAAAGTGCTTAATCAATGCAAAAAATACTAGATTATATGTAGGAATATTGGGGAAGAGATTGGTAGAAGTTTGGAGTTGAAACATAATCAAAACATATATATTTTACAATACTGTAACTTGTCCGGGTTTGTAAACAAGTACACAAACCCGGACATGTCAAAAACACGGCAGAAGGTATTTCAGAATGGATGGTCCGGGTTTGTAAACCAAGACCTAAACCCGGACCACCCCTAAAATGCACCCGAGAGTTTTGCAAAGGAATTTGCAAACCAACCCCAAACCCGGACCACCCAAAATTTCACCCGAGAGAACTACACTGCATGGTTCGGGTTTGTAAACCCAGCCCTAAACCCGGACCACACTTAAATTCCACCCGAGAGTGACCAAACATTACGGTCCGGGTTTGTAAACCCGGACACTAACCCGGACCCTACTAAAACCCTCCAGAATGTGTTCTAAAGCTATTCTAAGGTAGGGTAAGGATGGGTAATGATTGTATAAGATGATTAAGACATAATTAATGATGTTTAATGGTCATTAAGGCTATAAACAAGCTTAGAAAATAATTGTAAGTAAGTAACTTAAGTAAATGTATTTAAGTAACCAAGAGTTAGTAAGTATAAACTAGGAAACTTTAGGAAAGTAATAAGTAAGGTTAATTATGGATAATTAACCATCCAACTGTATGTATGTGATAGGATTCAAATAGTTGAACACCGAAGGGAGTCGGTGAGTCCAAAGTCAACGGTGAAAGGTATGATTTCTTCATGCCCTGTATCCTAATCTGGTTACCCCGATTTGTGTGCTTATTTGATCACCTAATAAGATAAATGCATGAATCGGACTATATTGCACCTACTTGTGCTTGCTTACATTGTTCTTGATATTTGTCTTGAACAATAGTTTGTATAATTCATGAAATATATGAATGATGATGAAGTGTATTTGTATCTCGTAGTGTACTTGTATATTGTATTGTATTTTGTATGGGTGTGTATATGAACAATGCAATGTGTATGTGGCTTGGATGTTGACTTCTACTAAATTCCTAACTATCTAACTCCTAACTTAAGTGAGTAAATTGGAATGAGTAAAAGTCCGATATAGCTTCGGCCACGCGTGAGGATGGGGAGACACAAGAGGTTGGATCCGATTCCTGACTCTTAAACTGGTCCGCGCCCAACCCCTTAAATGGGTAGCATCCCGGATTGGTGAGTCAAGTAAATCCGGTGGTGGGACGGAGTAGTCCCCGGCCGGAGGTCCCGACGACTTAACATGAGTAAGAGTAAGAGTAAGTAAGTAAGTATGTATGAGTACGAGTATGTATGCGTAAGTATGGTGTAACGAGTAAAAGAGTAATCTCCACCCGATTAACCCGGGTGGACAAAATGGAGCTAACAAGTATTGGATATGTATGGAATATGTATTGCGTATGAACTGTATGTGTGTATTGTGCATTGTGAACTTCAGGAAAGGTAAGTATGTATCGTTAGACTGTATGGATTTATGTATGAACTGAAGTGTATGTATGTATTCTTGCGTAAAGTATTGTAGTATATGTATGAAAGCATGTGTGCATGTATGTATGATTAAAATGAACTGCATGTATTCGACCAAGTGGTCGACGTACCCTCACTAGTACGCGGGGTATGCGGTTATCATATGCAGCGAAAGCTGACCCCCTAGGGGGAACGTTTTTAGTGTGCAGGTACCCGAAGCGGATACGGTCAAGGTAAGAGAGGGTGGCACGCCTTGTATTTAGGAAGTAGTAGTTTGTTTTGAATGGGTAATAGATAGACTCTTAGTGAGTATGTATGAACTTGGGAGAAGTATTGTATTTGACTTGGAACCTAGTAAACTCGGTAGGTGGATTATGTTGTATTGAACTTGAAGTATTGTAATGAACGGGAAGTCTTAGTAATTGATTTGGTAATTGGAGTATGTATGATAAGTGTGTAGTACTCGGATATTCCGGTCCATCAGACCGATGTTGTATGTAGTAGTAGTAGCCTTGTTAGCCACGTGGGTGGCTAACGGCATTGTATCACCCACTGTATGTAAGTATGTATCCGCTGCATGACTCTGGAAGCACGAGGAGATTGGACGGTAATGATTGTATTAATAGTAGGGGTGTTACAAAAAGTGGTATCAGAGCGAAGTATCGCTCTGATGACTGGAAATACCGAGTTTAGGAAATACTGAGTTAGGAATTAGAAGCTTAGGGCTAAGGGCTGAGTGTTAGCACTAGAGATATGCTAGTTAGGAACTCCCGGTGAGTACCGGATACCTACAGTACCAGTCCCGCCCACCGCATCCCCACTATATAACTTGGAAAGGATGCCAGAGAGAGGGAAAGCCTCTCATACTCGGGAAAACCCGATCTGGCAGTAATGAGATGCTCCTACAAGAGGGAAGAACCTGACATATAGTGGATTCCAAGAAGTGGAAGACCCGGAAATGGACCCCGGTTGAACAACAATAACCGCACTTAGTGGCGGTAGAATGAGAACTCCAACCATAAGGAGACTACAACATGCAACAACATGGGGCGACCTGCTTAGCAGTCGCGAACCTAGCTAACCAATCAGCAGCAAGAAATAAGCACTAAGCGTGCAACAGAGCGGAAAAGGAAACAGAACAAGCCCGAGATACGAGTCTACGGGACAGTAATAGCTAAGTAATACCACCAACGGTATACTAGCTGACTAAGGACATAGTCAGGAGTGGTTAACTCCGAAATTACAATACCAAAAGGTTACAATACCTGGCCGACATAGCTTACACAGCTACAAGGATATCCACGGGATATGAACCGATAGGACTACGGGAGTAGTGCCTAGACAAGCTAAGGCTCAATCACCACGGTAAACCAGTGGGAACGAGCAACAAGGAAAAACACAAAACTAAATAAATGGGGATCTCCTAGGACTGGAGACGTACCCCGACCAAGACAACTATGTCAAGATCAACGAGAAGCTACTTAAAAGGATCGAGTATCCCAAACATAGATCAATATGATCAAGGGAAGAGTCAACAAGACTATTAGATACAAGTGGAAGCCATACCAAGACCGGATAGGCTTAACCAAAAACCAACAGTACCACGCACTTGCCACGACAAGTGCAGTAAGAACAGGAACATGTAGAGGAACTTTAAACACACCACAGGTACATAGTAATGTACCGTGACAGCAGTGGAACAACTATAGGATCACAAATCCTGGAAGCTAGAGGAATCAAACCTTGGAAAGGCCTGACGGCCTGACCATTGTATTAAGAACATACCAGTCAGCGGGAAGCTGGACTTGGTCAAGACCACAAACATGGCTATGCCATGTAGAACTTCTTTTAACACACCGCACCATTGTTTCAAAACCCAAAATTCTTCATTCAAACCACAACATTTCTTTTAAACCTTGGATTTTTAAACAAAACCAACAGAATTACGGTGAGTATCATAGATTGATACAAGAGGAGTTGACAATAGAATACTTCACCTAGGCGTGTGACGAACACTACGAGTGTACCCAATTACGGGATGTGGGACAACCGCACTCCGAAGGAGCTTGCGGGCCTGACACATAGTTAGGTAAGTGGTAACGTATCAACATGGTACCCCACGTATGTATACATGTAGTGTACGAAACACGGGAAGTAGTCAACTCTGTTCTACGGACCATGAGTAAATGCAAAGCAGAACAGCTGGACACCTCAGGCGATCAAGGAGAAGGAACTCCGCTAAGTAACAAGTATCAAGAACTCAGAGAATCCATCTGAAGATAAGGAATGAGGATTAAGAAGCGCAAAGAGCGCCGACTAGTAAGCATAGACATTGGATATGTCTGAAAGACATCAAGTAAATACACGACAGCTGGAAAGCATACCCAGCCTAAACACAGTAAGGCAAAAGCCTAACGTGGACACCACAACGATCAACAAACGGGACGGAGTTCCCAAGAACAACTAAAAACTACCAAAGAACATAATCCATCATGGAAGAGGATATTAAACCTAGTCTTAAACACTAGAGGAAGGTATAAACAGTCTACCCAAGACGGGAGACGTCATAACCCAAAAAGGGATAGCTCAACTACGATACCACAAGGCGGTATAGTGGGCACAACATAATATAAACGTTAGCCGGATGTAACGGCGTAACCTAACAAAACCCAAGAGCAATCCTTGAAGGTGTTTTGAATTAACAACAATCAAATGAATCATAATAAGACCACGAAAGCTACAACGAACACTCGGTTAGGACACCGAAGGGATTTCACTTAATAGAAATACCCTAAATTACAAAAGGGCACTGAGTAACATCAGAATGCCAAAAAGGGTCTTATGTGAATGGAAGCGTGATGTCACGACTTGCCATGGGGCCCAGTAATACCTCCAAACTATGGGGTATATAAGGAGTGAAAATATGTATAAGCAGCTTGCAAAGAGCATAGCTTGCAGAAACAGGGCTCAGAAGCCATAAACCAAATACGTTATGTAACTTAAACGGTTGCAAAACCCACACCATTTGATAACAAGACTTGCAAGAGATATTGTCTCATACGACAAGAAATCAACAACTGGACCATCAATTCAAACCCAACATCCTGAGTGGCTTAGAGTAATGGCCAACTCAGTGTCACTGTCACTAGAGCATCAGTCTAGTATACAGTTGACAAGCTTTTAATTACCTTCATGCCTTCTGTAGCAATGGTAGCACAGAGGCATAAGAATCATGATAACGCCAACATTGGCCTAGTCCACACTTGGACACTACGAGAAAACCAAGGGAGGTACCCCTCGTTAGCCAAAGACCACCAATGTGGTGAAGATGTGAACCCTTAGATAAGGCTTCCATCTACTATAACAATAAAACCTACGCATATGGACATTGCCAAGGGGCGATGGAATAAGGAAATGAGTTCTCCAAACCATTATGACTTAAGGAGTAAGCATACTCTGTATGCACCCAAGCATGTGGTGAACCATTGTATAAACACCAACATGGTAAACCTTGTCATGAGGTCTATGAGTGGAAACAAGCCTCTCAACAAGAACTTCATTTATCAATGATAGAACGGGACCAGAAACCCTTGAAGTTTCTTGGGATGTCCCGGTGATGTACATACAAGTAGAACTACACAGCTAGAGCCTATACCCAATGCTCAGCACGGAAAGACAATAATTGTCAAAACAATCAACAGGAATGCACATTGCACACCCATGAATGACCAGCGCTCAAGAGAGCTTGTAACCCGATAAATTACTTCATCCATTATCAACCAAGATACCTGGTAAATTGTATCATAAATGATGATGGAACGTGAGGTAAGCTAACCTACACAGGAAACCTAAAATGGAAGAACATCCCCACATTGGGGGGATATTAATATTGCGGTATGCTACGACAACCGTCATACATACGAACATTGGAAACCCCAGGGTATTCATACCATAAGGGAATGGTGCCAATGACAACGGCAATGAGTAAAGAGAAACTACCACAGTAACAGAGACAGTAAAAACGATGTTGTATAATGAGTAAGAATGCGGTGCGCAACAAGCGACTGCTATGAGGAAGTATTTAAGCAATGACACGGAGTATAAGTATGAGAAGACAGGCAGAAATATCTATTCCTATGCGATCACATAAGTGATTTACTGTCAAGCGTTTACGCCTCTGCACTCTGTATGACTGAGTGTTTTGGTATTGCACTTGTGCAGCTAATGATCTAATGGGATGGCTAGGGATATGGAGAATGTAAACCGTAGTAAATCTTTCCTTTCACCATGAACATGGCACTAGCCAGTTGAGCAAGCTTAGCAACAACCGTGCGGCCTAAAGGCCAAAGAAGCACGAAGAGTGTACAACACACTAACAATCACAAGATGTGAATTCCATTGGAGTAAAAGGTGAAAGGAGACATATCAAAGTCACTAGGACCGACACATAGAAATGCAAGGTCATACAAGTAAAGAACACTTGTACTGAACCAGAAGAACTGGTGTAATCCAGAAGCTATTGACAACAGAGGAAGCACTATAACTAAATAGTGGCTTAGCCTCGCCAACAATAAGTTGGAAAAACATAGCGAATAATCGTGAGAGTACGGATAGTATGTATAATAGATTACCAGGAAGCTGGTTATAGTCTAAACTCGTTGAGTTCAAAGGCGGTTAAAGAATACCACACTTGTTTGTAAACCTTATTCCCACAATAAAGGGATAGAAAGGCGATGAGTAACACATCTATAATAACCAAAGAGTGGATTAAACACTAAGGTTATCAGGGTCGCGCAGCAGAAGCTAGTGGGCCCTAGCTAGGCGATAATATACCTAGTAAGCATAGTAGAATGGCTATTAATGCCTTGAAGCCTAATAGGCTGGAACCGAATTAATTATGAGTTAAATAAATTCATATAGGAACCCTTGGTGCAAAGACTAAAACATTGTTATGATTAGGACCCTTTGACAAGGGTATATTATGTAATAAACCGTAAAGAAGCTAAAACGCTTCAGAGTGCCCGAACTTAGTAACCAATGTTTAATAATAATAACATATGGTAGATTACGTGGGCGTAATCCCTTTTAAGGGGGGTAGAGCGAAAACCGCTTAATGCAAGTTTCGTGAATAAAACACATAAACCATAATGTGCATAGCACAAATGAGAACCAAATGGATGATTGATGCTATGTTAAATAAACATAAGTATTCATTCATATTGTAATTATGGTAACTAGGCATGAGAGATGCAAATACCATAGGATGAAAATGCCCATCGTGTAACCCCAGTGTAAGAGTATTAGTAAAAGAAAAGTAATGAGTAGTGGACGGAGCTCCACAAGTATTGTAGCCTTTGAAGAAGTAGTACGAAATGAATGAGAGTAGTAGATGAATGAAGTTTATGAGTAGTGGAATCGTAGGTAAATTATTTGAAGTAAATTGAAGTCAACTAAATCTTATAAGTATAGTATTCCTTAGTTAGAATATTGGTGATGATGGTGAGTAATGGATGGAAGTAGTGAAGGTTGATGAAATGAGCATTAGGATTGAACCATGGAGTAAAGCATTTGGGAAGTAGAGTGAGGACGATTGATGGACTGATTCCATCCTTTGGAGATGTATGAATTCGTAATTACGACTAGAAAGAGTAAAAAGATAGAAAATGAAAACAATTAAATTATTTGTTTGATTGAATCTGATGTGGGAAGTCGAACTTGATCCTGATCAGATCAAGGGAGACCGAACACAAATTGGGGTGGAAAGATAGTTCAACACTGATGCTGATCACATCAGGGTCGAATGATTCTTGAAGCTCCCCTTAAGTGGTCACAAGAATCACGTATAGGATAGATGTAATGAATATAAATTGAAATTTAGAGCTGTATGCTTTAGAAAGATTTCCAATTAGTAGTTGTGAAAGGATTTCCTTAGACAAGAGAATAAGGATTTGTTGGAAGCGTACACCGGAGAAGATAGTAGTATATCATATTGTGTTATTCCAAGGGCAGCGGGACATAGAGGAGTCCTGTGTCTAGATGACCTGAGTTCCTACGGAATTGTAATGTGTATTGCATTACTTTGGGGATAGCTTTGCACTGTACGTATGTATAAATGTTGTAATGAGGAACCAGACGGTTGATAGTAATATGGATTGGAGTAATTATTGTACATTGGTATGGTATGGAAAGGAGAAACATTGAGTAACGAATTTGGGAATGGTAAGGAGGAGGAATGTATGGCTTCGGTATTAGGCAAGTATAAATGAGTAAGTATAGTAATCCCATAACCTCGAACAACTTTGAGGACAAAGTTCCTAAGGGGGGTAGATTGAAATACCCCGAACTTAAATATAGGGATTAAAATTAATCTAATACGTATTTAAGGGCCTAATGACGCCTAAGTAATATTGGTAAGGAAAAATAAATCCAAAAGAAATCAAGAAATGCTTAAAAAGCGAAAAACGCTAAATAAGCGTTAAATAACCGTAGGAGGTATGAGACCTCGGTTAGAGTATTATATGGATTCTAAAGGTTCAATAAGACCTAAATAATATATGGGAACAACTCCCGAAGAAAACGGATCCAAATAATGAATTAAAACGCTAATAGAGCTTTAGAGCATGTATTTCGAGAAAACCCGAAAACGACTTTAAGTGGTCAAACGGACCCGTAAAAATAGTAAATCATTAAATAATAATTATTAAGCATTTATGGAAGCTTAATAACCAATAAAAATAATTAAACAAGAGGATTCCGGAAAACGGGCCCGGTTAGTGAATAGTATCGAAACCGGGTAAACTAACGAGCGTTTTCTGTAAAAGACGAAAAACACTCCAACCAGTAATGCAGTAGGGGGACCGATTTTAATATGTCCAATAATACCCCCACACATACATGTAACTAGTTAAATAAACAATGAGCCAAAAAGTAAAAAGTAAATAAAGTAAAAAGGGGACATACCTTTTCTCTCACCTCCAATCCCCTCATTTTCTCCTCTCTCTCGTGAGTTCCCTCCTCCCAGCGATTTCTCTCTCTTCTACCTCCTCTGTTGGGCGATTTCTGAAGCTCCAAGGGAAGCTTCAATGGCTACCTCACTTCTCTTGCATGCTCTAGTCTCATTTGAACTCCAAATGCAAAAGTAAGCACATATTCTTCATCCCCTCAACATTCTCTACAACTCTATCTTTTCAAAAATCGAAAACACCCATTTTCATCTCCATGGGTATTCTTCATTTGAAGGTTTGAGACCACCAATGGAAGCTCCTCCTTCTTCTTGATGTTTTAAGGTAAAAATAATCATGAAAACTCAACCTTTTCTAGCCCTTGTTGGCAAAACGAATTTTGTGTTGAACCCTTGCCTTGCTCTTTGTGTTCCAGCCGACTTTGGCTTATTCCATGGGCTAGAAACTTCACTCTCTTGCTAACCAAGGACCCCACTCATTGGTTGTGAGGTAATGTTCTTTCTAAACCCTAAAAATAACTAAATTCTAGGGTTAGTTGTGAATGAATGATAAGTTAGAATTGTGTGTTGGTATGGGCTGTAGCATTGGAGTGTGGACTCCATTTGGAACCGAGAACAAGAAGGAAAGGAAGGAAAAGAAAGAAGAAAGGAAGAGAAGGGGAGAAAGAGGAACAAAAATCACAAGGTAAAATACATTACCTTGAGCTAGTTTTGTATGGTATAGTGTAACAGTTTTGAGTATTGGAATTGAGTAGTGTATATGGGAATGAGTAATAAGTATATTGTAGTATGATGAAGAAAAGAATGTAACAGTTTTGAGGCTTTAAAAGATGGTTAAAAGCTTGGGTAAACATTGGGTAAAGTATGTGTATGTGTAGGAAAATATTGTGGTATATTGTGTAGAATGATGTGTGATTTGATTTGGGGAATTGGAATGAATGTGTGAGCTGAGAATGTATGTGGGCAATGTTAAAAATATAGGGGAACCTCTGCCCAAATTTGTATGGAATAGGAGGACTTAGTTGTGTAAGAGAAGAAAACTACCTAGGTAATAACTAGGTGTATTTGGAGAGTTTAAGTGAATAGTTTAGTACTTTGTAACATATTTAGAAGAGGATTTAAGTAATGGGATGGAACTAGGATTGGGGCAATGCATTGAGGATGTTAGGAGTATCATTAGTAGGGGAGTATTGAATGGTATGAGGGAAGGAAAAATCTGTAACAATTGTAGAAGAAAGAAAGCTGTAACAGTGGAGGAAAATGTAACATGGAGTGTGTTTTTGTAACAGATTTTGATAGCGGTGGATTAGGCTAGTTTAAAGTGCTTAATCAATGCAAAAAAAACTAGATTATATGTAGGAATATTGGGGAAGATTGGTAGAAGTTTGGAGTTGAAACATAATCAAAAACATATATCACTAGTAGAAAAAATACCTATAGTGTCGGTTCTAAACCCCCCTGTGGCGTCGGTTTTAGAACCGTGGCTTAGCAGGCTGACACTACAGGTTAACATCTGGGGCGTCGGTTTGTGGAAGCGAGGCTTCAGATGTGTATTATGGTGTCGGTTTTCAGAACCGACGCTTAAGGGTGTTCAAAACCGACACTTTAGAGTCAGACTATGAGTCAGTTTTACAATCCTAAGGTGTCGTTTTTTTTAAAAACCGACACCTAAGGGGATGATTTTTTTAATATGCATCCATTTCGTATGAATTCAACCTGTTAATAGCAATTGTATACACAACCTGGTAATGACATTTAGTCACAATACAACCTGCACATGACATTCATTTACAAAACATACAATCTGTGATGCTTCATAGTTTAATACTCGCTTTTATATAAGTTGTGTGTTAATGCCAACTTCATTACAACACCTCTTTGCGGAGGCAAGCCAAAACAAAATAATTCACAACTGGTCATCCTAAGTAAAAAAAAACATTACAATACCTTGGAAGAATGATGTTCACCCAGAACAAAAGAATTCACAACTGGTCATCCTAAGTAGTAGTAAAAGTAATTAAAAGATGTTCACCCAGAATCTGCCAAATTAGCTTGCTCCGACATTAGAGATTTGTCTGTTGAGCAAAACATGCTGATGTCGGCACTTCTGCTGGAATTGGCTTCATTCAGTTTCTCATCATGGCAGACGGCAGAGTATCATGCCACAAAGATGATAGACAAAGTATTTGTAATTAGTACAGAGTAACGTGAACAAAAAAGGAAGCAAAGAAATAAAATGAAACGAGAAGCAGAACTGCTACAAGAGAACTCAACTAAAAATCCTCAGAGACAGCATACTTGAACATAAAAGGTTCTTTGGATATGAAAAAAAAAGTGAAATGGGTGCAACTAGACGAATGCAATACCTTCCCAATAAGATGCAGTGACGCAGGCCAGCCCGCAGAAACAGCACTTCGCAAACAGTTAGGCTGCTCTTTGTCATCAAGCAGTGCAGATATATACCTGGCAACAGGAAAGAACAAATAAAATAGTTTCTTTCAGTTATGCTATTTCCCAACTATCTTGTTGCTGTCTCCCCAAGGAATCTGGCATTTTATATGATCGCATTGAACATTTTTTCTCTGCCACAGAAGGATTCAAAGTAAAACATTTGTTGACCGAGCTCATGCATAATGAACTAAAAAAAATAGATTTTACAGAACGGCCAGACTTACTCCTAATATGATCAAGTGTAACCTAACATCAATCAGATGAAAAATAACCATGGAACACGAGTAAAAAAGCAAAAATCTGAACCAGCAGAACCATTATTATAATACATTGGCAGAGATAAGTCATTATATATGTTAATCAAGCTGTAATTTCACCATTTAAACAGTCCACACAATGCTCAGTTTGTCACCATTTTAGATAGTGTAACAAAAGCAAAGTAGAAGCCATAAACAATGTATAACCGTGCAATTCATCTTCACAGGGAAAAGTCAAAGAAAAGATGGATCACCTTTATGGATCACAGACCTCAGACACATCTTCTAATTCAGATATAAACAGGACACATGTTGTGGAAATATGATCAGGTTTGTCATCTTTACAGCTTAAGAAAGTTAATTGTTCTAACTACACATCCAGCAAGAAAATCAAGAAATAGTATCTGAAGTTCAAATACAAGACAACTTACTTGACCAAAGACTTAGAAATCATTATTCTTTACCTAAGGCATCCCCATTAAAATACATATAAGCGTAGTACCACCAACCAGACAGCCAAGGAAGCAATCCAAAGTACTTACTAATACAGGATACAAGTACTGCAACGAGATTAAGACAATACATGGTGTAATGTCTGAAAAGCATATAGAAACATAAAGCATCATTAAAATGCAAACGTTTTGTGTGCCCAGCATTGGGTAAAAATTACCTTTCAAATGCTGCAGATCAGTTCTATTTTTCACATAATGGTTCTGATGATAATTCATTTCTTTGGCCAGAAGTTTGTGCTTCAGATGAAGATCTCCCAAAGCTGATCTCAAGCTCTTAACTTCTGATACTAAATCATTTGATGTCTTGTGCCAGCATGAATCTAAAACAAGTAGAGAGAAACAAGCTCAGCAGAATCAAACAAACACAAAGTAATTCACAGATGACAGAAAACAAACCATTGTCTGATGATAGTCACCATGACTATTACAATTCTACAACCAAACAATATAGTATATATAAGTCAACCAAGGACAAGCATTTTGCAAAACAAAAGGGCTATAGCATCAAAAAATACCTTGATGAGTTTCCCGAGTGTACTGAGTAATTAATCTCTTCACGGTTCTACAATTCTCAACAACAAATGAAACCTACCATTTAAATAAAGAGTGTTATCACAACAATATTGGCACCCAACAGAAAAAACAATGGTACTGCATAATTAATATTTCTTCACCCATTTTCAGTTTCTACTGGATCCTGTAAAAGAATGCAACTTCCCTTTAATTAATCCATGAAATAAACTTAAAAATTGACAAATGGTACTTGACTCGTAAATGTACCCACCTTAACAGAACCAGAAGAGAATGGATCCAAGAGGTTAACTACATCAATATCATAGTCCTGCAAACATGATTATTATGTGAGCCTTTTTGAGACATACATGTAAAATCAATGTATGGTAGTGTAAGAAAATTGATAAATGCAGCGTTATCCTTTGATAAATGGTGCTATAATGATCACCAAGTGTACATCATTTCCTTGGTTATCTGTACCTAGGTGTAATATGAAGACAACGTTTCCCTTTTCAAATTTTAATAATCAAATCAACAAAAATGTGTATAATCTGTACGCAACGCAAGAAACTCACTCGAGTAAGATGTATCCCAAGAACTACTAACTAATAGGATATACAAATACAAACATACCCCTAAATAACTAAAACTCGTGATATAAAAGTTAGAAAGTACAAACAAGAGATAACTGAAGTAAAACAGAAAACAAAAAAACTAAAATGGAAGCTGAAAGTAAAAGCAAAAAAAGTCGTTAGTAATAGATTGTATATTCAAGTTGTATTGTCATTTAAAATTCTAGTGAATGTGGTATATCCTGTGTAACATGTATATCAATAGTATGGGGCGTCAAACCAGTTAATAATCAAACATTAATCAAAGCCAAGTTGAACACATTATAATCAGAATACAAGTAGAAGAGCTGTTGTCTTCAAAATTTCTAGGAAACTG